>CM076572.1:346956016-347266471 GCA_034641835.2 Pinus albicaulis
TCAAACCTTTTTCTTAAGCAAAGGTGTTCCATATTCTTGAAAAACCAAAAAATCAAAAAATTTTAAAAAATGTAAAGAGGGTATACCCTAAAAGAAAATCAAAGGGTAAAAAGAATAAAATGGTCAAAAAAGTGAAAGAAATGAACCCCAAACAAAAATAGACCAAGGAAAGTGTGCAAATCCAAATGCCACTACTATTTCATTTTTTGTAAATAAGCAATTGTGTGTAGCTTGTCAAACTTTTGCCACAATTCATGAAGGGTCAAACTGTTTAAACTTGACTTATTCATATTTCAATTTCATGTTATAGAATAGAGAATAAATATCTGACCAAACAGTTTAATCTTGGCAGATAAATAGATAGGTAGAGTTAATAAAAGGTGCTCAACAGTTTAATCTGAGCCCTTGGATGTAATAAGGGTAGAATTAGATAGATTTGCCTTGTAAAAAGAAAAAAGATTGATAAGGGTTTGCAAGTCTAAATGCACCCTAATAAAGAAGGGAAAATGGTAGCAGTAGATAGGGTAGGTAGATGGTGTTGCAAACTTTTATCTGATGAATGATGCTGCTACATGTTTTTGATCCTTTACTTTCATCACAAATACTGAAGCAGGAAATACACTGGAAAATCACAGCAAGCAAAGTCAAAATCATTAACTTCCCTCATCACTTTCCCCTTAAAGTTTTACTAATTTCCCCCAAAGTACTAGGGTACTTGGAGATCAAAGGGGCTCAAGGCATTTCCTTGACTTTTGGAGGGACCGGACCCTCGGCCTAATGATCAAAAAGACCTAAGTACTTGAGATAATTCATCATTATAAACTCTGGTTTAAGTTCTGATGAGTTAATAAAACAAATGGAAAGTTTACAATTAAGAGTCACAGAACTTCAAACCACAAAGTTACAATTAAAAGATTTGGAGCAGAAGTATGACACATCTAAGAAGACAGTTGCTGATAATGCCAGGGAAATTAAAAGATTGGACAAATTAGTAAAGGCTTTAGAAAAAGATCTTTCATTAGAAAATCCTTTGAAGGAAATAAATGAAATTCTTTGGGGTAATATAATTGAGTTAATAAAAAGTATTTGGCCCTCTATTCAAGAAATTTTTGAACAAAATGACCTGATTAAAGTAGCTCAGGAAGAAATAAACAGAACAAGAGATGAACTAAGAGGTATACCTGAGCAGGCCAATCAACTTATTCAATTTTTGAACACCCGAACAAAACAACAGCTTGCAAGACTAGGAATTGAAGATAGGACCGGCACTATTTTAATGATAAAAAGAGTTTTCATCAAAAGAACTTTTATGCAGAATTTAGAAAGGAAGTGTTCAGATATTTTGGCTGATATTAATGATTTCAGAGAAAAATTTCAAGTTTTATTAGACAGTGGGTTACCCAGTCCAATGCTCTCACAGGACCAAATAATGGAATTAGAAACCTATGTCAAGAAAATAGATATCCATGCTCAAAATACAACTGCTAGTTCTAGCAGTTTGACAGAAACAACGTTGCCAACAGGGAGAAATATTTATGACAGGTTGAAGAATTTATTTCATCTTGAACATGAAATAAATTATTTGTTTCCTAATGAACCCACTTTTTACAAACTCACAGAGGCTGATGAGACATTGAGGAAACTTAAAAGGACTATGATACCAGAAGATGAATGGTGGAATGACCTATTGGAAATTTTATGAAAATTATCTTCAATATGAGAATTTTATCTTTTTACCATTATGTAAAAGATAAAAATGAGCACAGATGAAAGAGTATCAGTTGAACAGGTTAAAGAGTATCCGTAAAGACAAAGAGTATCAAACAAGCAAAGAAATTACTCCAAGGGACAACACCGAGCCCTATTTCAGCACTTACCTCCAGCACATCAGCCAAATGAGGGAACAGCACATCAGCAGTTACTTATTATTCTATCCACGAGACCATTTGTCTCCTGTTTATTTGTAAATTACTCCTTAGTCACCCTAGATTATTGGCTAGGTTAGTGTGAGATTTTTTCAAGTATTTCTTGTATAAATAAACCCTCAAAGAGAGTATTGATGGTGGATTCTATTACTCTGCTGTAACATTGAGATTTTCGGAATAAAAGCATTTTGGAGAAATTTATTCGTGGCTTACTGGATGACAATTTGAAGCTCGGGACTTTTTGCAGGATTCATGTGTTGGACTGCAGTTCAATAAGTCTTTCTACCCTTTGTCTTAAGTTTTATATCAGTTTATAATATCATTATGTCCATTTCTAAATAATTTACATAAAGGATTGAATCAGAATTTACTTAATTGTACTCTGATTTCAGATGTGATTGTTCTTAATGTTTTCCTCTAAATTGGTTATAAGCACGAATTCTTAAATGCTCTTGCTTTGCTAATTTAAACATTATTGATTACTATAATAAAGAATTCTTCATTGCTCTTTGTTTGTAGTCATCTCATTTCTTTCTTTTGAACATGGTGAAAGATTCTTAGCTGCCTTTCATCCCTTCAAAATCATCCCATCCACTTTAAATTTAAAGGATTGTTCTCTGTCTAGCTACCTTGCCCTGTAAATCCATCTTGTGTGTAGAATAGAAATCCAGTAAATCCATCCTTTGACTCCATAGCCCAATGGACTGAAAACTTTCAACCTTGCCCTTAGTTTGTGGATTCCACCATTTTTCAAAACAAACTCTTGGATATTAGTGTGACCCGAGGTAAGAGGCTTGAATGGTTTAGCTACCTCCTGGGGGTGTTTTTGTTGTTGTACAAGGTCTATATGTCATGTTTCCATCGATTCCACTTCCTTAAGGTCACCTAGGAGTTTAAATATCATTATATTAGCCTTGTGTCACATGTTTACCCTCGTTGGTTGGTTACTTGGGTAGATGTAGGAATAGGGTGTTACATTGAAACTCATTAAACATTATGTTCTGATCTTCATAGTTTTTCTACATGTCTTGTATTTTCTTTAGACTCTTCTTGATTACCTTCATTTCCTATTCTATATATGCCAACATATCTGGTCCTATCAACACCCTTTTGACTGGATCACTCCAACTCATGGGAGTATTATAGCTCCGCCCATAGAGTGCCTCGAACAGACATCCTCAGTGACTCCTGGTAACCATTGTTGTAAGAAAACTCAACTAGTGGAAGGTACTCCTCCCAACTCCATTGTTGATGTATCACATACATCCTAAAAATGTACTCCAAAATCTTGTTGAATCTCTCTATCTATCCATTTATATGCATATGATAAGTTGTGTTGAAGGCCAACGCTTTCCATAAACCTGCAAATAGTTGCTCCCAAAACTTGGAAGTGAGGTTAGCATCCCTATCTGACACAATATTCTTCAAAACACCATGTAATCTTATCACATATTTAATGAATACTTGTGCCACATCACTAGTTGAATACATAGACTTCACTGGAATGAAGTGTGCTACCTTTTTCAACTTTTCTACCACGGCCATGATATAATCATGTTGTCTAGATTTCATGTGACGAAGTCCATGGAAATGACCTCCCATTTCCACTCTGGAATCGGAATCGGTTTTAACATTCCACCTGGATGATTAAATTCTACTTTTACCTGTTTACAATCCAAACATCTAGCCACAAAATCTGCCATGTATTTCTTCAGATTCGAGAAATGATCAAACTTCTTCATTGTTATCAATGTCTTATGATATCTTGGGTGACTTGAATATAGTTTTTCATGAAACTCTCACAACATATTCTTCTTGAGCTCACTATTTTCGGACACATATATCTTGTCCATAAACCCGATCAAAACATATGTTGTAAGATAATAGTCCACATCCTGATCACATGTACCCTGTTGTAATATATGCATAAGCTCCATGTACCTGCCATCATGTTGTCCTGCCTATAATATTTTATCATGTAATTTTGTCCCATAAGAACTCATAGCTACTATGTGATTCACATGTATCCTCCTGCTAAGAGTGTCTACCCTTGATTTACTTGATCTCAAAGTCAAACTCGCTAGTCGTGACCAACCATCTAGCTTTGCTAACATTCAAATTTGATGTGTCAAACAAGTATCTCAATCCACTGTGATCTCTCATCAATACAAACCTCCTTCAAAGAATATAATTCCTCCACAATTTTAATTCATGCATGGTCGCTGCAAACTCAATATCATGTGTCGGATATTTTTTCTTGTGCAGATTCAGATTTTTTGACTCATAGCACACCAATTGTCCCTACTGCATAAGGACTCCACCAATTCCCCTCTTGCAAGCATTTGTACACAACAAAAACACTTTTTCTGGATCTTCAATATTTAACACTGAATCATTTATCAATAGTTGCTTCAATTGTTCAAAACTTGTTGCACATTCCTATGTACATTCAAATTTCTTACCTTTCCTCTACAGTGATGTAATAGGAATGCAATCCAAGAGAATTTCCTGATGAACCTCCTATATTAACATGTCAGTCCCATGAATGATATTACGTCATCCCCATTTATAGGAGCTTCCCACTCCATGATGGCTCTTATCTTTTCCAGGTACACTTTTATGCCTTCCTTGGAGACAAAATTCCCCAAGTAATGTACCTCTATTTGGAAGAAATTGCATTTACTTAGCTTAGAATAAAACTGATGCTCTCTTAGCAATATCAATGTTTCTGCTAAGTATTGAGCATGTTCCTCCTCATTCTTAGAATATATCAATATGTCATCAATGAATACAATAAAAAAATTGTCTAGATAAGGATGCAACATACTATTCATCAAGCACATAACAGTAGTTGGAGCATTAGTCAAACCAAATGGAACTAAACCAAACTCATAATGTCCATACCTAGTTCAAAACTTGTCTTGTAAATATCCTCTTCTTTAATGCATACCTAATGGTATCCTGATCTCATATCAACCTTTGAGAACACTTCTTCTCCCTTTAACTGATGGATGAAGTCATCAATCCTTGACAACGGATTCATGTTTTTTATGGTCACCTTGTTCAACTACCTATAATCAATGCATAGCTTTTAAGTACCATCCTTCTTCTTCACAAACAACGCTGTTGCACTCCACGGTGTTACACTTGGCCTAATGTATCCCTTTTCAAGAATTTCCTTCAACTACAACTTTAACTCTACTAGCTCTAGAGTGCTAATCCTAAATGGTTCCTTTGATGTTGGTGTTGCCCCTGGTACCAACTCAATAGAAAAATATACTTCCTTGTGAGGTGAAAAATCTAAAATATCCATTGGGAACAAATCTTGAAACTACTTTAAGATCAGGTACCTGCTTAGTATCTCATCATCCTCATCCTCCTTACCTTTGTCACTAGAAATATGCACTACAAATAACACACACCCTTTTATATCACTATGCTTGGCTTGCATAATTGTCACCATTCTAATGAATGTTTATTTATTCTTACCCTGTAAGACTCTCTATTCTCCATTGTCATCCAATCACTCAATATAATTAACCAAAATCATATCCAATCCATAACCAAAATCATACTATACAATCCCAACAACAATGTATTCAAATGTGTTGATGTATGTATATTGTTGGTGTCCTAGTGTGAATGATATTATTCAACCATTTCCCACATTAATTATCAATTCAGGATTCATTTGGTTATTGCAAGGCTAACATGCAAAATATATGCAGATTCCAATTACACAATTCTATATCAATCATGAATTCAATGAACTATGTAAAACAAAAAACCACTGTAACAACAATGAAATGATAGCAGCAATCAATTGTAATATAATGACTAAATTCACATCCTTAATATTCACAGAAATTGCATTAAACTGTCATACTAAATAACAGAGAAACACGATTCATTAAGGGAAACTAATCACACACATTAAATAGGAAGCACCTGGTCAGGAGAGTGGGACCAACTCCTTGATCAGGATTGTGATATAATCACAAACTCAATAAAATATCAGAAATATGAATTGCATTAACTTGAACAAAGTACTACTACAGCTTCTCAATTCTCTCATCAGCCAACCCCCACTCCACGGCTCTGTAATCTCTCTTATACAAATGATTACGGTAATAGTTCATGAAATTACGGTAGTTTTTTCCTACAGTTACATAGTTTTTATGATATACAAAAACCAATGCAAAAGATAGCAAAGGAATGAATCTAAAGTTGGTCCACCGTTGTAGCAATGTTCCAAGATTTTGTTGCCAACTTGATGGATTTCCCTGGAATTGCGAACTTGGTCATCTGGCCTCCAAATCTGCAAGAATAACGAAATTAGCAAGCCACTTTGGTAATAATCCCCATGACTATGCTTCATTGACTAAATAATCCATAAAGACATGACAAGGGGTATACTTGTGCACTTTAGGTGATAAATTGAATGTTAATGATGCAAATGAAGAAGGTAAATAGGATAAAAAGGTATGAAAAGATGTGCAAGCTTATCTCCCAACATCTCCCCCCAACTAGTATTTCTGCATGTCCTCATGCAGCTCATCGCCTATGCAACTCTAGGTTAGAGCGGTTGTGATCCACCTAAAGTTGAGAAAGATAATATTTTCCAACCATTTATGTTCTTGGAGGTTTATATTCATCTATCATAAGGAATTCCTTCCACCAATAATTGTTCACATTGTAGCCTATAGTGTATTGTCTGCTGGCAGCTAGATGATGGGAAACTAGAACCTCAAACACATCCACTGGACCCCATAAATGTGTATATAGGAAATGATAACATGGTAGCCTTTCTAATGCCCATGCAAAGTTAGGGGCCCCAAAAGTTTCCTGTATTCTGACAGCCGGCGAAGAAAATATCCATCTGTTCTGGCAGATGTCTCGAGCCTCATATGTGCTTTATGTCCCTCAAACTTTAAAAAGGTGGCGTTCTTATTATAAATATTTACAGACTGACCATTTTCCCTTCGAAAGACAAGTGGCTTTGTGGCTTGATTTTCTTCAAATGTGTCAAAGGCCTTCTTCCATTTAACTTGATTGATTGTATAGGAAGTAAAGTATCTCAATTGAACATCTCCCACAAACAAGACTGGATTGAATGTCTGATCATTACTCAAGAAGTAATCGTGCATATACAGTTCGCACATAAAGTGTTGATTCAAGACATCATAAATTCTTAATATGCACAAAAAATGTATAGGGTCCTCTATCTCATGATTGACCTCATGATGAATGCTTTTCATACAGAAGAAATGATATTTCTCATGAAGAAACAAATCATAGCTATGAGCAGGGGGTCGGAAAGCCATTACCTATTGTGCCAAGGTGAACATTTCTTCTTTATCAGCCTTCAATATTCACACTTGCTCCTCCAAGTTCTTGATCTTCTTCCATTGTTTCTCCCGCTTTTGCTTCTCTTTGTACATCTGGTCTATATAACAAGTGATGGTCTATGAAGCCTATTCGCAAATCCTTTTTACTTCTTCCTGGTGGGCCTTCAAAGTGATTGTTCTCTGTTGGAGACAGGACACAGCAGCATACATTTATGAATTTTGGTAGCTAAAAATAATTCTCGAGCTTCAAATAAATGATCAATAGGCTTGGTTTGTGCAGCGATAGAAGTTGTAGGAATATCCTTTGTCTGAAATGCTGACGTAATGGCCTCGGCCCTGGATTTTGTAGCCTTTTTCTTGTATCTCCTTTCTTTATTTAGTAATTGTTACACTAGTTTTTGATCATCTAACCTGTTACTATTAGATGGATTAAAGTACACCATGTAAGATCAATTTTACCATAGTAAAATTTCTTTCACTATGATAAATAATTTAATAGCCCATAGTCTATTAAATTATTTCTGGTCTAAACAGGAAACCCCATGAGGAATAATTAAATAAATCGTGATTTGTTTGATTTTCCTCTAGGGATAATTAAATAAACCACTATTTAATTAATATTCCTAGTCATATTTAACCGAAAACAGGAAAATTAATTAGGTAAATCATTATTTATCTTATTATTTTATAGCAATAATTATTTAAATCATTATTTAATAATATTCCTTGTTAAATTTGACTAAATAATTTATAAATAATTCAATAAACCATTATTTATTTAATTATTCCTTAACCTCATCCTCAAAATAATAAATAAATTATTTATTTATTTATTATTTTTAAATAAAGGGATTTAACCAATTCTAAATTCCTTTTCCCTCCACCAAAAATAATAAAATATTCCAAGTAAGTTGGATCTAGATTTGGTTAATAATATTTCAATTTTGCACAAATATCTAGACTAACTCAATATTTTGTTATAAATAGAAGGGTTTTATATTCATTCACTACCTTTTGTTGCCTTGAGATCACCTTTTGATTTATACTTTTGGTCTGACTTTGATCCTCCATCATTGTCATATTTTTTCTACTTTTGCTTGTGAGCACCCTTTGAGTTCCATTTTTGTCTGGGTTTTCTACACCATCAAGAGAGAGAGATATTGGATCTGAAGCACTGAGGACATACAAGAACCTGTCCCTTTGAGGGGGACTGGTAACATCTTTCTATGTTCCCTTCCAAGGTGTCATAATACAAAAAATTCTTTATAAATTCTTGTCTTGCCTATTGGATGTATGGAGCAACTCTTGTTTATTTTTTTTGTTTAATGTCTTTAAGTGCATAGATCTAGATTTTTGTAGAATTTATTCTAATCACCTGCTACAAATCTAAGGAAATTTCCAGCCACATTTGATGTTAGGGTTGTTTGTTATGCACAACTAAAGTGAGATTTTTTCGTACACTTGCTATTAGAATTCACACTAACAACTGGTTATTTTTCCATCCAAAACACCTCTTTTCAGTTTTTTTTGGTCCTCATTTTGGGTCCCCTTCGTTTCCCTTTAGGTTTTATCCTTTCGCCACCTATTTTTCAGAATTTTCCTTCTGGTTTCTTGCTATTTTTGCATCTGTTTCTAAAAAATGTGACCTTTAGATCCATGTCCCTCTTTACCTTAGATCCATTGGCCATTTTGTGTGTTTTAAGTAGATTTAGCCCACCCTTAAACTAATTATGGAGAATCCCTCCTCCTTGGGTTTAAAATTTATGCATATTTAGCTATTTATTTTACTCTTGCTTTCAGTTTTATTTACAGTTATACAACATATTATTTATTTTCTCTATACACACGCCTGGGCTTAGTTAAAATTAACACACTTATCAAACACATGCAAACCTAAAGCGAAGAGCGTTTGGTTTACACTTCCAGGCCAAGAATTAAACATTGTAATTAATTTATCTACCCCTCCATGCCCTTGTTTACCTCTCTTCCTTATTAGGTTCTATGTATCTTTTCCATCATTGCGCCCACAAGGTGTTTATCCTAGAGACTCGAAGGACTTCATCCTCAATTTCCGTTAGGAATACTTACTCCACCGCACAGGGTCCGAGTTCGTCCTTCATCAATTCCCCATTTCGACTCTGATTCTAGTTCATTGGGTTTCCCTTCTGTTTCTATCCCCGGTTCTCCTCCACCTTTCACCTTCAACATCTCTGATGGAGGACCAACCTCTGGTGCTAGCCTCGACTGTAATGTTGGAACTGCTACTAGTGGAGCCGCAACAGGAACGATTACGGCTGCTCCCTTGCTTCCTTATATGGTAGGCCTAAGCCTTCCCGATTTTAGCCAGTTGATTAATGACCCTATACACCATGATCCAGGTTGGCCTGCTATGCCAACCAATCTTCCTTCAGACATCCCTAAGTTTGAAGGAAATGTTGGAGAAGATCCTACCAACCATGTTCGTTCTTTCCACATGTGGTGTTCATCCAACTCTATCACTGATGACTATGTCCATCTTCGATTATTACAGCGTACGCTTACTGGAGAAGCTTCCAAGTTGCATGTCGACCAGGCCGCTACCTCTCGTACTACTTTTGTGACTCTTGCAAAAGCATTTCTATCTTACTTCCAGCTTCCCCTTCGCTATGACACTAGTACTAAACTCTTGACTGCTTTCCATCAAACTTTTGCCACCCGCCTGTCTGACCATGTTCAAGAATGGCGCAGAAGGAAGAGCCTATGTTGAGCCCTTGTTTTCGAAGACTGTGTCTACATGGACTGGTTTCTCATATCCCTTTTTGCCTCTATTGGTAAAGATATCGCATCTCACTTTCCTCAGACTGGGGAAGAAGCCCTCCAAATTGCGTTGAAATATGACTTGATCTATGCACAATCTGGTTATGTTTACATCGTCTTACCCAATCTCACTAGACCTAGTGGTGCCAATGCACCAGGGGCATCTCATGCCGCTGACGATATCAATGGACCCCTTCCACATTCGTACACTCGTCCTCCTATGGTTTATGGCTTCCCTCAAGGAGGGGCCATCTCCTCTAGCACGTTTCCCCCTCCCAGCATCATTTATCCAGGACATGACATGCCTCACGCCTTTTCCCAACCGCATCCTCTGATGCAAGGGCTTGCTTTTTCCTAACCTTTTTACCCCTATGTTGCTCAACCTCCTTACTATTTGTATCCACATCTGAGTGCTCTAGCTCCTCCAGCACAAGGACCTCTGCCTCCCATGCCTGCTCAAACTCCACAGTAGCAGCCACCCGCCCCCCCCAAGGGTCAAGTGTATGTGCAGCATAGTGTGACTAATCCTCCCACTTCCAAAAATAAGAGGAAATAAACCATAACCAAACCGATCTAGGTAATCTAGGAAACAATCCCTAAGGGAATACATCTAACACTGCAACCTAGCAACAGGGTGCTTAGCCCAAGAAGAACAAGCCTATTTGCATGAATAAGCCTTGTTCTTGTTATGGTGTACATGGTAATTATACCCATGACTGTCCCCTTTTACCCCAGATGTGTTAAATGTGGGAAAATCAAGAAGCATCTCGAGGAAAAAAAACCTCTTCTTCGGTTCCTCCTAATGTTGTGCCTATCCAATCAATTGTGTTTACCAATCCTTTCCCCCAGCAAGGATATGTGTCTACCCAACCCCCTAAAGGTTAGGTGGCCTCTCAACCTCCTCCATTTCGTACCTCTGATTACCAGATTCTCATGATGAACTTTTACCAGGCCAATATCACTGATCTTAACCTTCAGACTCGGTCGCACCGGTACACCAAGCCTCTCACTCCACCCACAACTGAGCCCCTGTCTTTAGGTCCAGCAAAGCCAATTTTGACACCCAATGGTCCTTTACATTTCCCTTATCCTAAGGTAGAGGTACATACCAAGATCCCCAAAGGACCGTTACGCCGAAACTCTGCTTCCAATCAATCCGCCCACACCTATAGTATATAGTAGATGACTTGGCGCAATCCCCTGATGCCATGTCAACACTGGAAGTCCTCCAGTCGTGCCCTTCACAACGAAAATCTCTAATAATTGTTATGGGCACTGTGGATCCTTAAGATAATCATTTGATTTTCTTCGATGTTGATAATTCATAGCATCCCCCCCTTCCTGCATCTGTCGCCTTGCAAATACCTGTCAAGATCCGGAATGCCAACGTCTCTCGATGTATCATTGACGAGGGGGCATCCACCTGCGTGATGTACGCTTCTATTTGGAAACAACTTTGATCACCCAAGTTAGCCACTTCCACTATCACCCTCTGTGCGTGGGATGGCCACTCTTCCCATCCCCTTGGCATGTTCCGCAATTGTCCTGTTACTCTTGCGGGAAAAAATATTTGTGTTGACATTGAAGTCATTAATGCCCCTTTATACTAAAAAATTCTATTAGGTCGTAGCTACACTTATGCGATTTATGTTTTCTCATATGTGGTTCACCGTATGATGTGTTTTCCTCACAATGGAAAGATTGTCACTATAGATCAGCTAACATATTACGAACCAAAGTCCTAGACCTCTCCAGAGTCCATTATTTCTTCGGTGCCCAATAAACAAGTAGTTTTACCTCTAACTAGTGTCTCACCTGGAGTCTATAAATATTCCTCTTTTATTGGTTCATTCCTTGGTCTCCCCCCTCTCATCTCTGACCCTAGCTCGTCGAATTTTTGCATGATGCAATTGTCTCGGTCCAACCTCAAACGGTCTGGTTTGACTAGTCAGCAGCCTCGCCCTTTACAACCTACTCCTATTTCTTCGACTCAGCCTTCTGGACCTCCTCCTCAAGGCCCTTCATCTATATATGGTGTCCCTGATCCTATTTTTCCTCCTAGAATGGTTCCCCCTAGCCTTAACCATCTGGGAGTTGTTTCGCCTGGCCATTACTCCTCTGGTTAGATACCATTTCTTGCTCCCCCTTCTGGAGTATTTTCGGTACCTAATATGGCTACCTTGACCCTTCCCAACATGACCCTAGGGATCCTAATCTGGTACACTGATCCCTCAGCCAATACCTCGCCTGTTCAGCTCAAACCTTACACTACTTTAACCCTGGTCCAACAGTCGCTATGACCCCTCCCTTTTCTTTTGTGCCTTAGCCACCTCAACAGGAATCCACTCTTGTTGCGAAAGCCTCGGGTGAGGGGGGGAAAGCCTGCAAAAAGGCACCTAAGGACAAGGCTGCCTTAATAACACCTGCTCCTCCTAAGCCTCTAAAGCGTACACCATCGTGTGCTTTTTGTGATGTTGTTAGTCATGCCACCCATAATTTTCCTGAATTTCCTCGCATCAAACCCATGGTTAACGAAGCGTTTCCTGAGTCTGATATCCCAAAATTCCATGTTACTTTACCAGATTCAGCCATGAAAATCAAGACTTTGCACACCAATCACCCTTGTGCTTTTTGTGATTTCCATGGCCACTATACTCACCTATGTCCCTACCTCGAAGACTTCTGCACCTCCTTAGAAGTGGTTTGCCAATTCGAGGCCAAGTGCAACCAGTCCATATCTACCTTACTTGCGATATTTTCTTCGGCAGAACCAGAGGACACATTTTCTCCCATTGACATACCCCCTCCCAATGTCGAGATGACAGAGCCTTCGACCAATATCCTCTACCTGTCATCATCTATGTGACCCATGGTGGAAAACCCCTCTGGGGAATCCCCTTCTATTTTTCCTAACCTCCCTTTAGTGATCGCCTTGTGCTCAACATTAGTAGATTCTTCATCTACTTGTTCTTTTGTCACCCTTTGTGGTGATACTCATGTGAACCTCACTTCTCATGATGATGAGTCAGGTAGCTTTGTCATGTCATGTGGCCATCCTTCCACTAGTCACCCCATCTTCTATTCAGATGAATACATTATGGAAGCTATGATCACCCTTAAATTTTCATGGGATGATATGCAACACCATGTGTACTTCCTCCCACAGCATTCCCATGACCAATATGTTTTGGAATCAAAAGACTTCATTCCCGATGAAGTCGTTTAGTTTAAAAATCCCATTCTTGCACCAGATGCTTTCGAAGAAGGAAATATGGCCAATATCTCTCCTACCATTAAAATTGATATTTCTGAAAAACCAGGGGTAGAAGAAAATATTACCTTGGGTGCCCAATGCACCTCAGAAGAAATTGCGGCTTACATTAAGCTATTCAAGGAATTCCGAGATTTTTTCGCCTGGTCCTATTCAGAAATGCCCAGACTTGATCTTGCCATTATCTAACAACATATTGATACATGGCCCAATCTCAATCCTGTCCGTCAAAACTTGAGACCCATTAATCCTTCCAAATGAGAGGTTTTCAAAGCCCAAATCAATAAGCTCAAGCAAGATGGTTTTATCTAAACCATTGAATACACCACTTGGGTGTCCAATCCGGTTCCCATTCTAAAAAAAAGGCATCATCTGTGTTTGCATTGACTTTCGCGATTTAAACAAATATTCTCCCAAAGAAAACTTCCCCACACTATTCATTGACCAAATCATTGACAAGTGTGTGGGGCATGAGGTTCTATCTTTCATGGATGGTTTCTCTGGATATAACCAAATTGTTATCCATCGTGCTGATCAGCTTAAAACTGCGTTCATTAGTCCGTGGGGAACCTTTTCTTATAGGGTCATGTCGTTCAACCTTAATAATTCTGGAGCCACTTTTGAGCAGGCCATGTCATACTGTTTTCATGACCTCGCTCATATTATCCTTGCTTATTTAGATGACTTCACTGTCCATTCTAAACATCGGGTGCAACACCTCCATGATTTGCGTACCATCTTTCTCTAATGTTGCAAGTATAATATTTGCCTCAACTCGCTGAAGTATGTCTTTTGTGTTCTTTCTGGCCATATTATAGGCTTCATTGTGTCCAAATATGGTATAAAACTTGAGCCCTTGAAAATTCAATCCATTCTTGAGCTTCCTATTCCTCATAATTTACGCTAGTTACAAAGCCTCCAAGGCAAAGCTAATTTCCTTCGTCGGTTCATACTTGAATATGCCACCACCATGCATGGGTTCCTTAGACTTTTTAGATCTAACATTCCATTTGTATGGGATGACTATTCTCAAGATTATTTTGATGCCATGAAACATGCTCTAACCTCGGCTTCATTGATTAGTCCTCCTAACTTTGATAGGGATTTCATCTTGTACATCTCAGCCTCCACCCACTCGGTCGTTGGGGTCCTTATTCAGGAAGATGACAACGGAATCAAGAATTTTATCTATTATGTTAGTAAAAACCTTCTAGCCCCCCCTGTGTTGTACTCACATGAAGAGAAATTGGTGTTGGATGTTGTGTTCTCGGTCCACAAACTCCGTCATTATCCTCATGCACTCCACCAAGGTCGTGACTAATTCCAACCCTATGGCCTTCCTATTGAGTCGACGAAACATCAATGGGAAGTATGCCTATTGGATCATTATTCTTTAGGAATTCAATCTTGAATTTGTCACACCAAAAAGTAAGAAATTTTTAGCCCTCACTGAACTCGTTTCTTACTTACCTACCGGTATGCAAGATCCACCAATTACTTCAGATGACCCTTGGTATGGCGACATCCTCACTTATCCACAAACCCAAAAGTTCACCCTCCATCTTGATCATGATGCTTGACGACGTATCCGACACCAGGCCCCTCGATACCTTCTCATCGATGACAACCTATATCGTCACGGTGTAGATATTGTCCTTCGTTGTTGTCTCATGCATGCTAAAGCTGAGCAATTTCTTAATGCCTTCCATAGTAGCGCTTGTGGTGGCCACCTCTAGGGTCTCGCTATTTCCCATAAAACCATGTGCAATGGGTATTTTTAGCATTCTCTATTTGGTGCTTGCATTGAAGTAGTCAAACATTGTTCCAATTGCCAACATTTCGCCCCAAAGGCTCGAGCCCCTCTAGCTCCCCTGCATCATGTCATCTCAACTAGTCCCTTCTATAAGTGGGCCATAGACTTTATGGAGTGCTGACCTAAATTTGCTGGTGACCACAAGTATACCATTGTGGCAGTTGGATATTTCACCAAATGGGCTGAGGCCATGCCAACGTTCAACAACACGGCATCTACCACAACCCTATTTTTCTTTAACCATGTTATTGCTTGATTCGAGTTTCTAAAACAATTAGTCTCTAACCATGGCTGGAATTTTGAAGATGAGATATGGTGTGAGCTATCCTCTCCGTTGGGCTTTGAGAACCAATATTCATCGTCTTATTACCCCAAAGGTAATGGCCAAGTTGAAGCGGTCAATAAAATACTCAAAAATATTCTTTAATGGACAGTGAGAAAGCATAAAACCAACTAGCACATTATTCTCTTCCTTGCTTTGTGGCCCTATAGAACTTCTGATAAAACTGCCACTAGGTTTACCCCTTTCCACCTTATTTTTGGCAAGGACGCAGTCTTACCGATCGAGTGTGAAATCTCTTCCCTTCACCTAGTCGTCGAAATTCTCCCTGACACCCAACCTATAGAAAAAATACTTATCATGCTTGAGCGCACTTCTGAAGACCGTCGTGTTGCATTGCAAGCCACCAAAGTGGCTAAGAAGCGCACCAAATCTCAATATGACTAGAAATTCCACCCTCATACTTTTTACAAAGGCGATCTTGTTCTAGTGTATGAACATGATCATGATGTCCTCAGTCATGGGAAGTTTGACTCATTATGGCTAGCCCGTTACATCATTAGTAAGGATTTGGGTAAAGGGCATACCTTTTAGAGGATTTCGAAGGCCACCCTCTTCCTAATCCTTATAATGTGCTCTATATTAAGTAATTTTACCCTTAGCATTTCCCTCTTGAAATGCACACTTTATTCCTTTTAAGTAACTAGCTTTTATTTTTGGTGATTTGATACTTCACCCTGAAGCCTTTCTTCCAAGAAGGGTCACTTCGCCGCTTCTCAAAATAAAATTTCTTCACTTGCGACACTTGTACTTGGGGCACCACTTTGCATTCATACTTTTCGATGCTCATGTCGATTTTCATCGTCAGTAACCATATTGTACTGATTTTTTTACAGTCCCCACCATGCCTCTTCTATGTGGCAGCATCATCGAGTTGCCCTTGTTTAGAGCATCCGAGTTGAGTCGTCATCGCATCCATGGAGTTTGTCCCCGAGTCCCTTTTGTCTCCCGCAGTAGTATTCCATCCTTCATTGATTTGTACCTCCCTCGTGTCACACATTTTTGGACTTCATTCATATTTTCCCCTATCCCCTCCAGAGTTGAGTGAGTAGATTCCAGGTCATCCATGAACTTTATGCTCTAATAAGGGAAGTCGTCAGCCTGCTACTTAGTACCCCCCATTCCACCATCATCCCTGGTGTCAGTGTATCAGTTGCTCTACTATTATCCCTCATGCCTTAGTTGAGGATTCCTCTTTGCCTCACCCATGGCAGATCTCCTTATGTTGACATCAACTTATTAATTCCAGAAGATAGGTCTAGAGGGCGGTGTACCTTGGTTCCAACTTCCACTCTTGTTCGATGCCTCGGATTAGGCAAAGGGACCCATTATTGCCCTTTGACTTGTTTGTTTCTCAGTTCCATCTCCTTATGGCATGATCGAGATTCATATACTTGATGGTTCAGTGATGTAGTAGATTGTACCAGTGATTCCTAGGTGTGTGTGAGATGTTTTAGACCTCATGAGGGGGCAGCCCTTCAATCAGCCCCCCACTTACTTGGATGACCTCTTTACAGCCTTGGACACAGCTCTACAGATTTATGGTTCCAGCCTCAGTCGCTTGTAGCACCATATTTAGTTTTCATGTATCATTCAAATTTTCAAAGCCCTTTCATGTTTTATAGGGCCTCTTTGGTTGTTATTATATCTCATGTACTCATATATTATTGTACAAGTCCTGGTTGTTGTCCTAGGCACAATATGTATGTGGGATCCATTATGTTTTTAATCTGGCCCATTTTTATGCCAACATGTACTATATAGCTCACTCCCATGTTTGTTGAGTGCACCATTATTCTTTGTACTTTGTCATCTCAGTGGACATAGGTATGCCTCCCCCGCCTCATTCAGATCAGGAACTCACTCATAAAAGAGACTTTTCGCACCTGTAAGTCTCGCCTCCTCGAGGTCATGTCCTCTCTCACTTCATTCCATCTTATATTTCTCTCTCTCTGACTTCCCTTCGGTGTTTAGTGATTTTTTTCTTACAACGTACTTCAGTAATATGATTAGCTCCTAACGCTGGCACGTTGGGGGGAAATCTGTTGCACCAATTTTTGGTAGTCTAACCTGTTACTATTAGATGGATTAAAGCACACTATGTAAGACCAATTTTACCATAGTAAAATTTCTTTCACTATGAGAAATGATTTAATAACCCATAGTTTATTAAATTAGTTCTGGTCTAAACAGGAAACCCCATGAGGAATAATTAAATAAATCATTTTTATTTGATTTTCCTCTAGGGATAATTAAATAGACCACTATTTAATTAATATTCCTGGTCATATTTAACCCAAAAAAGGAAAATTCATTAGATAAATTATTATTTATCTTATTATTTTGTAGGAATAATTATTTCAATCACTATTTAATAATATTCCTTGTTAAATTTGATTAAATCATTTTATAAATAGTTTAATAAATCATTATTTATTTAATTATTCCTTAATTTCATCCTCGAAATAATAAATAAATCATTTATTTATTTATTATTTTTAAATAAAGGGATTTAACCAATTCTAAATTCCTTTTCCCTCCACCAAAAATAATAAAATATTTCAAGTAATTTGGATCTAGATTTGGTTAATAATATTTCAATTATGCACCAATATCTATACTCACTCAATATTTTGCTATAAATAGAAGGGTTTTCTATTCATTCACTACCTTTTGTTGCCTTGATATCACATTTTGATCTATACTTTTGGTCTGACTTTGATCCTCCATCATTGTCATATTTTTTCTACTTTTGCTTGTGAGCTCCATGTGAGTTCCATTTTTGTCTGGGTTTTTTGCACCATCAAGAGAGAGATATCTTGGATCTGAAGCACTGAGGACATACAAGAACCTATCCCATTGAGGGGGATTGGTAACATATTTCTATGTTCCCTTCCCAGGTGTCGTAGTAAAAAAAAATCTTTATAAATTCTTGTCTTTTCTGTTGGATGTATGGAGCAAATTTTATTTATTTTTTTGTTTAATGTCTTTAAATACATAGATCTAGATTTTTGTAGGATTTATTATGATCACCTACTGCATATCTAAGAAAATTGGCAATCGCATTTGATTTTAGGGCTGTTTGTTATGCACAACTAAATTGAGTTTTTTTCGTATGGTTGCGATTAGAATTCACTCTAATAGTAAGCTTAGTACCTTATTTCTAAACTTCCTATTTTCTATCTTTAATTGCATGGATTCATTAAATTGGAGTTGGTACCTTTGCTTAAGAGGGAGTCTCATTTTTGCACCTTGTTGTATGATTTCCTATTTTACAACGACTTCTTTTGTTGGTCTTGTAACTAGTGTGGGATTTGGTGGATTATTGTCAATAAACATGTCGACCGGCTCCTCATTTACCCCGACTTCTTATTTTTTTCCTCCATTTTGGAAGTGACCTCTTCATTTCCCTTTTCTAGCTCAGGAATTACTATGGTCTGCTATGTAACGTCCTCGACATGCTTCCCTTGCATCGTTTCTACCACAAGGCCATATCCTAATTGTCCAAGAATTTTTTTTGACCCTTGCGGATTAGTTTCAACAATATTATTTTCTTCTAGTGGCCCTGGAAGGGTGGCATCAACCATTATTTCTTTAACCCGATCTCTATTCAGCACAGGTTCCTATATATCAGTGATGACCTTTACGCTTCCAGTTTTCTCTGTCTATGTACCAATAAGGATTGGCTCCTGAGTAAGTGTACCAGCCATTGTACCCAAAACCATTCCAACAAATTCTAAAATTGGGGGAATAACTATTTCTTCCACCAAGCGTTGAGGGGAAAAAAATTTATTTACCCCTTTTGGTAAAGTTGCAGGAAATGGGGAATGAGGAACATCTTCTTCAACCTTCGTTCTGAATATACCTACTACTTCAGGTTCTCTCTTCTCTTCCTCCTTGTTCACTAATTGAACCAAGCTTCCTTCTACATTATCTCCTTGTCCAGTAGTCAACACTGGTTCTTTTGTAGCAGTGCTAACCGTAGGACCTGTTCCCTCTACAAATTCATGATTCTTTTGAGCTGGTGGTGGTGATTCTTGTGTGACATCACCACTTGTGATTCTTGCTTCAAGCCAGAATTTACTTGGAAAAATGGTGTTGGTTCTTGTGTGACAACACCATTTGCATATTCCCATGTTAACTTCTGATATATTTGAATGGGTGGTGTTGGTTCTTTTGTAACAGCATCACCTATTAATCCTCTCACTGGTGATGATCATCTCTATGAATTGTAAGTCGATGATGGTTCCTGTGGAGCAAATTTGACTTCATTTTCCGTCTCCATTACTTCCATTCCCACTGGACTGACAGGCGATGCTGGTTCATGTGGAACAACATCAACTGTGGCTTCTTATATTTCCATTGCCCCCATTCCTACCGAATCGACAGGTGATGGTGGTTATTGTGGAACAAGATTGACTGTGACTTCTTCCATTTCCATTACCTTTTTCCCTAATGAACAATAAGAAATTTTTGTTCTTGTGTAACAAAATCGACTGTGGTTTCTTCCACTTCCTTTGCTTCTCCTTCATCCTCCTCCTTTGCAGATATCACAACCTGAAGTTATTCTTTTCATAATTAAATGAATTGTGACCAAGGCACAGGAATTTGAGTAAGACTAACACTAATAACCAGACCAACCCGTGGTTTGTGAGGACCGCTAACACCTATCGAGAGTGGCGAGAAGATTGTGCCATCATTTGAATAATTTTCCATAAGAAGAAAGGCATGTCCAACAAATGGATTTGTGTCTGCCGAAAACAAAGATGCGTCAGAAGCTTGAATTGGTATTTGAATAGAGTAGCAAGTCTCCCTTCGCAAGTTATATACCTTATCACAAAATATGCCACCTCACCCCATGGATATGGTAGGGACTTGTGATCATATCCCCTTCCCTTATGAACTGATGTTTCCCCTCCCTGTAAAAACAATACTGGGAATTAGGGCAAAGGGGATTTCCGATAGAATCATTTATGCCCTTGTTGTGCCAATCCACTGAAAACCGAGACGGACTCCTCCGTGACATAAATATCCAAACCTCGCACTCTCGAGTGATTTACCTCCAAGTTTAATGCAAATTCAGTTGTGATAGTTTCGTCAAATCCTTGCAACCTGTCAAAGAACACATCCCATCCTGCATCTAAAAATATTTGCCATACATCTGCATTATTGCGAGCCAAAGTTGTATTCTCTGGTTCATGTATTATGGCCATTCCACCCATTCCACGATAGCTCAGTAACAAAACTTTGGAGTTGTAGAGGACCGTTAGGGGAGATTATCGGCAGATAATCCTTGCGATGACAGAATGGTAGAAAATGGAGTGTGATAATAGTAAAAGACGGAAGTTAATTTTTTGGAAAATGGGAAAAATCATGATGGATTGTGGTAATGATGGAGGATAATTATGGTAATTATTCTGTAGAGTTGGAAAGAATTGTTTAACTAACATAAACATACTTATCTCAAGTCCCAATGCATATTAATAATTGTGTGGAATGTGGTAATGATCGTGGAGTGTACGTATTAGCACAAGTTTAATGATGACATCGGAAAATCATTATTACGATTTGATTATGCCATTGCTTCAATTATGACAACACCTCCCCCCAACCAAGTGATGACCATCCACGTTCATGTCAATGTCATGTCAAAAGAATTATTAATCAAATCTACAAAAGTCAATCGGGATGACTAAGTACTTAGAAAAATTTATAGATTAGCAGTACCGGAGGAGTAACAACAACAAAGGAGTAACAACACCAGGTACATAGAATAATTTACGGAGTAGTCACATCGAAGGAGTAGCAACATCGGAGGAGTAACAACACCGAAGGAGTAACAACACTAGCTACTTATAATAATTTCCACCACCTAGAGGGGTAACAACATCGGAGTAACAACACTGGGTACTTAGAAAAATTTCAATCTCTATAGAATTGCACACCAATAACAATACCTGCAAAAAAACAATTGAGTAGTAACAATATTTTTTATTTATATAGGTTATTATATATAAAATTTTCTTTTTTAATTAGAGGATGTAGAGGAGGAACTCTCTACACTAAAAACCTTCAAACCATAATTACTAGAGAGATGTTTGATGAAGGAGTCCTTAGAATTTTGGCAGTGATACAATCTGAGACGATGTCCATTTACTATAAAATAGGCATGTGTATCGTCAATTGTGACAAGTCTGACAGTTCCATTATCAAACATCGCATCGACTTCATAAGGTACCATCCAATGAGAGAAAATTTTTCCTTTAAAATACTTAAAGTGGGAATCATATAGTAATGCCCAATCCCCTCTGTGAAACGACTTATCCTTGATAAATTTATCATGCCATTTTGTTCTCTGTTGCTCGATTGCGGAAATTTTCTGGACATATATTAAATGAATTTCATCCAACTCATTTAGCTCTTCCAGTCGATATTTTTGGGCATCTAACAAATCTAGTCCTACTTCAAGAGTTATTCTTAATGTGTCGATCTTGAATTCTACTAGAAAAAATGGGGATTTTCCATAAAGAAGCTCAAATGGTGAAAACCTTGTTGTATTCCGCTACGTTGTTTTGTATGCCCAAAGAGCTTAAAGAATTTTTTCAGCCCAATCTCGGCAATGAATTGCAACAGTCTTTATAAGAATATTTTCTAATACCTTGTTCATGCTTTCCACTTGACCATTTTCCTAAGGATGGTATGTAGATGTCACCCTATTCCTGATTCCATACTTTTTCATAAGCCTTTCTTTCATATGTGATGTGAATTGCGCTCCTCCATTTGAAACGATCTCTCTCAGAGCACCATACCGAGAAAAAATCTCTTCAAATAAGAAGTCTGAAACAACATGTTATGTTGCTTTCACAATAACCTTGGCCTCTACCAACTTTTTTACATAATTTGTTCAGACCGAAATATGAACTTTCTGATGTGAAGACGGGTTAAAAGGGCCAAAAAAATCAATAGCCCATTTTTCAAATGGCTCAAGGACTACCTAGGGATGTAACATTTCATCTGATCAACCAGGCTGGCCCATCCGTTGGTAGCTATCACACATTCGTACATAATTTCTTGCATCTTGGAAGATGGAGGGCCAGTATTATCCTATCTGTAACACCTTATGACCTGTCCGTTTATCTGAAAATTTTCCTCTGCAAGGGCCATCATGAGCAGCCTTCAGGACACATAGATGTCATCCTCTTCTACACAAAGTCATATTTTTTGGTCGAGCCCTATATGAAAAAGGTATCCTGTTATCCAAGGATAACAGGAACTATGATGAATAATCCTTCATTGTTCCCTATATGACAAATGATGAGGCACCTTCCCTGAAGAAAGATAATTAGCAATATCCTCATACCACGGATTATTAGTAGAAATTGCAAAAATATGTTCATCCAGAAAACTATTTTCTATAGGTATACCTTCATCACTGGTATCCAGTCTCGATAGAAATTAGCAACTACATTATCCTTCCCTATTTTATCTACGAAAGTAATGTCAAATTCTTGAATTAACAATAACCACCTTGTAATACGACCAGGGGTGATAGGTTTATTCATCAAGTATCTAATTATTCTGTGACCAGTATGCACAAAAGTACGATATCCAGTAATGTAATGCTGAAATTTATTGACATCATAAATAACATCCAGGAATTCTTTTTTAGTTACCGTATAGTTTAATTTAGCAGGAGTAAAAATTCTTGCTGACATAATAAACTGCATACAACTTCTTATCCTCCTGTTGTACCAAAAATGCACCAAATATTGTTTGAGAAGCATCAGTATGGATACGAAATGGGAATTTCCAGTTAGGACCTCATAAGATTGGAGCTTCACAGACTGTTTCCTTGATCTTTGCGAAAGCCACTTCAAAATCATCTATCCACAAAAATTCTACATTTTTAGTTAACAACTGAAAGAGTGGAGATGCTGTTTTAGAAAAACTTTCTATAAAACATCTATAATATCCAGTGTAACCAGTAAAACTACATACTTGTGTTGGTGCCTTAGGTACGGGAAAATGTAATATTACCTCTACCTTTGTAGGATCAACTCGAATTCCAACGGTTGAGAGAAAATGTCTCAGAACTATTCCCTGTTCTCTCATCATGTGACATTTTATTGTACTCAGAGAAACATGGGTTTGTTTTCATCTTTTGAGTACCTTTTCGAAGTTTTCCAATCCTTCTTCAAAAAAATCCTCGTATGGATGCCTTTAGGAGTTTTTCGGTCTGGGATGCAGAAAGGTTCAGGTTAATTTTCAATGTATTCCCTAGCTCGATTTCAATGGGTATATTATCATGATACGATATTATAGGTATATTTTCAATTTCATTTTCTAGTTCCATGGTTTCCTACATATTACAACTCATGAGAGATTCTAGGAATTTATGAGTTGAGTCAGAAACAGAATGGGGATTGTTGATAAAAGTACTGATAGCATCATCCTCTATTTCAGTTTTAAAATAAAGGGCTTTTCCAATGGTAAGGACTGGACTGAGTTCTTCATTTTCAGATTTTGACCCTTCTAAAGGTAGGGGGTTTCATTTTGATGATGGTTTCTCTGATGTGCTTGGTTCTACAAGGGGATAAATAATGAGATTCTTTGTGACCTTCCCAATATATATAACCATGTTTCCTGACTGACACCCGATATAGGCTTCTGCAGTTGCAAGCCAAGGTCTTCCTAAAACCAATGGGTGGCCATCAACTGGGGACTGTGTTTGTAATACCTAGAGATCAACGAGATAATGCCATAATTCTAATGAAATGGTGATGTATTCCAACTTCCCTAATGGTCTTACTATAGATATATCTACCAATTCTAAGACAATAGGAGTTGGTTTAAGATTTTGTAGACCTAATGTAAGCATAGTTTCATAGGTGATAACATTTATTGCGGCTCCCAAATCTACCAGCACATTCGAAATTTCGACTCCATTAATCTGTAATGTCGGGATTGGGTTCCCTGGATCCCCATATTTAACAGGTATAGACTTACCTAGCATGATGTAAGATAGCTTCCCCATAACAAGAATGGTGAGCGGATCCCTTGATTTATTTCTAGGCTTTTTGGAGCAATATTATTTGATTGTTTTTGCATAAATTGGTACATCCCTCATAGCTTGAAGTAAGGGGATTTTGAAAAACAAGTTTTGCAGTTACCCTAAAAATTCAAACTCTGATCGAGGGTTCTGTTTACTCAGGGCTAGTCTTTCAGGATAAGGCAGATTATCTTGACGTCCCTGAATAACAGTTGGTTGAGGAGGGGGTTTATTTACAGAGTCTTGGTTTGATTCATCCCCAACTATCTAAGGTTCTAGTTTCATTACTTTACCATAAACTTGTTCAATGATAATTGTTGAAGTCTGAGCATTCACTTCCCAACCAAAATGAATATTTATCTCGTTACACTCTTGGATAGAGATGCTATACGAAGGAAGGTTGAGAGTGTCAGCCTGTTGAACTCCCTTACTATTAGGATTTGGATTAGGTTGGATTGGAAGCTCAGGATGAAGGGGACGATTACTGGAGGAAATGTTAGAAGGTAGCTCCATCTACTGTTGTGGCATAGGTTGGGGAAACTGTCCTGGAGGTGAAGGTCCATGCCAATTATGGGACCATGAAGGGCTTGAGCTAGTCTGAGGGAACCAGGACTGTCAAGGTGGGTAATGAAAATACTGAGTCCATGTAGGTGAAAGAGGTACCAACTAAGGGCCAATATTTAGATTAATAAAATATTGAGAAAGGTCTCGAGGCATACCTTGATTCATATTTGGTGGTCGCGACTGCCATGGCTTCTTGGACCCCATGAAGTATAGTTTATCCACCTCTTCACTTTCTCCCTGAAAGACTAATTTTAGTCCTGGAAGAGAAGTAAATGTGCTGGTAGAATGAATTTGTTCACATATTTCACAAGCCTCTACAATATTTAATGGAAATTATTTCAGAGGATCTTTCTTCCTGCGTTGAGGGCAGAATATGACCATGGTATTCTCCAATTCCATTTGCTTCTGTTTTTCTTGTAAATTGTCCATCTGAGCGGATAATGTACTCAAGATATCAGTCCTCATATAGTCCAATAGATTTCCAATTTTTTCCTTCATAACTCCCCTGCTAGATGTCCTCAAGGTATGAATTCCTTGTTTATTCCTTGCAGCTCCTCGTGAACATTGAATGCATAACGCACAGATGGTGTCGAAATACTATTTTGATATATCCCCCTTTCCTACTATGTTCAAAATTTCCAGAGACTCTTCCCTTAATTCCTGGAGAAAGATTATTTTCAAGATTTCCTTGTCCAAGTCACTATGGCCTGATCTCTACAAAGTATATTTGAAAAATTCGATGCAACCTTCCATATTCTAGTCCTCCTTGTGCATAAATTTAAATATTTCTTCCTTGATATCACGATATTTGCAGTAAACCCGATACTTCTCCAGGATTTTTTTTTCTCATATCATCCCATGAGGAGATAGTTCTTCCCCCTAAACCCATAAACCATCACAGGTTCATCCCTTTTAAGTAGAAATGAATATTTTCAATTTTTGAGCATCAGCTATATAGTCGTACCCTCGATAGACAATGTATAATTTAAAAAGGAATGTGTCCGGATCTTCAGAGGAAAGCCCATGTAAATTAGGAAATGTTGTCAAAGGAATAGGATTCATTTGCACATCACCTGTAATATCTCCAATTGGGAATTCAATCGAGGAAGCTGTAGGTGCAATGAATATTTTCCAATAGTCACTCGGGACCTCAACAGGTTTTGCAATAGATGGTTGAAGTTGTTCTTGAACAGAAGGTTGAGACTGTTTAACGACGCTTCCCCGATTTTGTGGGGACGTGAATTCCTTCAAATATTATTCTCTTGCACTTGGAATTCCTCCAAATATGAATTACATTAACTTGAACAAAAGTACTGTTACAGATTCTCAATTCTCTCATCAGCTAACCCCCACTCCACAGCTCTGTAATCTCTCTTATACAGATAATTACAGTAATAGTTCATGAAATTATGATAGTTGATGCCTAAATTTACATAGTGGTTATGATAGACAAAATTGAATGCAAAAGATAGTAGAGGAATGAATATGAAGTTGTCCCATCGTTGCAACGCTCTCCCAAGATAGTGTTGCCAGCTCGATGGATTTCCATGGAATTGTGAACTTGGTCATCTGACCTTTGAATCTGAAATAATAACGAAATTAGCAAGTTGATTTGGTAATAATCCCCATGACTATGATTCATTGACTAAATAATCCAGAAATACATGACACGAGGTATACATGTGCACTTTAGGACATAAATTGAATGTTAATGATGCAAATGAAGAATGGAAATAGGATAAAAAGGTATGAACAGATGTGCAATTTTAGCTCCCAACACATACCAATATTCAACTCAAACATACAAGCTCTTACCCAATGATGAACTCATTTCTTTGTACATATATCCAACTTTACTAACCAATATTATTCACGCACTTATTTATTCAAACCATACTTATCCACCAAGTGAGGTTTAACATAACTATAATTAGATCCAGGCTCAATTGCAGAATTGCAGATGAAAGGACCACTTCGTACCATATGCCCCATTATTCCTATCCTTTTGTCCATGTTTGATACGAAGTGGTTCTTGCATATGAAATTATGACAAACTCTTAATGATTACTGCATTAAATTCTTCTTGTTTCTCTTGTGCCTGCATGATCCTA
Source organism: Pinus albicaulis (assembly GCA_034641835.2). Taxonomy (NCBI): domain Eukaryota; kingdom Viridiplantae; phylum Streptophyta; class Pinopsida; order Pinales; family Pinaceae; genus Pinus; species Pinus albicaulis. Next base: position 346,983,234 of record CM076572.1, read on the forward strand.
TCATTATCTCCTTTGCAACTCCTTATTTCTACCTACAAGCTTCTCAATGTGTTTACTCAGTCATAATAATTCCCACCACCATGCTTCTCATTTGATCCATAAGGATAATCTAGTGAGTTGTAGTCTACCATCTTGCTAGTCATATTTGATCTCTTTCCTACAAGTATACCATGTTATCTAAGCCAAAATATAACATAACCAACATACCTTAGTATAGTTCAGGGGAGGATATGTCATCTGCAAGATCAACCATATTAGCACGATACATGTGAAATCATAATCATAATAGTATATAAACATCATTTCAACCATTATCTAGTTACCAATTCATGAACATATTGACCTCACACCATGACCTCATGCATGACAACTATCACCGTGTCATTGTATTCACAACAACATATAAACACTAACATTCATAACCAATGCATAAACTACATAAATGCATGGTAAAAAAATCCAACTTCAAGACCATTGAATTTCACATGGCGACACAATTGCAACCATGGCCACCACCATGCATAAACCACAAGCCTAGAGAACACATATACAACCAACATGTATGCATGACTAATGCACTACCCATCTAGTACATGCTGAACCATGCTCTGATACCACTCTATAAAACCCTCCTCCCACATTTACCTAAGTTAACCAGTGTTTTGGGGTAAAAATGTGAGGAGAGACTACTATGATATGATTCAACCTCCTAGGTCACCTTAAGGAAGTGCAACACACATAACACAACCAATCTAACCTTCCACACATACTACATAACCTTTAGGGGCCAACAAACCCTTCCAATTAGCTAAACCCTGAGACAACTCATCATTTGACTGACCTAAACCCTCAATCATTCCCATGACAAGCCCTGCAAGCAATTGAGACCTTCTAGTCACTCTCGCAACAAGGCATGCCAAAAACTGTGGACTTTTCCAGCTAGTTATGTGCTAATGACCCCAAATTATGTGCCACTTTTTTAGGGTCAGGGCTAAGACCCCTTCCCAAAACATCATGAAAAATTCAGAAATGATAAATAACATGGGAAAAAAGATACTAATGCAAAATTTGATACAAATAATTTATTTGACCCCTACTAGCCATGACAAACATTTCGTCAAAGATGTCGCAAATATGTAATCTACAGGTCATAAAATCAGATATGAGCACAGGGATCATACTTATCTAAGACTCATAAGGAAGCATTGTTTCCATATCACAAAAGCTACATTATCATATATTAGTACATATATACATTTTACATTCATTTTCTAATAAAAACATGACAAGAACCATACATCAAGTTTGTCATAAAACATGCTCATAACTAGCACATAACCAACATAAATAACAAGGATATAGAAACCATAAAATCCACATATATACCAATACATTTACACACAAAATCCCAAGGAGAATAAGCTCTTATTAATGAATTCAAAAACTAACCAAGTTTAGGACTTCCACGAACCACCCAACCATAGATTGGCTCAACCAAATGTTTCTTTCATCCAATCACCCTCATTCCATATTCAAATCACGAATGTGGGGATTAAAACCAAACCAAATCAAGTTTCCTTAGGCTTAACCACAATCCCCATCGGATCACTAGATTGTAAACAAGAATGGATGCCTCTGTATTTCTCCACCTACATCGTGAGGAATTTTCCTACATCCTAGTCTTTAGGCTTTACTATATATCCCACCATTCAGCGATCGAGGATTCCTAGACCCAATCAGGACTCCACCCTTCAGGTTTTACCATATATCCCACCATACAATGGCCAAGGATTCCTAATCCTGATCAAGGGCACACACCTCCATGCTTTAGCGTATATCCCTCCATTCATCGTTCGACGATTCTTAGGCCTATCGAGGCACATGAAATTTGGCGTTATTGCAATCCCACCTTCTCCAGTCCAGGGATTCCTAGGCCATGTGTTTTTTCTTTTAGATACCACCTCACTCAATTTAAAAACCATCCAAAAATCCATCTCAACCAAATACTAGAGAAACCATTACACCATGGCTATCCGAAAATGGAATTCTAAGCTAGAGAACACTATCACACCTATAAATCCCATGCCAATGACAACAAGAGAACCAAATACGCACATGCATATACCATGCATCCCAAATCTAGCAAGGAAATCACACATTCAAATTGATACCTCCAAATAATCCCCGTTGTAGCCGCTTGATACTACTCGTCGTTGCTTGATCCTTACTTTCCTTGCTTGATCCTTGCTTTCCTTTTCCTTTTTGGTCCTTGCTTTTCCTTTCTATATCCAATGCAAGAATGATCCAAGAAAACTAAGTGTCTAAGTGTGTGAGAGAGAGAATATAGAGAGAGATCCAAAATTGAACTGAAAAAAAGGTACCAACTGGTCCTCATAAGCCTTTTTATTAATGGAGGCCTCTATTTTTTTTTTTCCATTATTTTCCTTCATTTTCCTCCTCACATGAAACATGTGACCTTTCACCTTCCTTTTCTCCTAATTTCCATTTTCATAAATAAATGCCAAAAATGCCATTTTTCATTTCCAAATCCTTTGTCATTTCCTTTTCCAATTTCCTTAGCCATAATAAACCAAATGAACACCCACACTAGGATGTTTTCCCCAACATTCAGCTTGGAATAATTTTCCCATGACCATGGTTATTATTTTTCCTTTATTAACTTTATTTACATGAAGTTTTTACGAAGTTTGTTACAATTTAATCTTTCTACATTTCTCAATGTTTAAGATATGAGAATAATATCTCTTGATTTATGTAATATATCAAAACTTTTTTATTTTAAATATAATTGGATGATAGACTTTGGAGTCTTAGTTTTGTCTTCACTTGTCCCAATGCAATATTTTTGCTTCAAAAATTTGGATTAAACTATTACAACAGATGGCATTCATAACCACTTTGGATAATTCACTTGTAGTGATGCTATATTTTTTATTGAAAACTCTGGGTTAAGTCAATGCAAAAAATAATTCACTCACTTTGGATGATTCACTTGTTGTAATGCTATATTTTTTATAAAAACTTTGGGTTAAGTTGTTATTAGAACAAATAATTCACTTTTGATGATTCGCTTGTGTTTTTTTTGGTAGTTTAGACTAATCATAATCTTTCCATTTTTTCTCCTCCCATCCCACCCACAGGTTTCGAACCGGTGATGTTGCAGACAGAGTGCCTTAACAGTGCACCCCATCACCGAATTCTCTAAACCATATGGGGTTAGATGATTCACTTGTTGCAATGCTATATTTTTTATAAAAAATTTGGGTTAAGCTATTGCAACAGATGGAATTCATAACTTCCAAAATCTTAGTAGAAAAACTTGATTTTATCTAAGCTGGAGGGAGGGATAAACATGATATTCTATGTTTCATATGTGCCACCTTACATTTTATGATTGTTTTCCACTCACTTTTTTCTTATTTTATCTGTGTCACTTCATGCCTTCACAGATTCTTACTACCGCCCGCTGAATTATTCATTTCTTTCACATACTTTGTTCCTATATGAAAAGATATAGTCATTGTATCCCTGGATAACACATTGTTACTCTAACTTTGGCTGATATTTCTTCTGTATCCTCTCCTTCGCTCTTCACCGACTTGAATCTATAATATTTTCTCCTAAACCATCTTGTGTGTGAAGTATGGCCTTCATACCACAAAAAACACCATCCTATGCATGGAGTATGACCTTCCTGCCACAAACAATAATGCAACTAGTTGTATTAATTATGATATTTTAGACATGATAGGAAGAACAAAAAAAGAGAATCTTGTGAAGAAAAATGTAACCTAAAAACAATAACAACTATTTCCCCATGTTTGTGCTGAAGTTTCGGATTTTTCATATTCATTAATTTATAGTTCTTCTACTACATTCTACATTTAAATATTACCTCATCATATCCCCCACAAACTCTTTAGCTATAATTTTCCATTCCATAAGCCGACCAGGTTTGTGCATGCATAATAGAGAATAAAATCCAACCTAACATGTTTTCTGGGCATAATGAGCACAAGAAAATCCTCTAGGATACCATATTGAAAGGAATGCATCAAAGATATTCGTTGTATATCTTTAGGGTTATGATCACAACATCACTACTAAAACCTCACTACATATGATTCATTAGGTTGAATTACCTTTAAAAATATGTGGATATGATGGTGCTAAAGAAAAATCATCCTTGATCCTCCCTCTACAAAAATATGTTGGTTGCCTCTTGATAGGAATGGTGGTATTACTTGGTAATTATTTCGGTGGACTGGGAATGAAGAGGGTTGTGAAGTGTGACTAGTGGCCTATTTAGTGGCCTCAGACACTTCCCAGGAATTATGCATCTCAGGAAATTCAATAATTTGAGCTCGAGAAGGAATTATAAGTCCCAGTTTCATTGGACCAATTCACTATAGTTTTAGGCCCTCAATTATATGAGTATTTTAAGCCTATTTCCATAACTTAGAAAAAGGTTGGTGGTGACATCAATCGATTATTAACTATTGCAGGTCATTTATGCAAGTTAGGGTCTTACAGTGGGGAAAAGAGCCCCTATAGGAAGCTGTCAATGAAGGTTTTATGTTTGACATATTACGGGTGATTGTTATTTCAATAGGTTAATTAAAATTTCATTAAGCATTCATTTTTTTTATTGGCATTGTGGCATGTAAGAATGTTCTTCCTGCTTAGGTACTTTACATAAATCCTTACCTCTACCTTTTTTCTTTGCTTAATAACTGGCTAGTCTAGTCGCAGTAAGGGATTGTAGAAACCCCCGAAAATAGGCACCTACCCTCTATAATCATCAATAAATATTGGGGCAAAATGTAGGAAGAAACATAAAGGAATTTTCGGTCTCTTGTTGACAAGTGGAACCTCCCCATCTGGTCTCTAGTTTGACCAAAAAGAGAATGGTGAGCAACAATAAACCCTCCCCCCCCAAGAATATTACCCTATTTTACACATAACTTTCAAGACATGATCTTATTGTAACCAAAGCTAATGAGAATTTGTTTAGAATAAAATTAATGAGATCTCCAAAGTGGAGTAGAACCTAGCCTATGTCAAATGAGGTGGTTGAATTAAACATATAACAACAATAATTGAAAATTATTCTTATCATAAATTATCAAAGTAAAAACATAAGAATTTCAACCATTCATTTATGATTATTATTTTACTTAATTTTGATATTATAAACATTAATTTTTACAAATATCACATCCACAATAAATATGATATTTCATTTTGATATTTTAACATCAATTTTTGCAAATATCACATCCATAATAATTATTAATATTCTTTTGTATTATGAGGAAATTCTTAAAGATGTTAAGTTTTTAGACTTTGAAATATAATGGAGAAAAAAAACTAATAAAAAACTAATTTGTTTCATTATATATTTATTTTAAAAACTTATCCATAAAATAATGGTTGAATAAATATTGTGGTAATTTTTTCTCCCAAATGATTAATAATACACCCAAAATTACTTTTACAAACCCTTAGTAGTCCATGCCTCGACTATAGTGATCACTTTGATCAAGTATTAGTTTACCCTTTAACATTTATGTAACACCTTCCACCCACATTTACCCAAGTGAATTGGTCTGCTGGGGTAAACATGCGATGAGAATATACAATGATGTGATTCAAACTCCTAGGTAAACTTAAGGAAGTGGAACCGACACAACATAACCAATATGACCTTCCACACATACTATAGAACCTTTAGGAGCCAACCAATCATTCTAGGTGGCCAACCCATGAGAAAAATCATCATTTGACTTACTTGGACCTTCACTCACTCCCATGACAAGCTCCACAAGTGACTAAGGCCTTCCATTCACTCCCACAACAAGCCATGCTAGTGACTATGGACTTTTCCAATTAGTTATGTGCCAGCGACCCCAAATTTTGTGCCACTTTTTCAGGGTCAGAACTCAGGCCACTGCCCAGAACTTAATGAAAAATTCATAAATGATAAATAACATGGGAAAAAAGATAATAATACTAACTTTGATACAAATATTTGATCTTACCCCTACTAGCCATAACAGGAATTTCGTCAAACATGTTGCAAATATGTAATCTACAGGTCATAAAATTGGATCTGAGCATAGGGGTCTCATATTTATCTGAGATTCATAAGGAAGAATTTTTGCCATATTACAAAAGTTTCATTATCATATATTAGGACATATATACATTGTACATTGATTTGTTAATTAAAACATGATGCGAACCATACAACAATTCTATCATAAAACATGCTCATAACCAGCACATAACCAACAGAGATAACAAGGATATAAAAACCATTAAATACACATATATATCAGTACATATACTCATGAAATACAAATAAGAAGAAGTCCTTATTAATGAATTAAAAAACCAACCAAGTTTTGGACTTTCGCAAACCACCCGACCATATATTGGTTGAACCAAATCGTTATTTCAGCCAATAACCCCTTTTCCATATTCCAAGCATGAATTTGGGACTCAAAACCAAAGAAAAATAGGTTTCCTTAGGCTTTACAGCAATCCCCACTGGGTCATTTGGCCCTAAACAAGTATGGATGACACCGGGTTTCTCTACCTACACCGTGGGGAGTTTCTCTACCTCCTAGTCTCTATGATTTACCATACATCCCACCATTAATCGATCAATGATTCCTAGTCCTAATCGAGACTCTGCCCTCTAGGATTTACCGTGTATCCCGTCATACACAGGTCAAGGATTTTTAGGCTTGATCGAGGGCACACACATATAATATTTACCATATATCCCAACATTCAACGGTCGAGGATTCCTAGACCTTCTGAGGCACACTAAATTCATATTTACCACAATCCCACCTTCTCCTGTCCAAGTATTCCTAGGCCATGTGTTTTTTCTTTCAGAGACAACCTCACTCCATTTTGAAACCATCTGGTAATCCAGCTCAACCAAATACAAGATAACCATCACACCATGGCTATCCAGAAATGGCAAGGCTAGGCTGAAGAACATTGTCACACCTAGAAAATGTCATTCCAATGATATCAAGAGAACCAAATACACACATGAATGTACCATGAATTCCAAATATAGCAAGGAAATCACACATGCAAATCAATACCTACAAATAATCCATGTTGTATCCGCTTGATATTTCTGCTTTTCCTTGCTTTCCTTGCTTTATCCTTTCTTTAATTTCCATTCTTGTTCCTTCCTGTGCCTTTCTTGATCTAATGCTAGAGTGCCCCAATAAAACTCTAAGTGTCCAAGAGTGAGAGAGAGAGAGAGAATAGAGATAGAGCTCCAAAAGTGAACTAAAAAAAGGTACCAATTGACCCTCAAAAGCCTTTTTATTAATAAGGCCTCTATTTTCTTCATTTTCCTCCTCACATGAAACTTGTGACCTTTCACCTTCCTTTTCTCCTAATTTCCATTATTTTCATAAATAAATGAAAAAAATTTCATTTTTCCTTTCCAAATCCTTTTCCATTTCCTTTGTCAGTTTCCTTAGCCATAATAAACCAAATGAACACCCACATTAGGATTTTTTTCTTAGCATTCATCTTGGAATAAGTGTCCAATGACCATGGTTACTATTTTTCCTTTATTAAATTTATTTACATGAATTTTTTACCAATGTTATTATAGAACCCTCCCCCTTCGGGAACATTGTTCTTGGTGGTCAATGACACCTACAACCAAAAATACTGCTAAAAACAAAACATACTTCCCATGGAACTTTATAACTTAGCTCGATGAAATATTTACAATGATCAACCTCTTCATAATAAAACCAACATGAAAAACATAAAAACATGACACCCATACTGCTTATTGGAGCTTTATAATACAACTCATGGTGGTATTTACATCCATATACATATGTACATATACCAAGAAATGACTCCAAAACATATACTAAGAAATAACTCTAAAACATATACCAAAAACATTTGCTCACCTAGAGAATAGGGAAGGATACATAACCCGCATCTGATTGACCATCTCCCATGTAGCTTCATCATGCCCAAAGTGATTCCACTACACTTTAACCTGCTCAATTTCTTGGTTCTGAAGCATGAGAATATTTCTTTTCAAAATACATTGTGGTTCCAGATGGAATTCTCCTATTGTCTCCACCCACAATACATAACATCCAATCACATGATCAACATTTTTAGCATGCTTCTTAAGTAATGACACATGAAAAGCATCATGGAATTTCACTATCGATGGCAGTTCAAGTCGATAGGATATTGGTCCAATCCTTTCAATAATATTGAAAGGTCCAAAAAATTGAGGTTCCAGTTTTTCATATGATCCGATCCTCAAGGAGCTCCTCTTGGGATTGATGCGCAATTACACCGGTTCCTCAAAGTGAAACTCCTTAGAAATCATGTTCTGATTTGCATAGATTTTCTTCCTATCTTGTGTTTCCTTTAGATTCTTCTTGACGGCCTACATTTCTTATTCCGTATATGCCAACATATCAGGTCCTATCAACACCCTATTCATTGAATCACTCTAACTGATGGTAGTGTTATATCTTTTCCCATAGAATGCCTAAAATGGACTCATCCTCAGTGAATCCTTGTAACCATTGTTGTAATAAATCTCAACCAATAGAAGTTACTCCTCATAGGTCCTATGCTGATGCATCACATACATTCTCAACATGTCCTCCAAAATCCTGTTGACCCTCTCTAACTATCCATTTGTCTGTATATGATAAGTTGTGTTGAAGGCCAAATCTGTCCCTAAACCTACAAACATCTCCTCCCAAAACTTGGAAGTGAAATTAGCATCCCTATCTAACAAAATATTCTTCGGAACACTATGTAATATTATGACATCTTTGATGAATACCTATGCCACATCACTAGCTAAATGTGTAGACTTCAGTGGAATGAAGTGCGCTACCTTTTTCAACCTATCTACCATGACCATGATGGAATCATGATGTCTATATGTAATTGGAAAATATGTGACGAATCCCATGTAAATGACCTCCCATTTCCACTCTAGAATCAGAATTGGTTGTAGTAGTCCACCTGGATGCTTACATTCTTCTTTTGCCTATTTACAATCCAAACATATATCCACAAACTCTGCCACGTCTTTCTTTATATTTAGCCAATGATAAAAATTATTCATTACTATAAATGTCTTTTGATATCCTGGGTGAACTGAATATGGTTTCACATGAAACTCTCACAAGATAGTATTCTTGAGTTCATTGTTGTCTAGAACATATATCATGTCCACATAATGATAACCTGTACCCTATTGTAATTTGTGCGTAAGCTCCATGTACTTGCCATCCTGTTGTCCTACCTGTAAGATATGATCCTGTAAGTCTATCCCATAAGAACTCATAGCTACTATATGATTCACTTGTATCATTCTTCTAAGATTGTATGCAACCTTGTTCTCTTTACACTTGATGTACATAATCTCAAAGTCAAACTCGCTAATCGTGGTTAACCATCTAGCTTGTCTGGCATTCATATTCGGTTGGTCAAACAAGCATCTCAATAAATTGTGATCACTCATCAGTAAAAACCTCTTGCCAATAAGATAATTCCCCCATGTCTTAAATGCATGGATGATCACTTCCAACTCAAGATCATGTGTCAGATAATTTTACTTGGGCATATTCAGATTATACGACTCATAGCACATTACCTATCCCTCCTGCATAAGGACTCCACAAAGTCCCCTCTTGCAAGCATCTATACACACCACAAACTATTTATCTGGATTTTCAATCTTTAACACTAAATCATTTGTCAACAATTGCTTCAACTATTCAAAACTTGCTACACATTCCTCTTTCCATTCAAATTTGTTACCTTTCCTCTACATTGATGTAATAGGATATGAAATCCGAGAGAATTTCCTGATGAACCTCCTATAGTAACTTGCTAGTCCCATGAATGATCTTACCTCATCCATATTTCTAGGAGTTTCCCACTCCATGATATCTCTTATCTTTTCCAGGTCCACTTCTATGCCTTCCTTGGAGATAACATGCCCCAAGTAATGTACCTCTATCTGGAAGAAACTGCATTTACTGATATTAGCATACAACTTATGCTCTCTTAGAAATATCAATATTATTGCTAAGTTTTCAACTTGTTCCTCATCATTCTTAAAATATATCAAGATGTCATCAATGAATACAATAAAAAAAATTTCCATATAAGGGCACAACACACTATTCATCAAACACATAAAATCAATTATACCATTAGTCAAACTAAATGGAACTACAACAAACTTATAATGCCTGTAACGAGTCTAGAAAGTTTTCTTCTAAATATCCTCTTATTTAATCTATACTTGATGGTATCCTGATCTCAAATCAATCTTCAAGAACATTATTTCTCCCTTCAAATGATTGAGCAAGCCATCAATCCTTGAAAATGGATACTTGTTCTTGATGGTCACCATGTTCAACTTCCTGTAATCAATGAATATCTTGAGAGTACCATCCTTCTTCTTCACAAACAATATCGATGCACCCCATGGTGATACACTTGGCCTAATGTATTCCTTTTCAATAATTTCCCTCAAATTTAACTCTGCTAGCTTTGGATTCCTCATCCTATATGGCATCTTTGTTGTTGGTGATGCCCTGGTACTAACTCAATCGAAAATTCTACTTCCATGTGAGGTGACAACTCTAAAATCTCTGTTGGGAACACATCCTAAAACTGTTGTAAGATTGGGTACCTAATTAGTATATTTTCATCCTCATCCTCCTTACCTTTATCACTAGAAATATGAACTACAAATAATGCACACCATTTTTTGCAATTATGCTTGGCCTGCATAAATGTCACCATTCTAACCAATTTTTCTTTCTTCTTACACTGTAAGAATCTTTGTTCTCCATTGTCATCCAAGCACTCAGTAGCCTTATCATAGAATTCTATCTTAGTCCTATGAAGATATATCCAATCCATACTCAAAAGCACACTATAAAATCCCAACGATAATACATTCAAATGTGCTAATGTAGGCATACCATTCAACTCAAATGCACAAGCTCTTACCGAGTGATGAAATATTTTCTTCGTACCTATATCCAACTTCACTAACCAAGATTTTGCATGCACTTCTTTATTCAAACCACATTTATTGCTAGGTCCCTATAATACTAGTGTATCCCCTTATTTTTATTGTTAGTTTAGCCCCCTTATTGTTATTGATGTGCCCATGTAGGCCCCATATTTTTATTATTGTGCCCCATAAAAGCCCACTATTGTTATTGTTGTGTCCTTACATTGTTATTGTTATGTGGACTAGGATTATATTGTGAACCCTTGGACTCCTATATATAGAAAGGAGGTTTTGGCATTTGTATCATCCAAGAAATGTTCATTTATGTAATGTAAAGGAGTTTTCCCCCTTGAAGAGTCTGATTTCTAAGTTGTTGGTCTATCTTTTCTTCTATTTTGTGAGTTTTTCTCATAACATTTGGTATCAAAGCTTTGGATTCTAGGGTGTCATTGCTGCAAACAGGTCATCGTGAAATTTTTACTATACCTTTTTTTCTACGAAGGATAAGAAGCTAAAAACAAAACCCATTTGAGCCGAAATCCTGAGGAAACTCATGTACAAATTTCAAATCTTGGTTCGCTATATTTTCGAAGATGCGATCTAAGGAAGTTATGGTTTTAGAAGGCTCCATAATTTCATCTCAAACAGGTGACCGACGAAAAATTGTCATAACTTTCATTTCCGACATCAGATTGGAATTATGCAAAAATTGATTGAATTTTAACGAACTATAGTTTCTTTTGTATCAATTTCAAATTTTAAGGTCAAAATAGTGACACATGGCATGTCTTACAAATTCTCTCTTTTGAACCATTCAAACAGGTGACCGACAGAAAATTGTCATAACTTTCATTTTTGACATCAGATTGGAATTATGTAAAAAGTGATTGAAATTAAACGGATTGTAGTTTCTTTTGTATCGATTTCAGAGCCGAAGGTCAAAATAGTGACACATGGCACATCGTACAAATTCTCTCTTCCGAACCATTCCATAATTAGGCCATTGTGGGAGATTGGGAATAACTTTATCTTGAAGAATCCAAATTAGGTCTGAGTTGTGGCATTAAAAAGAAGATGCAGAGGACTATAACAGGACCAAATTTTGGATATTGCAGATCCGAAATTACAAAGATAAATCAATTTCAATATCAAGCTTTTCAAAATCAAGACATAGATGTGTATTGTTTTTTTTAAATTTCATAAGTCTTGTTTGAAAAATCAGTTTGAAGTGATTTCAAGGGAATATTGAATCATAGATATCAGTATTGGGTTCTAAAATTCCTCCCAAAAATAATTCCACACCCATTAAGCCCTCATAAGGCTCTACTATGACTCATGAAGAGGAATAATTGCAACATGATATATCAAAATTATGATACCGAGTGCAATAAATTCCGCTCTCACAAAGAGTAAGAAAAATGAAATGGAAGCTAATATGGATGGTTTGAAGAAAGAAATGCAAGGAATGGAATCTAAGATGGATGGTTTGAAGAATGGTGTGGAAGCTAATATCGATGGTATAGAAGAAAAACTAAAAGGCAACATGGAAGACATGAAGAATGGTCTAAAGCAGACATGGAATGTTTGAAGGAAGGTTTGAAAAAGTTGCTACAAGAAATAATTCCTAATGACCAAATGGTAGTAGTTGAAACTCATGATGAGAACAAAATAAATTTTAATCATGATTTCATAAAATATAATGTTGGATTTAAGACTCTCCATATTCCAAATATTGATATGAGGAAGTTTGATTGCAAGGATCCAATAACATGGATACTACAGATGGAGCAATATTTTGATCTCCATAATGTGCAAACACACAAAAGGTACGCATTGAAACTTTATATTTAGAAAAAAATACATTTGTATGGTATCGATGGATTTTCTCTCATAAAAATGTTGTCACTCAGTCAATTTTTACGGAGGAAATGATAGCACGTTATGAGGATACAAAGAGAAACACCTTCTTTAGCCAATTGATAAATCTCAAACAAAAGGGTTCAATCGTGGAGCACATTAAGCACTTCCAAAAATTGAATATAAGGATAACTGATATTGCTGAGGAACACATGATTGATGTCTTCATAGGGACTTTAAAGGATAAAATCCAACATGAGGTTCTCCTTTGTGAACCTGATTCATTGGAGAAGGCATTCAAGTTGGAAAGAAAATTTGAAAGTAAAATTATGGAAACAAGGAAGTCTACCACTCACAACTATAAATATGGAAGTGTTTATACTCTTGTACTTCCACAACCTACAAGGTTGACACCACAACAACTAGAAGAAAAGAGAGAAAAAGGGCTTTGCTATAGTTGTGATAGAAACTACACTAAAGGTCATAAGTGTGCTGAGAAGAAATTATTTTACATAGATTGTAAAGAGGAGGAAGAAAAGGGACAAGAAACTTCAAAAGAAGAGGATATACAATAGGAAACAAACCTAGAGGAAGAAAAAATGAATCTGACCATATCTTGTAATGCATTGGCAGGAATTACCACTCCTCAAACTCTCAAGATAGAAGGACATATCAAGAAGAAAAATGTAATAGTGTTGATTGATTCGGGTAGTACCCATAATTTTCTTCATTCTACGGTAGCCAAGGAATTGAATTGCTTTCTATACCCATAACCAGAGTGTCCAGTGATGGTTTCAAATGGAGGAACTATACATTTATTTGTAAAGTGCCATAATTTCAAACTAACCATGGGGGAATATTTATTTAATATTCCTCCCAATGGGTGGTGTTGATGTTGTACTAGGAGTACAATGGTTACAATATTTAGGGATGGTAGCTTTTTATTTTCAAGAAATTTTCTTGAAATTTTTTTTGGAAGTAAAGGAAGTTGAATTACGGGGTATCGCAGGGAAGCCAGGAAAGATAATCAGCTCTAATGTCAGGAAAAAACTTCCTAAGAAATAAAAATGAGGTGTAATTGCACAATTATGCTCGCTACAGGTTCAAACATAAAATCATCTATTTCTCCAGATCTCCAAAAAAAATAGGACAATCATTCCAAGCTATTTGAGACTCCCAAAGGACTCCCACCTATTTATGATCATGATCATGCTACTCATTTGATTCTATGAAGTGTTCCTCCAAACATCATGCCTTACAGATACCCTTATGCTCAAAAGAGTGAGATTGAACATATGGTTGCAGAAAATCTCAAGGCTGATATAATTCAACCTAGTCAAAGTTCTTTCTCTGCTCTAGTAGTATTGGTGAAAAATAAGGATGGATCATGGTGTATGTGTCTAGATTATAGGGAGATAAAAAATATCACTATTAAAGATAAATTTATCATTCCCATAATTGATGAATTATTGGATGAATTACATGGAGGAATTTACTTCACTGAGCTGGATCTTTGTTCTAGATATCATCAAATTAGAATGAAGACTGAAGACATTCTAGAAACAACATTCAGAACTCATGAGGATAATTATGAATTTTTTCATGCCTTTTGGCCTTACTTGCACCTTCCACATTTCAAGGTTTGATGAATTCCATTTTCAAACCCTTCCTTAGAAATTTTTTGTTATTATTTTTTGATGATAAACTAATCTACAAAAATTCTTGGAAAGATCATGTTCAAAATGTTCACATGGTTCTCAAATTATTGGAGGAGGAAAAATTATATGCAAAACCCTCCAAATGTTTCTTTGGAGTACAAGAGGTGGAATATTTGTTTCATATTGTATCTCATCAGGGTTTTAAGGTAGACCCTAAAAAAATTAAATCCATTAAGGAATGGAAAATCCCTACAATCATAAAGCATCTTCGAGTATTTCTGGGGTTAACAGGGTATTATCACAAGTTTGTTAAGAATTATAGGAGAATATCAGCACCTTTACCATCATTACTAAAGAGAGATGCATTTTCCTCGACTCCATAAGCAACTAAGGCCTCTGAACATATTAAAGAGGCAATGTGCCAATCACCAGTATTAGCTATGACATACTTCACGAAAACCTTTATTGTGGAATGTGATGCCTCAGGAAATGGAATTGATGTGGTTTTAATGTAAGAAGGAAGACCCATCGCTTTTGAAACTCGTTCAATCAAATGAAAGTATTTATCGGAACCTATTTATGAGAAGAAAATGTTGGCAATACTGCATGCACTAAAGAAATGGTGACCTTAACTAATAGGAAGACACTTCAAGATAAAAATAGATCATGATAGGCTTAAATACTTTTTGGAAAAAATATTATCTTCAGAAGAGCATAAAAAAATGGGTCACAAAGATGTTGGATTATGACATTGAAATCATCTAAAAAATAGGGAAGCAAAATGTTGTTGGAGATGCACTCTCAAGAAAGGATGAGGATGTGGAAGCATTGCTTTGTGCCATATCTATTATCCAACCTGAGTGGATAAATGAATCAAGGGATGAATGGAAGAATGATGAAGAGGTATGGAAATTCATTCAAAATTTGCAGCAATATCCTGGTACATCTAAAACATTTAGCTAGAAAAATCATTCATTATGGTACAAAGATCGCTTATATATTTGTAATAATTCCCAACTCAAAAAAATTATTCTTTTGGAATTGCACACATCTCCTTTAGGATGGCAGTCTGGATATTTAAAAACTTACCACATGGTAAAGAAGGAATTTTTTTGGGATGGCCCTAAACTTGATATTCAAAAGTTCGTGGCAGAATGTTTGGTTTGCCAACAAAATAAAGTTGAGATAATTAAGACCCCATTTTTGTTACAACCTTTATCCATTCCAATTCAACATTGGGAGGAGGTTTCAATGGATTGTATCGCAAGTATATGCAATTCTAAAGGAAATATTGTCATCATGGTGGTAGTTGATACACTTACCAAGGATGCACACTTTTTTGCATTATCTCGTCCATTTAAATATAATACAATTGCTACTGCATTTATGGAAACAATTCAAAAGCTACATGGAAATCTAAAGATATTGTATGCAACAGAGATCCCATTTGTATAGGAAATTTTTTGATGGAATTATTTTCTTGTTTGGGTACTCAATTAGCTCATAGCTCATCATATAATCCTCAATCTGATGGGAAAAATGAGATAATGAACAAATTATTGGAAGGATATCTTCGTTGCTTTGTATCTTATAAAAAATCACAATGGGTCAAGTGGTTACCTCTGGTTGAATGGTGGTATAGCACTTCCTTCCATACTGAAGCAAGAATGACCCCATTTATGGCACTTTATGGATATCATCCACCCTCCATCACATCATCTTTAAGATAAATTCTAATGTTCAGGCGGTGGAATATCACATCAAGAATCAACAACAATTTCTCCAACTCTTAAACAATAACCTCACCTTGGTGCAGAATCGAATGAAACAACAGGCAGATCAACATCGCAACAAAATACGTTTTGATGTAGGCGATTGGGTATTTTTATAGGTACAACCATACAAACAAATTTCCCTCAAGAAAGCTAATAAGGATAATAAATTATCACCAAAGTATTATGGTCCGTACAAAGTGTTGCAAAATATTGGTACTATGGAATACAAATTGGATCTTCCTGCATCTTCCCGAGTGCACCCAATTTTCCATTTTTTCATGCTTAAAGAATGTTATAGGTGACAAGCTCCCAGTTCAAACAATATTGCCAAAACTTGAAGAAGAAGGAAAAATCATATTGGAGCCTGAAGCAGTCACAAAAAACAACTCAACACCTACGAAATTGATCAATTTCAGAGTATCTCATCAAGTGGAAGAACTTACCCACTGAAGATTTGACACGGGAGGATGAGAATTTTATACAGAAGCATGCAGAACTACTCAAGCATTGAGGTAATCACTTTTTTGAAGGAAAGAAGCATGTTAGGTCCTTATAATACTAGTGTATCCCCTTATTGTTATTTTTATTATAGCCCCCTTATTGTTATTGTTGTGTCTATGTAGCCCCCATATTTTTATTATTATTCCCCATAGAAGCCCACTATTGTTATTGTTGTGCCCTTAAACTGTTATTGCTATGTTGGTTAGGATTATATTGTGACCCCTTGGACTCATATATATAGAAAAGAGGTTTTTTCATTTGTATCATCCAATAATTGTTCATTTATGTAATGTAAAGGAGGTTTCCCCCTCAAAGAGGCTGATTTCTAAGTCTTTGATCTATCTTTTATTCTATTTTGTGAGTTGATTTCATAAACTTTATCCACTAATTCAGGGTTAACATAACTATAATTGGATCCAGGGTGAATAAAAATAGAAACAACTTGATCACAAATCTTACCATCCATATCAATGATAGATAATTGGTGATATGCCTACCTATTATACAATGTTGCATAGATCTGAGGAATGCTCTGCCCAACATCCCCAACAGTCTGTGATTCCCGTGCACTATAAATATGAGTCCTACCACCCTAATTCTGTGGAAAATCCATTTTAATATGCTCCTTACCACATTTTTTTTCCTTGAGGGGTCCTGACCCAAGTTTGGATTTATTGTGCAACCAACAAACCCTCCAACTAATGGCCCTTTCAGCAATGACCCTCTTACGCAGATCAAAGTCTCACCCAAAGCAGTATGGTGGGGTTCTAGAACTAGGTTTCCACACCCTAAGGAAGAATTTAATGTGCTGGTCCTAAAGAAACTTATAATAGTCAATAGAACAAATGATATGAAATTGTGCACATCAAAAAATTAACAGATCAACCTCGTCACAGGGTATCACAGAATGACATATATATATTCGTGCACAGTAAACATATACATTTTCAGCAGATCTATTAATCAATAATGTACTTCATGCATAATATACTTCATTCATTCACACATATGCATTTAATAATAAATAGAAGTAAAGATGCAATAACAAAACATATTTGCAATTAATCAGATAATTAACACATCAAGCACCTAACACATTCAACTTCGCCAAAACAGTCTTATATATTAATAGATCCAACAGTTCAATACATTCATTATTTCAATATACCCTATCCTTCCCGGCACAGAACCAGTGGAGTACGCATACAGCCAGGACTAAGGTCTCCGCACACACAACCAATAGGAGCCTTTGTACCCAAAATCCCAAACTTAGATCAAAATTTGACAAACATTCATCAGTGATCATTCAATTATATCTCTACTTGACTCGATCAATCTATATTTATCCTAACTTAGCGCACAGATACTATGGTTCTCCCTTAAAACCCATTTACATTGAATAGGGACTTTGACCTGCCCCAAACCCCCTTTGACTCTTTCGCACAACGAGCACAACAAAAAATATACAAAACTTTATCAAAATTGACCCCAGGGGACCCCACTCCAACAGGCCCCCAACACAAACTCGTGACTCATCCCGAGTCACTGTGGGGTGGGCTCCTTCATATTCGCTTTGAGCGCTTCAACCTATATCTTTAGTGGCAAGACCACTTCGACACTCTACGCAGCAGCTCCATGTGCTTCATTTACTAATTTTGTAGTGGTCAACCCTTCAGCTTCCAAATTGATGTTGTGTTGGTTCTGCTAAAGAATTTTCAGGGCACCATCCAATTTTTGATACAACTGCATGAATTCCGCAGCCCACGACTGCATCCTTGCTTCTAAAAGTTTATCGCGGTGATGCATATCTTCTATTTCAGTTTGAATAGCTCGACCCTCCACAAGGTAGGTAAGTCATTTTTCTATCACTAATGTGGGTGCCGCCATCCTGATGTCTGCAAACTGTTGCTCTTTCATGCGCAAATCACTGCACATATATTGCACCATATGGATCATTCTGAACCAAAGTCTAGAAACCCATGGCTTCATCTAACAGTTGGTTGCACTCTGTTACTGTAACTGATATACTATCTAACGCTGCCTTGACTTTCGTAGTACACTATGCTCTGAATTCTGGAGGCATTTCTGGTTGCAGCTTCATCTACAATTCTGTGATTTGTAGTTTAAATTCAACTCAAACACTTTGCACTTCATCACCTGATGCCCTCAATGCAGTGGCAAAACCTTCCAATTTTTCTACAGGTGCAACTAAGGCAGGGACCGCTGGAAAATCACTGCATACCTGAGCAATCTTGGCTTCCAAGGTAGGACGCCAGCCTCTGTTGCGCAACACGCTTCCTCTGTTGTCTGTAGCTTTTTCTAAATTTTGTTTTCTAGCTGCTATGACTCATTTGTAGCATGGTAGGCTCAGTCTTCTCTATATTTCATCTCATCAACAATCATGTTGTGTACCATGTGGAGCTTCCCTACTGGTAGCACAACCAAATTAACATTGATCTCTCCACATGCTCTCAGTATCGCACTCAGAGTCAGCGACTCTAATATGATGGCAAGTGTGGGGAAATGGATTAGGCAGTTATCCCTGGTCAATGGTAACACTATGTTGACATGCTACATGCTGGTGGCAGGCATGATCACTTGATGTTGGCTCACTTGGATCAGGCTCGCTTGGACCTTCAACTCTTAAATTCCGTTTTGCACATCATCGACCACATCTTTGTACTGTGCCTCCAGATCTGTCCACATATCTTCGGTTGTGGATGTCATGGTATTTTCAATGTCATTAAGTTCATCCTTTGTCAAAGTGAGGTCTTCTTCACCAATCTCCTTGGACCCTTTGCACTTTTCTTACAAACCTCTTGCATCCTTAGAGCCACACTTAATCCCCTTGGCAGTTTGTGCTTTCGTCTCCTCGGTAGTCTAATCTTAAATCCCATTAGCACCTACACCGTTATTTTCAGGCACGTTCTATTTCTATAAGTTGATGGTTTCATCGGTTGTGGTTGGCGTGGCCTTTGCTCTAGTATCTTTACCCAGTTTCTACATACTTGTTATGGGCTTTGTTGGAGTCTTCATAATGGACGAGGAGGCACCTCCCATAATGAGCAGATCCAACCAAGCTAACAACGACTCTACTGTGACGTGCACTAAGTCATCTTCTATGATCAAATACGATAAATCATACCAGATTCCCTCAACATTTCCATTCTCGCGGATGTGTACATAATTTGGAATGTCGCCTTGAAATCTGTAATCAGCTTGTATTTTTCATACAAGGTTGGGGACAACCTAGGCTTTGACTGACTTTCTTGGAACTTCACAGAGTAAAAAAGGACCCAAAAGATTTTATTTTTTATGAATCAGGCAGGAATTTTCGAGTTCCAAAGCGTGGCGTAGCGTGCGGCTTCGTACATTTTGGGCTCAATATAGAGAAATTGTGTTTCTTCCAGCATATTTCAGTCAATGAGTGCTATTAGGAGCAATAGCTAGGCATAATAAAAATTCTTCGCTTCTTCTTGTGATTCACAAAAATTCTCCAGGAAATTTTTATAGAGGTAATGGGCCCAATTTTATTGCACACCCTTCTCGCATTTCCCAACGAACACAATAAATTAGGCTAGGACTTCCTTCAGTCTGCACTTCCTCATCATTTTTCTGGCTAGGATCAGAGTGCCAAATCGAATAGCAGGGTCATTAATCTCACTTACAACAAACCCATGACTATGGTGCATGACATAATAATCGTTCCAAATTTTCTCAACAACCTTCTTTTCATGGCCTTTGCCTCCAAATTTTTCCACAAGGTCCGTGCCTTGGTCAGGAAATCCGATGATCCAATGGATCAGCACATTATAGATTAGTATGTGCTCCCCGAGACATAAACAATCATCATGAATTACTGTGAGCAACTTCTGCACATAGATATTGTTGATCGGGATGCGCTTGAAGTGTGGAAACTATAACAAGTTTATCAACCCTAATTTATGCATGCCCAATGCCCAGTGCTTTGGCTCAATGCGCACTATTCCTCCCTCATAAGGAACCTGGTCTTATTACCTCTAGGGCATGAGCCCTGGAAATGCTTCTTGGTCTGCGAGGTCCCAATCCTCCATTTTCATCATTGGAACTTTGGTGAACATATCACCTTCAATAAGGACATTCTATGGGATCAACAACATATTGATACAAGATCACAAGTTGACAAGTTCCTTCGGGACCATCATCGAAGCTTTGCGCGGTGCGACATATGAAAGAAACTGAGAGATAGGAGAAATTTCTACCACATCCTCTTCCTCCACTATTGTCTCAGGAAACTCTACCATGGGCTACGTTTGGCGCTCAATCGTAGTAGGGTGCAGCTTAGGGGTTTTGTCTCGGGGTGAATTTTGGGACCCCGAGGTCTATCCCTTCTTGGTCTAAGCTGGTGCATGGGTCTCAGTAACCTGCGTAGCAAGTTCCTCTCTTGATCTACTGGCTATCATACTGGGCAATATTAGGTAACCTAGACCTCTATGGCATAGCTCCTCCTCAAACAGAGGGTCCATACCAGATATAAACTTCAGAAAAATGCTAGAAATCAGATATCTCAAGTCGTAAAAGTCACACTGAATGCAAAGGGAACTAATGTGACCCCTTCGGTCACATTTAGAACTTAGGCGCCTCTTAAATGGTCCCTTGTGCATTGATGTAGCGACATAAATGATAAAACTACTCCAAATCTGGCATAATATCCTCATTAAATGCAACTTAGATGCTCCTCCAAACAGTAAGAATCTTGTTCTGTCCAAATTTACTATTCCAACGGCTATATACTGTACTTCTATGACCTAGTCAACCTCCGCACGCAGCTACCATGCGTGCATCGCACCTGTCTGCGCATTCGCTATCTTTTCTGCACAGATCCAATTCTCCAGCCATATAATCATTTGGTGCACGCAGGGAGAGGGTCATCCTTGTAAGGCTTCAATTGGCTTCCGTTGACATACCTAGGAATATTTTCTTCACTCAACATAGCCATGCACAGCGCACCTCCGTTGGTGATCTCCTTAACAATATATGGTCCTAGCCAATGCATCTTGAACTTCCAT
This sequence comes from Pinus albicaulis, assembly GCA_034641835.2. Lineage (NCBI taxonomy): Eukaryota > Viridiplantae > Streptophyta > Pinopsida > Pinales > Pinaceae > Pinus > Pinus albicaulis. The sequence goes on from CM076572.1 coordinate 347,005,162, forward strand.
GGGTGGTGCGCAAACTTGTTGTCATACAACAAGACCAAATATTCTTCCTTAAAGAACTTTTGTCTGATATTTCTATCATGCCAAGTCTTTTCGCAGGCCTTTTGTACTTGCTGATGGAAATTTTCAATAAAGCGAACCTCTTCGAGCACGACCAATTGCAACAACCGTTCTTCCATAATATATTTCTCTAACATATTTGTGAATGTTGCAATGCTCAGACTTGGAACAATGTACTCACTAGTAAAAAATGACTAATTATTTTCTAAAAAAACAACTAAAATTTCCATATAAATGAATATTTTTCGGTCGGTGACCAATAGTAGCTAATTTACAGTATCTTATAACACGACCAACTTTTAGTCATTTTTAGCTTGGTCATTAATTGGTTGTCTCAAATTTTTTCTCTAGTAGTATATTTGGTCATTAATTTGGTCATTAATTTAGTCATTGATTTGGTCATTAATTTAGTCATTGATTTGGTCATTGATTTAATCATTGATTTGGTCATTAATTTAGTCATTTATTTGGTCATTCATTTAATCATTGATTTGGTCATTAATTGTCACAATTAATGACCAAATATACAACAAAATATATTACTAAATGATCACCCGAGAAAACCAATTAATGACCGAAGAAATATGACCAAAATGTTGGTCGTGTTATAAGATACTATAAATTAGCTACTAATAGTCATATATATATATATGCAAATTTTAGTTATTGTTTGAAACCAATTAATGACCAAAAAAATATGACTAAATTTTAGTTGTGTTATAAGATATTGTAAATTAGCTACTAATAGTTTTATATATGAAAAATTTAGTCACTATTTGAAATCATAAATTTATCATTTGTAGTAGTCATTTATATTTTTTTGGTAGTGTCATATTCATTATATAAATGAATACTTTAGTAGTTTATATTCATTTTATTTGTGTTCATCATTAATAAACATAAAAAGCTACTAATTTAATAGTTTTAGATTGATTTATGTGTTCATTATTAGTAAAGATAAATTAATTAGTATGATTTTGCAACTAAATTAAAAAAAATAATGTCATACAATGTACATGTTCATCTAATATGAAAACGCAAAGTTACTAATTACAATACTAATTAATATCAAGTGCAACTATAGATAATTTCAACCACCTAAATTATATTATATAAAATGTCAAGTATTACAATATGAGTTTCCAACTTAATATTGGTTGGAGTACAATTTACACGTGAAATATGGTTTCATCACTTTAGCACATTATCATTCTATTGCCAAGACATTGCAGGTGAATTCACCAACTTTGAAAACTTGGCCATCAATCTGTGTGTGTGTCTTATGTGAGATATTGGCTCTACAGGTACCACTAGACCATTTTTATGCTCTCTCTCTTTAATTTTCATTTTGTTACTCTAGTGTCATTGTTCTCCTCTTTCTTCAATTCCTACTTCTTACCATTAATACTAAGTTCCTTTTTCTGGGAAAAAATGATACAATGCAGAGTATAAGACATGAAAGTTGATGAACACTGGAATATAAACTAAAGTAGACTATAAAATATTTATACGATATATACCTCAACATAAGCAATATTTTTAATGTCACTTTTCCCCATAAAAGCAAGAAAATCAAACAAATTTTCTTCAGTTGGGCAATAGTGGCCACTATCTAGCCAAATGACTGTATAAACAAAGCAAATAAAACGTCACTATAGAATAAATTTTGTACCTACTGTGTTCTCAGTGTACAACATTTGTTGATGAAATGTTATCTTCAACTAAAGTAATAAATGCAAATAGAAGCACACATTTCTATCCCAGTATTTTGAATTATCATACTTATGGTACATTGCAATTTTGATTTTATCCAACATAATCAAACACAGCAGAGCTAGCAATTTCTACTAAGAATGTCTCATGTTCTACTTTTGTAGTTGTATCGTTTCCTCTAGTTATCTTTAAGAAGTAGTGACACTTCAACAATAAAATTGGTCAGTAGAAATCTAATGGGTGGAGCAAAGTATTGTTGACACAAGATTACAACAAGAAACTAAAAAGGAATAAGACAAGAATTTTTAAATTCGATACTAACGGGAAATATAGATTCAATATAGCAATCTTCAATCGTCAACATACTATTCCAGGGGAAAATGAATCTAATTCCCAAAAGCCAAAAAATTATATCCAAAGAAAAACTAAACATGTTGGCTCCACATTCAAAGGTAAAGTAACTAGGGACTAGCTATATCATATACTTTTTAGAGTGTATGGGTAGCTACTAACATCATTAAAAAAAAATTTAAAATATATCTACCACGTATAACCTCAAATGTGGCAACAAATTTGATATAGCACAACCTATATACATTTCAAAATGCATTGCAATGATATAAAAGTATCAAAAGAAACTGCACATAGTTACATATTCACTTTCCATTTTTATTCCAAAACAGCATTCAAATAACTGTTATAAATTACCCTGAAAAATATATCGAAATTTCCATTTTTTTGTCATGAATATCCCTGGCTCTCAGTCCCTGGAAAGGTGGTTGCTGAGTGAAATCCTACCCAAAACAAACAAAACTTAATAGGAGACAATTATGAAAAATACCCTTACCTTTTGCTCCTTCAAATATTATAGCCTTCTCTTAAAAAATGTCTAAAATTCTAAGCACTTATCTATTAAATCATAAATAGAACAACAAATATGGGAAAATAAGAACTGCACAAGTGGAGGACAAAATTTTTCCGCAACGCGTTGTGGCACATAAAACCTATCATCGGTGCTAGTGTTGCTTGCAGTCAACATTTTACAAAAGTAATTATTTGGTTGCTTTCTTGGTGTGTTGAGGTCAGAACCAAAATAACAATATGTTTTCTCTTGTTGCACAATATCATCAATTTTTAGTTCCCTGCACAAATGGAACTAGTACCAAAGCATTTCTCACCAAAATTGGCAATTACAGCAAGGCACATATAATGAAATTGAAAATGTCTTACAACATTAAGAGCTTGCAATGTCATTTGAGCATATACTTCATCTGTTTCCACATCTTCTTGGCATTTAGTAAGGTGTTTATTAAATTTTAAATCTTGTATACATAGCGATATGAATAAATGTGTTCATAACCAAAGCAAGGATGAAATGCAGAGAACCCACATGCATTGTAACATTGTGAAGTTGGCAAATTAATTGAGTTGGAAGATTCAGATAATTGGATATATGAGCATCAACCTCCTTGTTTTTTGAAGTAGCTACCTGAAATCACATTGATTATGATCAATTTCATTACATAACATTAAAATTTCAAAATATTGGGATCACATTTTATGATGAAAAGAAGATAAGCATTCATTATTTTTAGTCATTTGTATCCAAAAGAAGATTGAAAATTAAAAATTAGTGAGCATCCACCTCACCTACTCATTGTAACCCTGTGGAAAATAAATAATCTTGCTCCCAAAAACATGTAAGGACACAAGTGGTCCGACACAACTATGCCAAAGCTCTAAATTAAGGCATCTCCTTTCCCCTACTTGATGTGACATGAACAAATAAATTGTCAATTGCATATCCCTTTAGAAACCTCTCGGCATTCCAATAGTACTTATGTAAATTAATATGAAATTATGAATGTAAAATTTGTAGTATAAATTATATTAACTTGAAAAATATTCCAGATGACAGTATTTTCCATAGAAATTCTTTCTTTCTTTCTTCGATTGCTAAATTCTTTGTCAATCAGGTTGGAATTTTGGAATCATGGTTTGATAGGCTGCATACTCTTGCATCTTCCTCATCCGAGGAAATCTCAACTCTTCAAACCTGGAAATATTCCAAAGCAAGTATATGAGATTCATAATATTTTGATCAACATGTTTCATTGGTGAGAAAACAATCAACAAATGTAGATAGGAATTTATTTTCATTTTGTTAGTAACTCTTATATCTGGCCCATGGCATCAGATGGACAACAACATTTTTGACCTTTCAACAGCTTCTTCAATCCTATATGTGGATAAAGATGATGCATTTGGGATTCCTTCTTTTAAAAGAAATTGACTTTTTATTTTCCAAAGAAAAATGTGTGATTTCTATCCTACTTTGAATTGAAATTACATTTTTTATGTGCATTCTACACTTGCATGTAAACGGACCCTATTTCTTCCCTTTTCTTCAAAAAAAGAAAACTTGCCCAAAATTACATGTATTTTAAGTCCTTACATCTTCCCATAAAGGTGACCCAGTTACCATATTCTATATAAGCAAAAAAAACTCAAGAAAAAACACTTTAGCAAACCCTACATCTGATTCACAATGGAATAAAAAAGGCATGCATAGTGACCTTAACCAGAATGAAAAAGAAAAGAAATTGAAGGCTAAGGTGACTGTAAAGGTGACAGCTATGCCTCCTCTAACCTCTTCCAATACCGTACAACCTTCTGCCAGTTTTACATGTTCCATTGACAAGGCATCTACCTCCACGTTCATCTTGCATTAGTACTGTGTTGTTTCTGGATCAAAATGCATCCTATGCAATTATAATTTTTTTAAACAAGTATGGAATTGGCAGTACTAGAGTGGAGGACGTTACTTTATTCCGTAGGATGAAAATATTTTTATGCTTTCTAATTCCATCGAAAAGAGTCCTTTCTAGGTATCTCAAATAAGGGTGTTGTAATATGAGCATACATTTTTATAAAATTTTGGTAATATCCCATTAACTCTTGGAATCCTTGCAATTAGATATGTTTTTGGGTTTGGGTCAACCTTTACACGACTTTTTGATATTATATGGTCAATGTACTAAGTCACTTTCTTTTTGCCAAAAATGCATTTCGTACTTTTTCATAAAAATGTTGTTTTTTTAACATATAAAATACCTAATTTATGTGCTTGAGGTGGTCCTTTAAGGTTTTACTGCAGTGTACATGTATATTTAATCAAAGATAACAAGCACAAACTTGTTAAGAATATTTCACCCAAGTTTTGGTAAAGCTGAAGGTTTCCCTCCAACTTCACTATTTGATGGTGAAGGTGGCGACCTAACCTTTCAATTATAGCTCAAGAAAGTTGGAAATGACCTTCCAAATGTGCTAATGCATGTCCAAAATGCTTCTTCTTTCCTGTCAAAAAGTGTTTTCAAGTTACATAATGTTGGTGTAAAACTGTGAGATAAGCACCATCTAATGGGCCCATACGGGGTCCAACCCAATTTAACCTGAAATTGATAGGATTTGGTGATAAATGTGTGATAAAATGGAATTGGTATGTTTTCCTAGGATGTTATATGTCAGGTTGTAGTGAATGGTAAGATGTCCTCTCCCTCTACCCTCCAAAGGTAACCAAGTAAGGCTGACTTTTATTCCATTTTTTTTATGTACTATAAACAAATTTATTGGATACTTCTTAGAAAAGGATAATGGGATTTTGTTACCAAATGTGTGGTATTCAACTACCATTTTGCTGAAAAATTTTCCACTCTGATCCATCAAGAGGAAGAGGAGCTATAAAAAAATGGTTATGGCCTTTGGATCAATGTTCAATGAACACATGAGTAGCTATATAATTATCAAATAGAGATCCCTCCTACATCCATTAATAAAAAAAAGAAAATAATAAATGTAGGGAACATAACTATGCATATATTCAAAGAAGTTGGAGAAACATGTATCAGAGAAGTTGCAGCATATATTCAAGATCATGATCATTTTGCAAATGTTCCCCCTACTGTGCTTGTCAAAATAACACATTCGATTTTTAATGTAAAGTGACTAAAAGAAAGGAAATAAGAGAAAAACTATTGCGTATTTTCAGCAAATTGTTCCACATGATTGTGATGCCAATGACCATAGAACATCTAATTTCCCAGTGGCTGTTGTACATAGGATTGGAATAGTTTCCGAGTAGTTGATGTACATAGGATTGAAATACTAGATAATAGGATACTTAATACTGACAGACATGCATAATATTCTTCTGAGGAATAGGATGATATCCCCGAGTTAGAGGAGAATCCATGGATAATGCACATATAGCATGGTCTTTGCATCCTAGAAAATCTGGAGGATCCTTACTTTCGACTGGCAACATTGGCCTCAGGCTTCTATACCCTTCTTAGAGGATGAATCGGAATATATTTATATCCTTGATGCCATCAAGGATGCAGAAATGTTGAGACGGGAGTTACGTATAATATGAGAGCCTTGTATGAGATTTTGAAATGTTTAATTCCTTGGAATTATCATTTTTATCTAGAAATTAGCCAGTTTTATCTCCAAATGTAGTCTTCCTTATGCAGGTCACAACCCAGTTTTATCTCCAAATGCAGGTCACAGCCTAGGATGTTTCTACCATGCTTCGACAAGGGCATAATACTATTATTTTTCTGATTAATAAGAGGATACACTTACAATCGTGATGTATGATATAGAAATGGAACTACACCAGTTTGATAGATGCCCTTCATAACAGTGAAGGGAAATATTGTACTCTCAAGGTATTTTTTTATCTATCTTCCATTTTTCATAGCATAGCCATATTTTTTCATGGGTTTCTCATTTCGTTTGTGAGATGGGAGTATTTTGCATAAGTTATTGTGTTAATATGGTTGCTTGTCCTTTTTTCCATTTGCTTTTGCCCCAAATTTTAACCAACTCCTTTTCCTCTAAAATTACAATATCGTATATCTGAGGATAATTTATTTTTAATTGGCTAGGACTCAGTATAGTATTATCTAAGGGGACTTTATTTTTAATTGGCGAGGACTCAGTATCGTATTGGCAGAGTTTCTTTCTAGTTTTATCCATCTTGAGTTATCTGTTACACTATTGACATTACAAAATTGTCTGTCAACTAAAGGACAACAATCCATGGTATGAGAGGCTTAATCCATGGTATGTTGCACACTATTTTCCTAGAAAAGGCTAGTGAAGCTGGTCTTTGTCTTGCAGAAATCAACGCAATGACGAGTCATGAGTTTCATAGAGTAGAGAAGGAATCCAGTGAGTTTGAATATATTTTAATGATTGTTGTTAGTCAAGTAAAGTTGGAGGTTGATTAAGAAATGTGTCATTATGTCATTAAATATGAGGAAGACGATGATTGTTCAGAACCTCCTTCAGAAGAGGAACATTTTCCCAAACAATTTTAATTTGATATGGATTATGAAGATGATGAGTATTTCAGTTACATGAGATATGTTCAGTGGTTGGGTGAAGGAATTGTGTGCCAGTTTTAACAGCAGCCCTGCTTCCATGGGAGGAAATGGTTTTAACAAATTCTAAATGTGTGAGAATTCAATGGAGTTCTAACATTGTTTCCTCATTTTTCTTTAACATATTCTGAAAGAAATGATCTGCAAATTCCTCCTGTTTCATATGGGACACCTATAAATTCTCGAATTAGTATCGGGTCTCCATGGCTACTTCATCAATGCAGCCTGAATTGAAATGTCTGGTCAAAATTTCCTTGGCGCCCACTCCCCACCCCCGGACAACCCAAATAAAGGAAAAATTGTGTGCATATTTCATGGTTAGAGGGGGAGGTTCAATTCAACAGTAGCAGCAGATACCCAATCCAAATCCCAGAGGGCGGGAAACCCAAATGAGGGAAAAATTTATAGGAAAAAAAAACTCAAGAAAAAGCATTTTAGCAAGCCCTACATCTGATTCACAATGGAATAAAAAAGCCGTGCATAGTGACCTTAACCAGAATTAAAAATAAAATAAATTGAAGGCTAAGGTGACTGTAAAGGTGGCAACTATGCCTCCTCTAACCTCTTCCAAAATCGTACAACCTTATGCCAGTTGTACATGTTCCATTGACAAGGCATATGCCTCCACGTTCATCTTGCATTAGTACTGTGTTGATTATGAATCATAATGCATCCTATGCAAGTATGATTTGTTTAAAGAAGTATGGAATAGGCAGTACTAGAGTGGAGGATGTTACTTTTTTCCATAGGATGAAAATATTGTTATGCTTTCTAATTCCATCGAAGAGAATCCTTCCTAGGTATCTCAGATAAGGGCATTGTAATATGAGCATACATTTTTATAAAATTTTGGTAATATCCCATTAACGCTTGGAATCCTCGCAATTAGAGATTTTTTTGGGTTTGGTTCTACCTTTACATGGCCTTTTGATATTATATGGTCGATGTACGAAGCCACTTTATTTTCGCCAAAAATGCATTTGGTAATTTTTGCATAAAAATGTTTTTATTTTAACATAGATAATACTTAATTTATGTGCTTGAGGTGGTCCTTCAAGGCTTTACTACATTGTACATGTGTATATCATCAAAGATAACAAGAAAAAACTTGTTAAGAATCTTTCACCCAAGTTTTGGTCAAGGCGAAGGTTGCCCTCCACCTTCACTATTTGATGGTGAAGGTGGTGACTTGACCTTTCAAACATAGCTCAAGAAAGTTGGCAATGACCTTCCAAGTGTGCTATTGCATTTCCAAAATGTTTCTTCTTTCCTGTCAAAAAGTGTTTTCAAGGTACATAATGCTGGTGTAAAACTGTGAGATAAGCACCACCCAATGAGCCCATACGGGGTCCAAACCAGTTTGACATGAAATTGATAGGATTTGGTGATAAATGTGTGAGAAAAATGGAATTGTTATGTTTTCCTAGGATGTTATATGTCAGGTTGTACTGAATGGTAATATTTCCTCTCCATCTAGCCTTCAAAGGTAAACAAGTAAGTTTGAAATTTATTCCATTTTTTTGATGTAGTGTAAACAAATTTATTGGATACCTGTTAGAAGAGGATAATGGGATTCTGTTACCAAATGTGTGGTCTTCAACTCCCATTTTGCTGAAAAATTTTCCACTCTGATCCATCAAGAGGAAGAGGAGTTGTAAAAAATTGTTTATGGCCTTTGGATTAGTGTTCGATGAACACATGAGTAGCTATATAATTATCAAATAGAGATCCCTCCTACATCCATTAATAAAAAATAGAAATAATCAATGTAGGGAACATAACTAGGCACATGAGGTTTCCCTTTCATCGAACTGTATTCTTTCACTAGATCCACTGTTTTGCAACAAGTCAAAATTTTACTCCCATTAATTCGATGTTCAACTTATTTTATGATCTTAATAGGACTAGAGCCTTCAGTGAGATTTGATGGTTGAGCAGAACAAATCAAAGGAAGAATCTCATTTTCACCCTCACTTGTCAAGATATTTTGAATGTCTAAAAATCAGTAATTTGCAACTGTTGTATTCAAATAAGCCACACATTGATTTTGTTGGACTTCCCAATAAGGATATGAAACATTGTCTATAGTTGTGGAAAACAAATAACATTGCCCAAGTATGGTGCTAGTGAGCTCCAAAACTTAACTACCATTACGCTTACTATATATGTTTTTGCTTAAAACAAATTGAAAGCGCAAAACCTTGATAAGAATCGGACAGTTGAATTTCGAAAGAAAGGGTGTAAGGGAGAAGGAGAAAGAAACAGATTCAATGCATCAGGAGAAACACTAGGGGAAGAAGGCACAAGAAGAAGATTTATTTCCTCTTCCTTTTGGATTGCATCTGGATCAATTGAAACAGGTGGCTTTGTATCTCTGGCATTTTGTTTTACCTTTGATTTTGGCATTGATGTCAATCTTACCAAACAATGGAATGCATCTCATTTATGTTAGAGGTGAGTGCATATCTGTGGAACAATCATCCCCAGTTGTAGCTGCAGGTTTTTCCATTTTTTATGCTGGAGTTTTTGAGTAAAATTACAATTAGTTTGATAACCAAATGGGACTTGGAGGGAAATATGGGTGGTGAGCCATGGAGGTATGCTTGATCAGGGCACTTATTTTATGCCAAAGTAGCTAAGGATATATCTAAATATTTATCATATTGTATGTATTTTCCACTTCATATTTGCATTCACCATAATAGTCTTCATGTTGATAGGTCTTCTACTGAAAACACTGAACTTGATCAGTTTGTAAAAATGTCTTATGTTTCCAATGAGGGGATGATAAATTGGAAAATGTTGGCACTGAATCTAGAGATTTATAAGTCAATTATATGTCTTAAATTAGTGATACATTCTCATTTGAAATTGGAGCAAGGAATGTTCCCATTAGAGAGGGTATTTACGGCTTAGTCGATTTTACCCAATATGGTGAGATAGACAAAAAATTTGGATGCTAGAAACCCTTTCGAACTAGCCAATCAAGTGAAGTGATTCAGAGAAAGGCCTCTAAAAGATGCCAAATTCTTTCCACCCATATATTATTTACAAAAATATTAGTAAATACCATATTATGTTTCTTATCATCTATGCTAATATGAACTACCAAAATAATTACAGGTCCTCTACTCTATTAAATGAGAATAGAAAGCACTTTTCTGAATCTCTATACCCCTAAGGGTGCCTCAAATGTTTTAGAAACAACATTTTACTGTAACCTGTTAAGAAAATATCATTAACTCATAACATTTCACCAATAAAAACCTCTTAACTATGGCCAATACTTCCTAAAGGTATTAGCTTTAACCAAATGAATGTCTTATTGTATCATGATTCATATCCTCCTCACTCATAGAGAACACAACTCTTTGGATGAATGCCCTCAAAAGTACAAAGAAATGGTTGAAAGTGAAATTTAGAAAGAATCTATAAATGCATGATTCATTTCCAATCCAAAGCAGTTTCCAAAAACCAACACAACACATTCAAAAGAATAATTCAACTCTTAGAATAAGATTACATAAAGAACTCAAAACCACTATTTTTATTTTTCTTCAATGAAGCAAAAAGGAGAAGAGCGGAAATTTACTCTGTAATCGAGCTAGAACCTTCAATAGATTTATGATTCAAGAGTAAATTCCATGATCATCATTCAAACAAGTCTCAACCATAATGTCATTGGAATGATTTTTCCACCACTTCCTATTATGACCGACTAGGCATCTTCAACAACTTCTTTTGTCCTCATCAAACTCTTAAAGAAGATGAAACCGACTCCAAATACCATAAAGAATGCATGTTGTCAAACGAGTAACTTTGATGGACAATTAATTTGGTCTTTACATAGTATCATTTACCTTATAAAAGAGTTATTTATTTCTATCTTATTTATGTATATTCTCATGTTATTTATTCAAACTAAATAACATGTGGTAGTTGATAATATCTTCAGAAAGAGATCCAAAAATTAAACCATTAACACTTCCACAGGGATGTTGGTTTGCAAGGATTCAAAATATTGTCAAACATAGCCCTCAGAGTTGCTGACTGGTATTGTCTTGAAAAATAAAGGCATTTAAAAATGATATAAGACAAAATGTAAATTTAGCATTGCAAAGTTGTTGGGACAAACTCATTCAATAAATCCAAGGAGAAAAGCACTTCATTGCTACCTCTAAAATCTGTGCTTCAAAAGATAGATTCAATTATCAACTACAAACCCCAAAGTTACTTGAGGACATCACCCATTGTCACCTTGGTGATCATCCTTCTCACATGCAGCTCTACAACAAGGTAAGGAGGTCCATGCCCACTTTATACATATATTTGGATCACATGTGATCATGGGGAGTGCCCTTGTTGACATGTATGCAAAATTTGGGGATGTAGAGGATTCACTAAAGGTTTTTGAGAAAATGCTTGAAATAAATGTGGTTTCATGAAATGCCATAATTACTGAATGTGCTCAGCATGTCTGAGATATAAGGGTTCTAAAATTTTTTGGGTAGATGATGCAACCAGGAATATGTCTTGATTGTGTCACCTTTATATGTGTTCTATGTGCTTGTGGCCATACTGGTCTAGTGGACAAAGATTGTAAATATTTCAATTTGATAAGTGTTGAGTTTGGTGTCATTACTGGAGTAGAGAAATTTGGTTGCATGGTCCACCTTCTTGGCCATGTTGTGCACATGGATGAGATGGAAGACTTTATCAAAAAAAATCCAATTGAAACTAATCCTCTTGTGTGGGGAGCATTGCTAGGTGGGTGCATAATTCATGATAATATGGAAATAGGTAGACGTGTATCAAATGGCCTTCTAGCATTGCAACTACAGAACCATGGAACGTATGTCCTCATATCAAATATTTTTGCTAGCAGTGGCATGTGGGGTGAAGCAGAAAAGATAAGAACAATGATGAAAGACAGAGCGCTTTAAAAATTCACCAGGATGTAGTTGGATTCAATTCAAAAACCAAAATCCCATATTTGTTGTAAGAGATAACATGCTTCCACAAAAAGAGGAGATTTATTCAGAGCCGAACAAATTGGCTGGTAAGATGAAGGCAAAAGGACATGTATCGGACCGTGAATATTAAGAATGTGCTGCAATAAGTGGAGTAGGAGAAAAAGCAGCAAATTCTTTGGAAGCATTATGAGAAGCTGGCCATTTCATTTGGACTCATCAGCACATTGCCTTGAACAACTAAGACTCTTGAAGAATCTGTGTTTGTATTGATTGTCACACCACAGTCAAGTTATCTCTAATATTTCCAAGAGAGAGATTGTTTTGAGGGATGAAAATTGTTTTCATCATTTTAAGGATGGGAAGTGTTCTTGCAGATATTATTGGTGATCCCAAATGAGAATGGAATTCATCTATGATATTTTTTTTTAATTTGGAAGAAATAATTTCCTTCATCTGAAAACTATTGATAGATTAAGAAAGACAGGGAGTAGATATAAGCATGTCATATTGCTAATTCAACTAGCTGTTAATTTTTCTACCAGCAAGGGTTCAATTAAATAATTTTGTGAAGGAACCAACTCTTTCAAATCTTGGTGTGTTCCAGGAACTTATTTGAGACCCCATTGGCCTAGATAGTCTTAGTATTGACCCGCGAGCCCTATGGACCATTTTTCTTGCTTTACACTCAACCTCCATCATTGACCTGGTCTTGTTAGGATTTTCAGGTTGGATTTATTTTGTAGGACCCTTGAACAATATTTAACTTTAGGTGCCACACCCAACAGATGCACTGCTCTATGCCAAACACAAAACCACATGAAGCAAATAGACTATTATATAATTATTTGAAAATAGGGCTCGTCCTTTGATAGAAAGTGTAGCACATAAGTCTAGTACCAACCACCAACATGACCTACCAAAACTACACTGGCAGATACTGAGTAATTTTGAGTTACAATCATTTATGAAGTGATTTGAGCATTTAATTCACATTTATTTTCTTTATGGTTGCATTTTTCAGTGGAACTCGTATACATTACATATCTCTCTCATGGAGATATCATTTTGTATTGATAATTAAACATTGAATACTATATCAAGTGTCCCTCCTCTCATTATAAGTGTTCTGCATATGTGCATTAATATCTACATTAATATGGTATTGAATCTAAGCTACAAAATCAACATCTATCACATAGAAATAGAGGAAGTATATAAATGTTGAAAAGAAAGTGCCAAGGACTAGAAGCTTTGGTGACAGGTAAAATAATTATATCAAAGCAACTCAAGAAACAGTAGTATTATGGAAAATTATATAATAGCTTCATGACTAAGATCAAGGATCACCAAACTCTGCACTACATGTTGAAGGGAGATATGAACCTCTCGTAAAATTATTGAGCATTTCAAGACAACCTAAATTCCCATGCCACTAAGAAAGGAAAAGGGTTCGTATTTTAATAGACAACTTTGTGCACCAGGTTTTTAGACTTTCTTCCACTCGGGCTCCATCCCACATACCAAAATTCCAACAATTCCCATAATAGAATCTTATTTGTTCACTGAGTCTTCAAATACACATCCAAGCACTTGATCTTTGCATATTAGGTGAACCCTGTCCCACACTAGTAATCTTCCCAAAGGAATCTAAAGAAATAGTAAGTAGTTGCCCTCTAGCTCTCAAAATTATGCCACTGACATATCTAGTCGAAAAAAATTTAAATTCATGGCATTGTCTTGTAGCTCTAAGGCCTCCAACACTGATGTCAATAATAATTTTAGAAACTCACTTTGAAGCATGCAAGCCGTCATGTCAAAGTAGATCCTAAAAGATTCCTAAATTTTTTTTGAGTCCTTAAAACACAATGAGGCTAGCCCTACATCTTTACTATACCCAATCCCACCATAGCAGAATTCTTATGGAAACAAAATACTTCAATTCTTGTTATAAATTAAGATAATTATTTGAAATAGTTATTTCATTTCCTTGATAAACCCTTCACTAAATCCTCAGCAAAAAATATCCACAGAAACTTCAATACCATATCCTGAAGGTCCTCTATAACCCCTAATTGTCACTAATTTGATGAAACAGTCCCCAGAGTCTTCGTTATGAAAGGTAAATATGTGTCTCCTACAGATGCTTTCAAAAAACAAAATTAGACCTCAATTACCGTCTGAGATTCAACTTATAATATGTCTCTTTGATACTCAAATATATATTCAATGTTGACTACCAGCTACAGAGCCCCCTTTGAAATCTCATTTGCATATATATTAAGTTCCCCTATCAATGGGAAGGAATGATATTCTAGAGAAACTATGTTCCATGAGGTTGACCTGTTCCAAAATTGATTGCAGTTTCATGTTCTTGTCCTGTAGCTTCCTTTTATACATTTTTGTATCATCTCAGAATCCTCATAGACCTCCATCTTAGGGATCCCTTTGTCTGCTGCCAATTTTAGTAGGAACTTCAATGCAGCCAGCTCAACATAAATGTTTTTTCCCATGCACACTTTGAAAACCAAAAAATGTTTATTAATGATATACAAAGTTAAAATAGCTTCTAGCATGACAAACAAAGACTTTGTCTTAACTCACTTAATAAAAGAAGACCAAGGACATTGACAAAACTGGGCAAAAAGTGTTTTTATTTGCACCACTTCTGCAATAGTCATCCTTTTCTATTCTTCATAAATATGTGTGAAATGATCAGTGCCCCGAGCGTTGTCATGGAAGAAAACGATCATGCCATCTGCCTTTGGCATTTTCCAAACAGTGTTAATGTTCTTGCATTGATTCATAAACTGATGGAAAAAATTATTGTTGTTATCCCTTTGATCTAGGTAGATTACCTGGCTCTCAGGTCTCCAATCCTTGATATCAGTCATGAACCTATCCTTTACTAAGGAGGTCTCAAAGGCTATTCTTTCACTAGCTTGAGGTCAAGAATATATTCAAGAGGTATCCTAGTTAGACTGTAAAAATAAATGGTTTGAAGATGAATCTATCAAAACATAGATCTCTTCATCTGATTGCACTTAGAGCCATTTGGCCAGTAAATAAATCCAGCATCTTCTAGGAGGAGTTTCCTCCATTCCATAGTCAACAAAAAATCAAATACCTATGTTAGGTCCCTATATTACTAGTATAGTCCCTTATTGTTGTTAGTGTAACCCCCTTATTGTTATTATTGTAGCCCTGTAACCCCCATATTGTTATTATTGTGCCCTTAAATTATTATTGTTAGGTCGGCTAGGATTACATTGTGGCCCCATGGACTCCTATATATAGAAAGGAGGTTTTTTAATTTGTATCATCCAAGAATTTTTCATTCATGTAATTTATTGGAGGTTGCCCCCTCGAATTGGCTTATTTCTAAGGCGTTTATATCTCTTTTCTTCTATTTTTGGATCCGATTTCAAAACATTTGGTATCAGAGCTATGGATTCTAGGGTTTTTCTGCTCCAAACAGGTCATCGTGGAATTTTTGCTATGAATTCTTTTCTACGAAGGTTTAGAAGCTGAAATTTTTAGAGTGCGAAGCCAAAATCCTAGGGAGCATGGTTGCAAAATTTTATAGCTTGGTTCACAATATTGTCGGAGATATGATCTATGAAAGTTAGGTCTTTTTGCAGGCTCCTGAATTTAACCTAAACAGGTCATCTCGTAATTTTCGCTATAAATTTTTTTTGCGATGTTTCAGAAGCTGAAATGTTTAGATCATGAAGCCAAAATCTTGAGTAACATCATCACAAAATTTTAGAATTTTGTTCGCAATATTTTCGGAGATATGGTCTTGGGAAGTTAGAGTTTTTTCAGGCTCCCGAATTACATCTCAAAGAGGTGATCAGGAGAAAATATACATAACTCTCTCTCTCTCTCTCTGAGAATCAGATTGGAATTATGTAAAAAGTGACTACAATTACACAGACTGTAGTTTCCTGTCTATAATTTTCAGATCCAAAGGAGAAAACAGTGACACGTGGCAAGTCGTACAAGTTCGCTCTACTGAACCAGTCCATAATTAGGTCATTGTGGGAGATTGGACATAACTTTGTCTTGAAGAATCCAAATCAAGTCAGACTTGTGGCATTTTAAAGAAGCTTCAGAGGACTACGAAAGGCCGAATTTTAGATATTGAGGAACTGAAAGTATAGAGATAAGTCAATTTCAATATCGAGCTCTTCAAAAGCAAGTAAAAGGTGTGTATTTTTTTTTCTAAATTGCATAAGTCTTGTTGGAAGAATCAAGTTGAATTGATTCCAAGGGCATATTGTAGAATAGATATCAGTATTGGATTCTCAAATGGCCCCTGAAAAGAATTCAACACCCATTAAGCCTTTAGAAGGCTATACTATGACTCATGAAGATGAAGAATGGCAACATGACATGTCAAAATTACAAGAGCAAGTGCAACAAATTTCGCTCTCGCAAAGAGCAACAAAAAATGACATGGAAGTTTTGAAGAAAGGCATGGAATCTAAGATGGATGGTTTGAAGAATGGCATTGAAGCTAAGATGGATGGCATGGAAGCTAGAATGGAATCTAAGATGGATGACATGGAAAGTAAGATGGAAAACATGAGGAATGATCTAAAAGCAGACATGGTAGGTTTGACAAAGTTGATACAAGAAATGTTTCCTAACGACGAAAATATAGTAGAGGAAACTCATGATGAGAACAAAATAAATGATAATCATGATTTCATAAACTCTAATGTTGGAGGGAAGAACCACCATATTCCAAAAATGGATATGAGGAAGTTTGATGGAAAGGATCATGTAACATGGATACTACAGATGGAGCAATATTTTGATGTCAATAATGCACAAAACACACAAAAGGTACGCATTGCAACTTTACATTTAGAACAAAATACATTTGTATGGTATCGATGGCTTTGCTCCCATAAATTAAAAAATCACTTGGTCAATTTTTACAGAGGAAATGATAGCACATTATGAGGATACAAAGAGCAACACTTTCTTTAGCCAATTGATAAATCTCAAACAAAAGTGTTCAGTGGGGGAGCACATTGAGGACTTCCAAAATTGAATAAAGGGTAATTGATATCCCAGAGGATCACAGGATTGATCTCTTCATATGTACTTTAAAGGATAAAATCCAACATGAAGTTCGCGTTTTGGAACTTGATTCATTGGAGAAGGCATTTAGGTTGGCAAGAAAAATTGAATGTAAAATTATGGCGACAAGGAAGCCTACCACTTACTTTTATAAATATGGAAGTGTTGCTACTCCTAGATTTCCACAACCTACAAGGTTGACACCACAACAATTGGAAGAAAAAATAGCAAAAGGGCTTTGCTACATTTTTTATAGCAAATACACTAAAGGTCATAAGTGTGCTGAGAAGAAATTATTTTACATAGATTGTGAAGAGGAAGAAGAAAATGAAGAAGAAGAGGATATACACCAGGAACCAGCCCTAGAAGAGGAAGAAATGAGTCCGATCATATCATGTAATGCATTGGAAGGAATTACCACTCCTCAAACTCTCAAGATAGAAGGAAATATCAAGAAGAAAAAGGTAATAGTGTTGATTGAATCAGGTAGCACCCATAATTTTATTCATTGTAAGGTAGCCAAGGAATTGAATTGTTTCCTATACCCAGCACCAGAATGTCAAGTGATGGTTGCAAATGGAGGAACTATAAATTTCTTTGGAAAATGCCATAATATCAAGCTAACCATGGGGGAATATTTATTGAATATTCCAATGCTTTCCATTCCTATAGGCGGTGCTGATGTTGTACTAGGAGTACAATGGTTACAATCTTTGGGGACGATAGCTTTTAATTTTCAAGAAATGTTCTTGAAATTTTTTTCAAAAGGAAAGGAAGTTGAATTATAGGGCGTTGCAGGGAATCTGGGAAAGATAATAATCTCTAATGTCATGACAAAGCTTCTAAAGAAAGAACAACGAGGTATAATTGCACAATTATGCTCACTAGAAGCTCCAACATCAAAATAATCTATTTCTGTAGATCTCCAAAAAGTCTTGGACAATCATTCCAAGGTGTTTGAAACTACCAAAGGGTTCCCACCTATTCGTGATCATGATCATGATATTCATTTGATTCCAAGAAGTGTTCCTCCAAACGTCAAGCCTTATAGATATTCTTATGTCCAAAAGAGCGAAATTGAACGTATGATTGCAGAAATGTTAGAGGCGGGTATAATTCAACCTAGTCAAAGTTCTTTCTCTTCTCCTGTAGTATTGGAACACAAGAAGGATGGATCATGGCGCATGTGTCCAGATTATAGGGAGCTCAATAAGCTCACCATTAAAGATAAATTTCCCATTCTTGTGATTGATGAATTATTGGATGAATTACATGGAGAAATTTATTTTACCAAGTTGGATATTCGTTTAGGATATCAAAAAATTAGAATGAAGACTAAAGATATTCCAAAAATAGCATTTCGAACTCATGAGGGTCATTATGAATTTGTGTCCATGCCTTTTGGCCTTACCAATGCACCTTCTACATTTCAAGGGTTGATGAATTCCATTTTCAAACCCTTCCATAGAAAATTTGTGCTAGTATTTTTTGATGATATACTAATCTATAGCAGGTCTTGGAAGGATCATGTTCAACATGTTGATAGGGTGCTCAAACTATTGTAGGAGAAACAATTATATGCAAAAACATCCAATTGTTTCTTTGGAGTACAAGAGGTGGAATATCTAGGTCATATTGTATCTCACGAGGGTGTTAAGGTAGACCCTAACAAAATTAAAGCCATTAAGGAATGGAAGTCCCCACAACCATAAAGAAGTTGCAAGGATTTCTCGAGTTAATAGGGTATTATCGCAAGTTTGTTAAGAATTATGGGGAATAGCAGCACCTCTAACAACATTATTGAAGAAAGATGCATTTTCATGGACTCCTGAAGCAACTAAGGCCTTTGAACATCTTAAAGAGGCAATGTGCCTAGCACCGGTCTTAGCTATGCCAGACTTCACAAAAACCTTTATTATGGAATGTGATGCCTCAGGAAATGGAATTGGTGTTGTTTTAGTGCAAGAAGGAAGACCCATTTCTTTTGAAAGCTGTCCAATCAAAGGAAAGTATTTACAGAAACCTATTTATGAGAAGGAAATGTTAGCAATATTGCATGCACTAAAGAAATGGTGAACTTACCTAATGGGAAGACACTTAAAGGTAAAAACTGATCATGATATTCTTAAACACTTTTTGGAAAAAAGACTATCTTCAAAAGAGTAGAAAAAATGGGTCACAAAGATGTTAGGTTATGACTTTGAAATAATCTACAAAAAAGGGAAGCTAAATGTTGTTGCAGATGCACTCTCAAGAAAGAATGAAGAGGTGGAAGCATTTCTTTGTGCCATTTCTATTATCCAACCAGATTGGATAACCGAAGCAAGAGATGAATGGAAGAAGGATGAAGAAGTGTGGACACACATTCAAAAGTTGCAGCAAGGTCCTAGTACATCTGATACATTTAGTTGGAAAAATAATTCCTTATGGTACAAAGATTACTTATATCTTTGTAATAATTCCCAACTAAAACAAAATATTCTTTTGGAATTGCACACTTCTCCTATAGGAGGACACTCAGGATTTTTAAAAACTTACCACAGGGTGAAGAAAGAATTTTTTTGGGATGGCCTTAAATCTGATATTCAAAATTTTGTGGCGAAATGTTTGGTTTGCCAGCAGAATAAAGTTGAGACAATTAAGACCCCGGGACTTCTACAACCTTTATCCATTCCAAGTCAACGTTGGGAGGAGATTTCAATGGATTTTATCACGGGTTTACCTAAGTCCGAAGGAAAGAGTGTCATCATGGTGGTAGTTGATAGACTTACCAAGTATGCACACTTTTGTGCATTATCTCATTCATTTAAAGCAAGTACAGTTGCTACTACATTTATGGACAGAATTCAAAAGCTACATGGAAGCCCAAGGGTTATTGTGAGCGACAGAGATCCCATTTTTACTGGAAGTTTTTGGACGGAGCTATTTTCTTGTTTGGGTACTCAATTAGCTCATAGCTCATCTTATCATCCTCAATCTGATGGTCAAACTGAGATAGTAAATAAATGTTTGGAAGGATATCTTCATTTTTTTGTATATGATAAACAAACACAATGGGTCAAGTGGTTACCTCTCACTGAATGGTGGTATAACACTTCCTTCCATACTACAACAAAAATGACCCCATTTATGGCACTTTATAGATATCATCCACCATCCATCACATCATATTTAAGAGAAAATTCGAAGGTTCAAGCAGTGGAAGATCACATCGAGCATCAACAAGAAGTTCTCCAAATCTTAAAGGATAACCTGAATTTGGCACAAATCAATTGAAACAACAAGCAGATCAACGTCGTAGCGAGAGAATTTTTTATGTAGGAGACTAGGTATTTTTACAGCTACAACCATACAAACAAATGTCCCTCAAGCAAGCTAATAAGGATAATAAATTATCACCAAAGTACTATGGTGCTTACAAGGTGTTGCAAAATATTGGTAATATGGCATACAAATTGGAGCTTCTTGCCTCTTCACGAGTGCATCCAATTTTCCATGTTTCATGCTTAAAGAAGGTTATAGGTGAAAATCTTTTAGTTCAAACAATATTGCCAGAACTTGATGGGGAAGGAAAAATCATATTGGAACCTGAAGAGGTCACGGAAATAAGAACTCGACAGCTATGGAAGCGATCAATTTCAGAGTATCTCATCAAGTGGGAGAACTTACCCACTGAAGATTCTACATGGGAGGATGAGAATTTTATACAGAAGCACATAGAGCTACTCAAGCGTTGAGGACAACACTTTTTTGAAGGAGAGGGGCATGTTAGGTCCCTATATTACTAGTATAGTCCCTTATTGTTGTTAGTGTAACCTCCTTATTATTATTATTGTAGCCCTGTAACCCCCATATTGTTATTATTGTGTTGTTAAATTATTATTGTTAGGTCGGCTAGGATTACATTGTGGCCCCATGGAATCCTATATATAGAAAGGAGGTTTTGTAATTTATATCATCCAAGAATTGTTCATTCATGTAATGTATTGGAGGTTGCCCCCTCGGAGTGGCTTATTTCGAAGGTGTTGATATCTCTTTTCTTCTATTTTTGGAGTTGGTTTCACAACAACCTCTATGATGGAAATTAAATATATCACAAAGCCAAAAGTCCCTCTCCATGGAATGGGCCATCCTCACCATGAAGATTCTGAAATACATTCACATAATTGGTATTTCCAATAGACACTATCATTAAAAGATGGAAGAATAAAACATATAGCCAACATGTGTCATGATAAAAACATGAAATAGAATGAAGGAAAAGGAATGATAAGAGTATGAAAATAGAGCATTAAACACAAAGGGAAAAAAATACAAGAAAGAGCAGACATAGACCTTTCCTCTCATATATTCAAAAATAATGATTATGGTATCCTTTAAACTCCCCTTCAAGTTATCCATAAACCATAGCCATAAGTTGCAGGGCTATTAAGACCCTCCCTTAGGCCTCTCATGAAAAAAACCCTACAAATGTGAACTTTTGTAAAAGCAATTTTACTAAGTATAAGAATGCTTCATGAGAATTGTTTTGATGGTGAGAGCACTCATAGTCACCCAAGAAAACCTCTAGGCTCACTTAGGGAATGCTTTAAGTTCCTCGTGTTCATTCCAAAAGCACTAGAGATGTGCACTTCATAGAGTTCCTCTCATGGAGGCATGGAACACTCCTTCATACCCTAAAGAGTGCTCCCAAACAGGTTTGTCACAAGGGTGTGCTATCAAAGGTTCTTCCAAGACTCTCGCACTCAAAACACTCAAAGAGGTCAAGAATCAACAATTGTGGGAACAATTCATTTAAGAAAAAATACAAAATTTAAACTAAAAAAATAGCATGAGGTAGCAACAAAAGAGAGTTACTCACTATCGTGATTCAAATGTATGCATGCAAAATGAAGGAAGGCCATAATTTAGAATAAGTTCAATGTATCTCAATTATTCTATCTTGGGCCTCGATAATCAAAATCAAGAAAAAATCTATATGAATTAGGTCAATGTATCTCAATTATTCTACCTTGGGCCCAGATAATAAAAATTAAGAAAAAATTTATATGACTAGAACAAAATGGTCACAAAGCTATCGAGACACATGCACAAAAACCACCAATAGTAATCAATCTCAATGAATTGAAAAAGCAACTCAATTGCTTGACTATGAACTCTATATTGACTTTAGCATCCTTTACTTTAAATTCTACAAATCATGCAAAGCGACGTGGCCTTCAAACTTTGCAAGATTCTTAAAGCAATCTTTTACAAAAAAGTCTTGGGAGCGAAGAATTCCCAGGGACATTTTATACACATATATTTACATTTTATATATTATAATGCATATATTTTCAATTAAAATGGGCTTGTACAATTGGACCTAACTCATTGTTAAAGCAAGGGTGGTGATATTCCCCTCACCCCACCCACCCTAATTACCAAAAAAAAAAAAACATTTTAGCCCCTTATAATCCACCATGGTTTTGAAAATGGAATGAATATTATGATAAATAGAGCTCCTAGCATTAGTTCCAAAACCTTCAAAAAAAAATGTATAGAATGCCATATTAGTTGTGGAGAATGTAGACTTTAATGCTAATAATAGGAACTACGATATTATTAAGAGATTAGGAATGTGATTAATAGTATATTATAACATCAAGGATTTAGTATAAGTCTCAAGAATTTGTAACGAGTGGTAAACTATTTAGAAGTTACAAATTCAAAAGATATAGCTTGAAGTAGAATAGGAAATGAAATTGAACCAAGTAACATCAGCCATTTAGCAATTACAAAAGTTATGAACCATATTGGAAGGTGTATAATATGAAATGTAATAGGCCATCGTCACCAAAGAGTTATATAATGTATAGAATAATGTTTACAAGATATGCCATGTGCCTAATTTATTAAACAGATACTGGAAACTGAAAAACTAAATAGAGTTGAAGTCTATGACAAGTAATGAAATAAAAAATAAAAATAAAAATAGAAACAATTCTACTATCTATTCTTGATTTTTCCTGCCATGAGCAATTCTAAAAACTCTAATAAGCAATGAATGAAATGAGTCGATGAAAATTGGAATAAGAAAATATGGATTGGAGTTTTTATAAGCTCTAAACTAGCCTCCATAGTGTTTGGGGCCAACTAGGGCCTTCACATAGTCCACAATATTTTTAGAAAAAAGGAAAATAATTAGTCACCATTCAACCATATGGGGAGTGTTCCCATGAGTGCTAGCAACATTCTTGGGATAACTTGGAGGTGTAGCTACCCAATTAAATCACACACTCCTAAACCACCATATCTAGCACAGGAACGAGACGGGAAAGTGAACTCCCATGTAATATAGGTTTCTACTAGGCCCTCCACATTTTGCCTCTGACAAATTGCTCTTGGAGGCTCCAATGAAATTGAGCCTCAAAATATGACTTTCAGGCTTTCTTCAAAGGGACTAAAGAAAAAAATATTATAAATATCCAATAATACTCCCATGAATAGATTATTGTATTACATCTGAAATGATAGGGTTGGAATCTGGAATGATGTCCTAGAGGTTTTGAAGATGGGAAAAAAATCCAAATCACTATAAGTAGCAAAATTTTGCCTTACAAATATTTTGGACATGGGAAATAGTGAACAATTTGATTGGACAAAAAGAAAGAATTTTGATCTTTATATGTTTTTCAATCGACAAACAGAAATAATTCTGAGATTTATATGTTTTTCAAAATTCAAAAACATGTTCTTATTGTTTACTGCCTTGATTATTATTTCCGTGACACAAATTCCATTAAACAAGATGTTGTCCATGTGATTTATCTTTTTTTTGTTGCAAATCCACTTGCTGAATTTTCTTATGCATTACTGCATGTTTTAGCCACTGGAACATTTGAGTAGGAAGAACCAAATCTATATGTTTTTCTTTTGCAATGTGTCCTTTTGGAAAGAAGATACTAACATGGATTCCACAAAATTTATGGTACTGTGAAAGTTGAAAAGTATCGAAGGAATGGATTCCTTGATCTCTGCCTTGATTCAAGGAATTGATTTGGAGATCTTCTTAGTCATGTACGAGTTCCAGTGATCAGTACAATTTCAAGAAGCAGTTTGACTAGTGCAAGTTTGTGAAGGATGAGTTATAACTTATATGTCCTCTAGTGTGGGTTAAATTGGGGACTGAGTGAACAAGTGGAGTTATCATCCTAAATTTTAAACTGTGTTAAAGTGTGTTGACTTTTGTTAACTAGAAAATTTCCTATTCAACTCCTAATTTAGAAAACTCACTAGCAATAGCCTAATCAAAAATCTTGTAAGGAGATCGAAGGCACACAATTAATCAGACAATTCTTGAGCACAAGTTTGTGAGAAAGAGAGCTTGTGGAGGAATGAGCCAAGTGTTCCTTGTGTGAATTATTGAGGAAGGCAATTTTCTCTTTGGAGTGCATATAGAAATAGGGGAAATCCCTATTTAATAGGAGCTCAATTAGTGCTAGGAAATAGGAGATTATTTCCCAAGGTTTTGTGTTGGAAACAATCAGAGCCTCTAGTGTGTATAGGAGGATGAAACAAGTTAGCCATCAGGCAGAGGTTTTAGGCCTAGGACAAGCAAGAAAAAGCTTGTATTTTTATATTGGAACCATATTGTACGCATATCATATTTGTTGCTCATTTTTTTTTAATAAAATTTTTAAGCAAGCGAGTTTTCCCTATTGGGTTCCCTAGAAAAATCATGTGTTTTGTTGTGTGAATTTTGTGAAATTATTTGTGTTCTATTCCATTGTTATTTGGTGGATAAATCTTGTGTCTATCTGAAAAGAAAATTTTATCTCAAATTGTTCATAACATCAGATCAAAATTTTGTTGAAAATCTACATGGTATCAGAGTTGTGAACAAGAATCGATCAGCATAAGAATCTTCAAGTTTGCAAGATGACAACTAGCACAGGATTGGGATTGAGAGATCATGATATATTGGATGGCTCCTCAAATTTTGGTGTTTAGAAGGTCCGCATATTTTTATTGTTGGGCGAGTATGGGCTGAAGGAATTCACTGAGAAAGGTGTTGAAGAACCTTCAGATCTAGACGAGTTGAGGCTCTTCCAAAAGCAGATGGCTAAGGCCAAGAGGATGATCCTCGATGGACTTGAGGATCAGTTCATCCCTCATGTTGTAGTAAAAAATATAGCTAAGGAAATGTGGGATGCCTTAGTCTAGCTCTACCATAATTTTTCCAAGAATCGAAAGATGGTCCTCAAAAAGAATTTGAGGACAATCAAGATGCATAAGGAAGAGAGTGTCATTGCATATCTCACCAGAGTTCGGGAATTTTGTGATGAGCTAGCAAAAATTGGAGAGAAGCCTGTAGATACAAAGATAGTGTGTGTGGCTCTAAATGGGTTTACCAAAGATTGGCATACTTTCTTTCATATTATTACTAGATGAGATAAGTTGTCAAATTGGGAACCCCTATGGAGTGACTTCATCCAGGAGGAGTTAAAGCTCAGGCTAGTTGAGACATATAGCAATAATGGCAAGGGTTCTAAGGTCAAGAATGAGGAATATAATCTTGTTCTTTCAAGTAAATTCAAAGGCAAGAAAGGCAAAGGGAAGAGCGAAAATAGTCAAAAGGGTAACAAGAAGAAGACAGGTCCAAGTAAGATCAAATTCTTCCATTGCCATACTTTTGGACATTATGCTTCCAAGTGTCCTAATGGGAAGAAGAAGGGGTAAAATAAGGAGCATGTAGTTGCATCAACTAAGGTAGATGAGTTTTCCTCTCAATTTGAGCAGGACTTCTCATTGATAGCTTGCATGGAAAGCTTAGTAGGGAGCAGTATGTGGTATATTGATTCAGGAGGCTCTTTCCATATCACTAGAAATCAAGATTATTTTAACCAGCTGGATGAGAAGGATATGTAGGTAAATATTGAGCTTGGATATAATGGCAATTATGCTACTAAGGGAATTGGTATTGTCATCTTTTAAAGGGAGTCAGGTAATACTCTTCATCTCAAAGATGTTCTCTCTGTTCCAAGGTTGAAGAAGAAATTGGTTTCAGTAACTATCCTTGAGGATAAAGGATATGATGTCACCTTCAACAGAGGTAAGGCTTATCTCCAACACTTGGTTTTTGGATGTAAGAAGTAGATAGGTGTAAGGGTGAAAAATATATACAAGTTGCATGTAGATACTAGTGCAACCTTCAGCAGCAAGGCAGGATGTGCAGATGTATGTGAATTTTGGCACAGAGACATGTGACACTTGCATTATTCAACAAATTGCCACAGGATTACCAACAAGAGGTATTGACAAGAGTGGAGTGTGCAAGGGATGCAAGCTTGGCAAGTATTCCAACTCTTCCTTCCATGGTTAGGACAACAGGGACAAACATATTTTGGAGTTGGTGCATTCAAATTTTTATGGGCCCTTCTCTTCTCCATCACTGATGAGACACAATTATTATGTTACTTTCATTGATGATTTTTATTGGAAAACATGGATATATTTTATGAAAAATAAAGATGAGGTCTTAGACAGGAGTTTAAGGCATTGGTAGAGAAGCAGATTGGGAATAAAATCAAGGCAATGAGAAGTGACAATGGTGGATAATATATCTCTAATTCCTTCAACGGTTTTTGTGCCAAGGAAGGTATTTGGATAGAGTTGATAGCACCTCATAACCCTCAATAGAATGGGGTGGCTGAGAGGAATAACATGAGTATTTTTGGAACAAATAAATCTATGTTGCATGATCGATATTTTCCTAGGTTATTGTGAGCAGAAGCATGCAACACTATAGTATTTCTACATAATAGGAGTCCACACAGGGTGCTTCGATGAGCTACACCAGAGGAGGCCTTCATAGGCAAGAATCCTGATGTTTTACACTTCTGAATCTTTGGCACAAATTTCTACTGTCATGTGTCCAAATATAATAGGAAGAAGTCAGATGCCACAACAAAGAAGAGTATATTTGTGGGTTATAACGAGACATCTAAGGCATACAGGGTGTATCTTCTAGGATCCAAGACAACAGTTCTTAATAGAGATCATAGATTCCATGAGGATCAGGCTCTAAGAGTTTCCTTAGAGCATGAGAAGATTGCAGTACCTGAGGAGGAACTACTCACTCCCAAATAGGATGCACAACCAACACCTCAAAGTCAGCCACAGCCACATTCTAGTGGCAAGAGGGTAGTGCAGCAGGATGAGGATGAAAAACCAAGCCAAGAGTAAACAAATCAACTAGATCCAACCACCACAGGGAGAAATAAGGCCAGGTGGCTTGAGAGGCTAATCCAGAAGGCTCAAGAGCAGTTTGAGGCTCCTAGCACCATGTTTAGTCGGAGTAAATTTTAAACGGACATAAGGGTACATAGGTTATATGGCATTAATGGTGGAATTGGTGGACACTGAGCCTTCTTATGAGGAGGCAACTTATCAATAGGTTTGGTGGAGGAGTATTCCTTTATCATGAATAATGATGTCAATGATGTCTGGGAGGTAGTTCCATGACCTAAGAGGGGAAAACCGTAGTTGGATCTAGATGGGTGTACAAGTTGAAGCATGGAGCAGATGGGAGTGTGGAGAAGTTCAAGGCCAAGTTTGTGTCCAATGTATTCTCACAAAATAAGGGAATAGACTGTCAGGAGACATTTGCCCCAGTAGCACAGTATTCATCCATCAAGACTATTCTAGCTCTTGCAGCATAGATGGGGTGGAAAATCCATGAGATGGACATGAAGACAACATTCCTCAATGGAGTTGTTGAGGAGGAGATCTATATAAAGCAGCCAAAGGGGTTTGAGCAATTCAAAAGAGACACACATGTGTGCATGCTAAAGAGATCTATTTATGGGCTAAAGTAAGCTTTGAGAGCATGGTACACTTGGATTGAAAGCTACTTTTTAGTATTGGGCTTCAATAAGAATGAGGCAGATGTCAACCTATACTACATCATCGTTGGAGGGCTTCTGCTCATTCTATTTCTATATTTCAATGACCTTATATTGACTGGAGATGAGAGCTTGATCCAAAATTGCAAGGAGTACCTTGCAAAAGAGTTTGAGATGAATGATATGGGGCTTGTTCACTATTTCCTTGGCTTCAAGGTTTGGCAAGGTGATGGTGAGATCTTTGTGGGATAGGGAAAGTACATAGCAGATATTCTCCAAAAATTTCATATGCAAGATTGCAGGCCCATGGCCACACCTCTAGTCACAAACTGGAGGAAGATGGGTACTACTACAACAGAGAGAGTGGATCTTAGAGTATACAGACAACTCAGTGGATCGTTGATGTACTTGGTTAGCACACAACTTGATATTTGTTTTGTAGTCAACCAGCTAAGTCAGTTCATGGTTGAACCAACTAGAGTGCATTGGGTTGCTGCAAAGCATGTGTTGAGATATCTCAGAGGCTCAACAGAATATGTATTGTGGTAAAAACAATTTTATTGAGGCTTGAGGACTTAATTTATGTAGATTGGGCAGGGAGATCCACAGAAGGTAAGAGTACTTCAGGTGGCATCTTTTGCATTGGGTCAGCTACAGTTTCTTGGTACAACAGGAAGCATATATCAGTTGCACTCAGTTCAACAGAGGTTGAGTACATGTTTTCTAGTCAGGCAGCGTTCAATGCTATTTGGATGAGGAAGTTACTTGTGGGACTTTTAAAATAGAGGATGGAGCCTACCATGATACATTGCGATAATCAAAGTTGCATTAAAAGAATCCAATGTTTCGTGATCACTCAAATCATATCAAGATCTCGTATCACCATCTTAGAGATTGTATGCAAAAGGGGATAACCAAGATACAGTACGTTCCAGTAGTGGATCAGATGACAGACATCATGACCAAGGCATTGGCAAGAGGTAGTTTTGTTCATCACATAGATAAGTTGGGAGTTATACAAAATCCCTTCCTCGCCAAGAGGGAGTGTTGAAAAGTAGCGAAGGAATGGATTCCTTGATCTGTGTTTTGATTCAAGGAATCAATTTGGAGATCTTCTTAGACATCTATGAGTTCCAATGATGAGTACGAGTTCAAGAAGTAGTTTTACTTGCGTTATTTTGTGGAGGATGATTTATCTATCCTCTGGTGTGAGTTAAATTGGGAATTGAGTGAATAAGTGGAGTTATCCTCCTAAATTTTAGGAGGATTCAGTTAACTAAGAGTGTTGAATTTTTTTCACTAGAAAATCTCCAATTCAACTACTAATTTAGAAAACTCACTAACAATAGCCTAATCCAAAACCTTATGAGGAGATCAAAGGCACATAATTAATCAATCAATTCTTGAGCATGTTTATGAGCAAGAGAGCTTGTGGAGGAATGAGCCAAGTGTTCCTTGCGCGAATTATTGAGAAAGGAAATTTTCTCTTTGTAGTGCGTATAGAAATAGGGGAAATCCCTATTTAATAAAAGCTTAGCCAATGATAGGAAATAGGAGATTAGTTCCTAAAGTTTTGTGTTGGAAAATCAAAGCCTCTAGTGCATATAGGAGAAGGAAGCAGGTCGGCTATCAGGAAGAAGTTTCAGGCCTAGGACAGAAAGGAAAATTATTGTATTTCAAATTAGATCTAGCTTGTATGTGTATCAGATATGTTGCTTGACTTTCCTTAATAAAATTATGAAGAAAGCGAGGGTTTCCTTGTTAGGTTCCCTAAAAAAATTGTGTTTTTTATTGTGTAAATTTTGTGAAATTATTTATGTTCTACTCTATTGTTATTTGATAGATAAATTTTGTGTCTGTGTGAAAAGAAAATTTGTCTTTAGATTGTTCATAGTATCATATCAGAATTTTGTGCAAAATATACAGTGAATGCCACATTAAATAAATAAATAAATATGATATACTGCCAAGAAAATGAATCCAATGTGATCTATTGGTTAAAGAGGGTATATCTTTATCCCTGAAAAAAATTCATTCATTTGGGAATTTCTAAAACGTACCGATACTTTATAAGAAATATCTTTGCCTGAAATAACCCAATATAAAAAACCTATTACTATAAAGAAGCTGGAACAAACAAGTAACACAAAAAATAAGTACAGAAAAGAAAAAAAATCACAAATAGTTTCAATTGTGAGAAACAAACTTGTATTGCATCTAGCAAGTGCCCTTCATCTTTGTACAAGACTCCACAGTGCGTGAGGGAAAAATAATTTTAGGGATCAAGTGCAAGAGCTTTTGCATAACATTAAAATGCCTTTGGATGAGGTTCTATCCCTACCATAGCTGGACCCATTCCACTCTTCAACGCCCCCATTTTTCCATATTGCTCCACTTCATAACCCTGCTTTACCAAAATGAAAAAGCATGGGCATAGTTATAAACTTATTTCAAAAATTTAATCATATAGTAACCCCACTAAAAACCATTACCAGCGATTAAATCCTCTGGGAACACCTCACGCAAATTTATTAAAACACGACACCTTCAAAATAAAGACCCTAATCGAAATATAACAATTCAGCATTTGGATGATTACCTTATAGTCTGGCATAATAGAGTTCACAGGACAGAGTCTGATACGATGATTACAGTCGGGCAGAACAAAGTCTGCAGAACAAATTCTGATAGGATGATTACGGTCTAGCACAGTAGAGTCCGATAGGATGATTCCCTTCCGATAGGGTAGGACACGGTCAAAAAATACTTTCAAACCATGAAACATTAAACTCCCACCAAATTAATAAATGCTAAACTCCCACCAAATTACCAAATTAATAAATAATTAGAGGGAAATATAAAAGCAAAACACAGTCGATATCACTTTGAAAAAAAATAAAGATGGAAACAAGGAGGGCTATATTAACTCTTAATTGGGTGACAAATGGGTAAAGAAGAGAGAATACTATAGGTTATAATAAGGAAGTCTTTCTTTTCTTTATCATTTTTCTAGTCTTTTGTTTTGAAGAGGGTGGAATAGGTTGTTAGAAGGAAGAGATTATAGATCACGCATATTATGAGATTTATATTTTTTTTAAATAGTCTTCTATTTTTTATTCAAATTTTTTTAGTCTTTTTTTCTTGTTTTTATTGATTTTTATCATTTTTTATTTTCTATGTTATTAGGAAAATTTAAGTAGATAGTTAAAATAAATCTCTCTAAAATAAAATGATTAAAAAACAAAATATTAATAGATGTTGAAATAAAGGCATGGAAATAAATTCTTGGACAATTACAAAAGGAGGAAAAGATCACAGGTGAGAGTGTAACATGAGAAGTGGACCTTAAAAACCACATAGGTCTTGTTTAATGGATACTTAGTCTTAAGTCGAGATATGGGCACCATAGGAGGTATTTATCATCACATGTGGGAGTTAGTGTCTATGTTATGGTTAGGAGAGGAAAAAAAGGTCATTAGTCCCTAAATTAATCTTTCTCATGCTCAATTTCCATGAACAATACCTCTAGCTAGGAATATGGCCAATTAGTATGTTTTGCATGATAAGAATGTGTCTCATGGCCTTTAATATGGCCAAGGAAGGAAAAAAAAAAAAGGAATTAAGTCCTAAATAATCAGTAACCATGTTTCAAAGCATCGCATTAATTATATTCTCTAAGGGATAGAATATGGCCTCTAGGAGGGATGTGCCTACCATTCAAAGGTTTTGCACACCACAATTTGTTCTTGGAGCCTCATCATTGGACCTTAATGAAATTAGGAGGCTTTCAAATCACATATGATGCTTACAAGTGTATAAAGAGCACATTTAACCAGGTTTGAGGGTACATTGTATACGTATCATAATGTATATGAGGGGGGAAATGGTTTTCAGTGATAGTGATCTAGTCACACAAAAGACCCCATAAATTTTCACTTTGGGATATCCCCAAAATTCAATAAGTAATCCAAAGTGAGAAGGATTTTTGCTAAGGTACTGACAATAGAAACAACCCTCTAGAGTTAAACTTTAGAGACAAAAGGGTATTCAAAATTTTAACACTGTAGATGGATTCAGAGACCCCTTTGTCTCTAAATTTTAACACTACAGATATTAGATTCAGAGACCCCTGTAGTGAAATGTGACACTTCGTTATCAAAATTGCAATTTTCCATTTCCGGAGTGACACAATTAAAAACTACTAAGACAAATGACTAATTCATATACTTGTACTTTTTATTTGGTCATATTTTTTATTCTTGGACTATAATAGTCATTTACGTTAATCATTAGTATTTTTGTCACTTATATCTAGTCATATATTTTATTCCTAGACTAAATTAGTCATTTAAGTTAGTCGCTTTTAGTTTAGTCACTTATTATCTAGTCATATATTTTAGCACTAGGCTAAATTAGTCATTTTAATCACTTATTATCTAGTCGGATATTTTATTCCTAGACTAAATTACTCACTTAAGTTAGTCATTTATAGTTTCGGTCACTCAAAATTGCTCAAATTTAGTAGTAATTCACTTGAAATAATTGCAGTGACTAACATTTTAAGTCTCCTAGTCACTAATTTCATCATTTTCTACTAGTGACTCCATTGGCATAACTGCTTCTTGCCCATACACCATCCTAAATGGTGTCTTTCCTGTCAAATTATTGCATGTGGTTCTATATGCCCGAAGAACCACAAGTATGCACACATCCCAATCATTCTGGTTAGCATTGCAAACCTTAGTGAGCGCAATCTCCAATATCTTATTGAAAGCTTCCATAGCACCATTCACCTGAGGATGATATGGAGTACTCTTCTGATGATGAATCTGGAATTATTCTGTTAGGGATTTCTTGGCTTGAGGGGTCCTGACCTAGGTTCATAGTTATAGCTAAACCAACAAACCCTCCAACTACTGCCCCTTTCGGCAGTGATCTGCTTGCACAGACCAACATGTCACCCGAAGTAGTATGTGGGGGGGGGTTTGGAACCAGGTTTCTACACCCTGAGGGAGGGATTGATGAGTGTTCCTCGATGAAAACCCATGGCAACTTCTACATATGTGCACATAGAAACTACGCAAATACTAACAGGACACAGAGATAGTATTATAGAAATAGAGATCGCTTAGCGCAGATAACATATCAGAATCATATCTCGCTCTTACTTAATAGAAGTCAATATCCTTGCATAAACATATTCATTAGCTTTGCACATTCATTAGTAAGAAAATAGATAGTTCAATCTCATCAAACCATAACAATATACAGCATAATTCATAACACAAGAAATTCGCCAAAACAGCTCCTTATATTATCTCTAGATATATCATTCAGTAAATCAAACTTCCTTACATATCAGCCCTTACTAACCCCTACAAAAATCTTCCATGCACATAGCCAGCAGATTCTGCACATAGCCAGGACTAGGTCTCCATGCACACAACCAGCATGAGCCTCTTACCCAACCTGAGAACCCAAAACCCTTACAGATGCAGATACTATCTAAATATCATTATATCATATCTTAACTGAAGTAATTAGCTTAGAAAAATTCTATCTATATATAATATGCCTAGCACATAGATATTATGGTCTCAAACCATGGTTTGAGACCCATAGTTTACATTTAAGCTTACATATATCTCAAAATTTGGGCAAAAGGCCCTTTGACTACCCATGCGTAGCGCACACATACAAACATACAAAAAGGAGAATTGAAGCTTGTGCCTCAGGGGATCCCGCTCCAACAGGCCCCCAAAACAAACATGTGACTCGCCCCGAGTCACTTAGACGCTATGGCTATATAATTGGTCTTGTCCCGGAGCGTCTTGACAGAAGTTTAGAGAGGGAGCACTAACTCCAGGCTTTGCATTGTTGCACCCTGCACCTGTTGAACCATTTTTTCTATTGTGGGCCCTTTAGCGGCCATCTCCACATTGCGTTGGGTCTGCTGGATGATCTTAAGCATGTTTCCCAACGTATTTGAAATTTTTAGTGCTTCCTCTTCCCATGTTTGCATTATTTCTGTGAGCACTTTTTCTTTTCGACGCAAATCTGAAATTCCGCCCAAGATTCTGTGACCCTCTTGTAGATGAGAAAGTCTTTGCTAAACAACTAGTGTGGGCATGACTATGTGTATCTCTTTGAACTACTGCTCTTTGGTTCTAAGTGTGTCACACAGCTGCTGCATGACTGGATCATTCTGGACAGATGCCCAAATATCCATGGCCTCAACCAGAGATTGGTCACACTGGGTGACTGTGGTGACAATGCTTTCTTGGGCCTATTTCACTTCTACGTCTCTCTTGGCATGGACCTCTGGCGGTTTCTTCGGTTGAAGCTTGGTTTGAAGCTCTGCGATTTTCTACTCATACTCAGCTCAAAGGGTGTGAGCTTCCACGTGCGCAGCCTTGACGTAAATATCTAGTCCATATAACTTCTTTGAAGGTGCAGCAGTGGCCGCGACTGCTGGAAGATCCTGGCATACTTGATTGGTCTTGGCTTCCAGCACAGCGCACTGAGCTTCTGCTGCTTGATATTCCGCCTCTTCCTGACGCTGCTACTCATGTGCTTGTGCAGCCTGTTTTTGTGCATCATGGGTTTGCACCTGTGTGGTTTCTTCACGGTAATGCAACTCATCAGCGATGACTGAATGTAAAAGATGAAGATTTCTTGCAGGAAACACAACGAGCTTAATATGCACATCACCTATGCCATTTAATTGAGTGCATTGTATTGCATCCATTTGAAATGCTAGTAGGGGGATATGGACAAATTTCCCCTCCCTGGATAAGGGCAGTGCTATGTCTAAAGCTTGTGCGCCGCTAACAGGTGCACTAGTCTGGCTCGCGTGAATTACGCTCGCCTGGATCTGGCTCGCTTGCATTTTTAGTTCTTGTAGGCCAACCTGGAAAAATTCCAATTCATATTTATACTATACCTCCATGTTCATCCATTGTTCCTCCTGTGCACTAGTGACTGTATTTGCGTTCTCATTGAGATCGTCCTCTGTCAATGTCAAGACCTCCTATCCTATTTTTTTTGAGCCCTTCTGCTTTTTCCTTGATCCCACTTGGGTCTCCACGTCACACTTTGTGCCTTTGGAGGTGGCTTCTTCAGTTTCTTTGGGCATAGAGCCATTATTTTTTGTCCCTCTTATGGCCTCAGCAGTGTCTCTTGTAGTGGTCAGTGTAGGCTCTTTGTCACCAGGTTTATCTATCATCGTTGGTGGTACCGTGTCCGCAAGATTTTCTATGGCTTTCTCTATGTATTTTCATGTTGGGGTGTGCGACTGTGTTGGTGGAGTCAACCATGTCAGTGACTAGTCTGTTGTGACCCTGATCAAATCACCCTCAGTCACCAAATAAGGCAACTCGTACCAGACACCCTCCACAATGCCCTTCACGCAGATGCAGACATTACGGAATGTAGCCTTAAAATTTGATACCATTTTGTACTGCTCATAGAGGGTGGGAGATAACTGTGACTTGGAATATACCACCTGGTATAAGCTTGCATCATTGAAGACCCATAAGATCTTGTTTTCTTTTTCTCACATAGGGTTAGAAGAGTGTCATAGGGTCGTGTAGTGCGCAGCTTCGCACATTGGTTCTGCAAGTTTGGGGAATTGGGTATCTTCAGGGGTTTTCCACCCAATCAACATGATTAACGATAAGAGCCAAACATAATAAAAATTATTACCCTCCTCCTAGACTTCGTGCACATTCTCAAGAAATTCTTTGCAGAGCTATGCACACCAATTGTAGATAACCCCTTTTTCACATCTCCTAGCAAGCACAATCACATGCGCAGGTACTTCCTTTGGCCTACTCTTGCACATCATTTTTCAAGCCAATATTTCTTGCGTATCTCTGGGTCATTTATTTCTTCTACCACAAATCCCTGAGATTTGTGCATAACATCATACTTCTTCTTAATTTTATTTTCCAGCGCTTTCTCCTGCGCTTTCCCTCTGAAATCAGCCATAGGGTTGGCCCCCCTATTTGGAAACCCGATAATTCTGTGAGTTAGGCCCGCATAAATTGGGATGCACTCTCCTAACCAAAGCACATCATCATGCACTAATTCCAAGAGTTTCCTAATGAAAATATCATTAATGGGATTGTGCCCAAAATGAGGGATCTACAAATATTGAGGAGGTTGGCCTTGTGCAGACCTACCATTTCTTTCTCTGGCTCAAGGCACACTAGCCCTCCTGCATATGGAACTGGATCAACATACAGCTCTGGCGCGAGCTCTAGAAATTTTTCTACATCTGCGATATCCTAGTCATCAGATCACATCTAAGGGATTTTGGCCAGCATGTCCCATTCCATTGGGATGTCCTATGGGATCAACGGTACTTGGATACCTACACGCACCTTATCCAAGTCGTTTGGAACTTTCATTGTAGGTTTGCACGATGTAAAGTAGCTAGGAAACCGCACAAATGGTGCTACTTCTATGAAGTCATCATCCCCTTGTTCGATGGTTTCCATGAGTTCTGGCATAGGTTTCTACATATTTTCTCCGAAAGAATGGCGAGGTATGGGGGTCTTTTCTCTGGAGGACTTACGCGTCCTAGAAGTGCATCCAAAAACCTAACAGATTGTACACCAAACAGGGCTCTTTAAGGGGTTGGGACCTCCAACATTCAAATAATTAGCAAAAACATGACACTGATCTTTGCCCGAAAGCTTTTCATTTTATACACCAGATCTCTACGCATGCTTCCTTTCCCTTATCATTAT
This sequence comes from Pinus albicaulis, assembly GCA_034641835.2. Lineage (NCBI taxonomy): Eukaryota > Viridiplantae > Streptophyta > Pinopsida > Pinales > Pinaceae > Pinus > Pinus albicaulis. The sequence continues at coordinate 347,042,079 of CM076572.1, forward strand.
TTAGGCTTTGAATTTCACCAAACTCACTATGCATAGCTGATCCTTTCTGATGCATTCAAGGAACATGTTCGCACAGACACCCCTTTTCACATAATATAATCTTCAGTGACAATTTCAATGAGTGCAGGAACTTACCTCTAGGGCCTTTGAAAAATATTCTCTTTGCTTTAGAGTATGACACAAACTGATCAATGGAAAATTCAGTCACAAAGCCGCCCAAGATCTGGTTGATCCAATTATCTACCATGGGATTGATCTTATTATCAATTTTTTCTACTTTTTGGATCACTTCATAGGTCCACTCAGTGACTGGGTCATCTCCTATAGAGCGATGGAATTTGATGAAGTGCGAAAACCACTCCTAAAGCTCATATGTGAAGGAACTAAAGAAAATATCATGCAATTTTGTATAAATATATTTTTCCACCCACTATTCAACAGATAACGTATAGCTCTTATTCTCTTGAAGCGCAAATTCCAGGATCCTTCTATCGAGCCAATATTGTAACTCCTTTCGCAAGGACTCCCACAACATCAAATCTCCCACAAAATGACGATCTTGGTCTCAGCAACGGAACCATTTGTTGGCTTGAGGGGTCTTGACCCAGGTTCAGAGTTATAGGTAAACCAACTACTGGCCCTTTCGGTAGTGATATGCTTGCGCAGACCAAAGTCTCACCCGAAGCAGTATGGGGGGGGTGATGGAACCAGGTTTCTGCACCCTGAGGGAGGGATTGATGAGTGGTCCTTGATGAAAACCCACAAAAAATTCTACAGATGTGCGAACAGAGACTGCACAAATACTAACATAACACAAAGATAGTATTACAGAAATAGGTATCTCTTAGTGCAGACAATAGATCAAAATCAGATCTCTCTCTTACTTAACATAATTCAATATTCATGCATAAACATATTCATTAGCTTCGCGAATTCATCACTAATAAAAAATATAGTTCAATCTCATCAAAGAATAACAATAAATAGAATAGGTGCATAACACAAGAAGTTCACCAAAACAATTCCTTATATTATCTCCATATATATCATTTAGTACATCAATGTTCCTTACACAATAACCCTTACTAACCCTTACAAAACCCTTCCGCACACACATCCAGCAGAGTCCGCACACAGCTAGGACTAGGTCTCCGTGCACACAGCCAGCAGGAGCCTCTTACCCAACCTGAGAGCCCAAAACCCTTACAGACACAGATATTATCCGAATATCAATATATCATATCTTAACTAAACTACTTAGGTTAGACAAATTCTATCTACATATAATATTCTTAGTGCACAAATACCATGGTTTGAGACCCATAGTTTACATTTAAGCTTAAATATATCCCAAAATTTGGGAAAAGGTCCCTTTGACTACCCCTGCGTAGCGCGAAATTTAAAAACATACAAAAATTAGCATTTAAGCTTGTGCCTCAAGGGACCCTGCTCCAACAAGCTTCAATAGTTGAAGTCACAAAGTGTGTACCCTGATCACTCATTAGAATCTTAGGGCATCCAAACCGAGTCAATATGTTCTAAAAAATGAAGTGCGCAGTTGTGTCCGCACTACAATCATTCACTGGATTAGCTTCATCCCATCTTGTTACATTATCCATCGCAATGATTATGTAATGCACACATGTGTTTTTTCCTGGAGGGTCAATAGGTCCAGAAAAATATATGGCCCGTTTCAAAAGCTTGCAATGCCATTTTTGGGTGCAAGGGAATCTCATCTCTGCACGATGGCTTTCCTGTCCTTTGGCATACATCACATCCGCAACAATGCACATATGCATCATTTTGTAGTGTGGGCCACCATAAACCAGCTCATAGGATCTTCTATGCAATAACTTTCCCTGCATAGTGACCTTCGACAACTCGTCCATGGGCTTCAGCTAAGATGTCTCAACTCTAAAATTCCAATACATATCTTCGCAAAATCTCATCTGCACCCATCGTATACAGTTAACCAGAAATTTAGGTGAAGTCATCTGTGCACGCAACCAGCTCTTTCTTCTATTGCAATGTATACTCCTCGGGCACACATATAGTAGTCAAGAAATGAATGATATAAAGAAAATGATCATCAACCACCTTTATAACAAATAACTACGCATCAGGTAACCCAACTACCAAACTACTAGGTTCTTCTCCATTCTCAATGCACGATAGATGGTCTGGCCCAACATTCAATCTCCAAGGCTTCACAATAACTTCAAAATCATACTCTTGTGTTACACAGTAATTTCTCACCGTCCCTGCAATCCCCATCTCGCCCATTGGAGGGTCATTTCTGTGACCAATAAGTAGTGTCATGCCTTGCAAATACCATCATTGCATCCCTTTCCATGAGGACAACATTTCTTCTGTTGATCATTTCTGGCGGACCCCTAAAAACACATGTTTTTGCTTCGCGCTACTGGTAGCGGGTTATGTACTCGCGCCAATGAGGAAAATTAACACTGAGCCCGCGCCAATTGGCGCTCTGTCCCAGTTAAGCACCCGCGCCAATCTGCTTTTGGAAAGTTTTTAAAAAAAGAGGCGAAGTTTCGATTACAACAACTTCGTGGATGAGTCATCAGGAGTGGTTTCGACTGAATAACCACGCCCTTCCTCCTTTGGCCTCTTGTTTCCACCATATGGGGAACCTCCCAAGGGATAAGGCCTCCCTTCCACTATTGTAGGGATCCCAACCTCCTCCTCTCCTCTATAAATATAGCCTTCATCCATTGATGAAGGGGATGAATGGTTGAGTCTCCAAGTTCCCAAGAGCCATCAGAGCCTTATGCCGCAAGAGCCTTGATTGATTCCCTTAAGGCCAAATTCAAGAAAGGAGATCATTTTCGAGACATCCAAAGAGAGAGGTTTGTCTCATCCCCGACAGGCTTTTTCGAGACGTGTTCCGTTGGCGACCCTCCAAAGGAGAATTTAGTGTCAGAGCTATGGTTGTATTCTTCTTTGATTGATTAATGATAAGCGACTATTGGTTATGGTTCCACTTTTGTTGTTGATTATGATGATGATTTATGTCTTCTTTGACTGACATATAGTTGCATATACTGGATTTTACGCTTGCGTTTGTTTTGTTTCTTGCGTGTGCAGGTGTCCGATCATGGATATCGTGAGGATTATGATCTGCCGGAGCTAAGGAACGGGAGCACTACTTTCTCTACAAGCGACAGCGTTGGATTCCAGGTAAGCCTTCATCACTAGTTGGTTTATTTTCAATTAGGAACCTGCACTATAGTGTGAACGATTGTTGCTAGACCCGATCTGGGCTAGTAGGGATCGCCTCTGTCCGCAGAGGGGATTTACCTCCACAACATCTTGGAACAAAAAAAACCTCCTACAGATATTCTCCCCAAACATGAGCTCATTTACCAAGTAATTCAAATCATAGTGGTTAGTAAACATCTTGAAGTGTCCTCCTAACATATAGTGGTGGAATTTCTATAGTGCATAAATCATCGCCAATCCTTCTCTCTCTTTGGTAGAATAATTATGTTTCCCGCTTGATAACTTCCTACTCGCAAATGAAATAGGTTGATCGATCTCCCCAGCTCATGGCTATGCTAAAATAGCTCCAAGCACAATGCAGGAGACATCAACATGGACATGGAAGACCTTCGATCAATATGGAAAGACTAATATGGGCGTAGTGACCATCTTCTCCTTCAAAAATTCAAAAATATTTTGACATTCTTCATCCCAAAAGAATGATGCATCCTTCTTGATCAATTTCTCTGTGGGTGTAGTGATCATCATGTAACCTTGGATGAACTTCCGATAGAATCCTGTATGCCCCAAAATTAAGCGCAGTTATTTGACATTAGTGGGAAATTCCAGATTGACAATCACTGCGATATTTATGGGATCTACCATCAACCCTTGCTAGCAGACAATATGACGCAGCAATATCCTAAATGGAACACAAAATATGTAATTCTTTAAATTAAGTGAGACCTGATACTTCCTACAAGTATCCAGCATTAGGTGCAGACTTGATACATTCTTTTTCAACAACCCAAAGATAGTCCAATCATCAAAGTAGACTTCTAAGAAATTGTGGATATATTCCTTGAAAGCATCTACTACTACGGGCGAGAAGATAGAAAGCGCGTTCTTCAACCCAAATGGCATGACTTCATACTAAAAAAATCTCCATTTTGTTGCAAAGGTTTTCTTACTTCAATATTCCGACGCAATTCTAATCTGATGATATCCTGAGAAACCATTTGTAAATGAATAAGCCTCGTGTTCCCCTACATTTTCTAGGATCTCATCAAAAAATGGGATGGGGAATGGATCATGCATGCAGCCATCATTCAATTTACATAGGTCCACACAAATCCTTATTTCTCCTTTTTTCTTCTTATCCTGCACCACCATAGGACTCACCCAATCTGACTCCTCCGCTAGTTCTACAATGCCTGTAGTAACCATTTTATCCAACTCTTCCTTAACTTTGTTATATTTGGGGTTAAATCTATACGGACGCTGCTTCACAGGTCGCGCATCAGGCTTCAAGGTAATTTTCATGACCCCAAGCTCTCAAATTATCCCTTTCAACTTAGAGAATTTTGTAGGAAGCAGATCTTGATACTCAGTCAACAACTCAACAACCTTTCCTATAGTATCATCATCCAAGTAATCTCCAATATTCGCCAATTTTAGTTTTTATTTTGTACCAATGTTCACTTGTCGAATATTTAGAGGCTTTGTGACATCTAGCTACGTAATTGAAGGCCTAGCAACTGCGTGTTGTCCTTCGTATTCAGGAATTGTGATATTCCTTAGATTTTCTTCATTTTCTTCAACTGTCAGATTCCTGCAATTAACAATATCCTGCATCTGCGTATCCAAGCTGGAAAAGTGTGCTATACCTTTGGCTTTGTAATATCAAAGATAACCTCTTGAATACCTTTCAGTTCTTTACCCAAGAAATCAAACCCACTCTTAAAGCTGAAGGTTAAAATGAAACTTTCGGTCAGTGTAGACCATTCATTGGTTCCTCGGTGCAACTATGTTTCCAGGTACCAATCAGTAGGCACCTTCCCCAATGTGTGGATGAACATGTTCACCCATTCTCGTCTTAGCTTTGCGCCCCATACTTCAGTCCATTTATCCCAATTTCTACGTGGATCATCCTTTCCAAAATAAATTTCTTCCATTCTGGTAGTTGGACACTCAAAGGAGAATCTCATCATTCGAGTACATTCTTCTCAGTTTCCCAAGTTTCCTTTATGAGCCTCCCACCATAGTTCTGGGGTAGAGCGCAACGTAATATCTAGTTCATGGAATATTTGTGCTTCTGGAATATTCCTTTCAAGTTCTTCTAACATGTTCACATTAGTTAAACCATCATAATATGGAGATTCTCGTACCTCTGATGATATGTAGCAAAGGGATCTAGTCACTCGGTTACAGCACAACGTAGATACTTCATGTAACTGGTTCTTCCAGTTCTACAATTCTTCATCCTAATCTGAGAAGCAGGAACTATATTTTTCCCAATTAAGCCTTCCATCAGTTGTTGGATTTATCCAATCATCATCTCGCGCAGTCAACTTATAGATATGGTTAACATCATCATCTGCGTGCACCGGCTCTGTATATCTTGCACCTTCTACAGGATCTAGGGGCATTACAATTATGGTTCCATTGTTTTCAAATACCATGCTTCTCCTCTTAAGATTTATGATTCCATCCATATCTTTTGAGATTCAACAAGATGATGATCCTAGTGAAAATTAAGCACCTACACTAGGTGGGGCCTGCAGGCTATTTTTAGGTGTATGTCTACTTTTAGAATGTTGAAAATATTCTATTTATAGCAGGAGTCTCTTTATAGATCGCATGTCTAAAAATAGATTGCATGTCAATTATTATTAGCCCTTAATAATAACTAGAGAATAAATAATAATCTATTCTCTTGAAGCACTTGATTTCAGTTAACTGATGTGGCAAACCAGTTGACTGAAGGAATTACGAGTTCTAAGGTTGGTAGGTGGTACATGCTAGTGGACTTCATTGTAACTAAGTGATACAAAGTTATAATAGAGTTGGATGTGTAGTTATGTGATTTGTTATTTATTTTAACTCAGTTAAGTGAGTTAAACTCAGTTGTGCTAGTTGTAACTAGTTGTAACTAAAGATACACTAGTGAGAGATCAGTGAATTAATTATTTGATTAATTCACAAGCAGTGGCCCGACATGCAATTGAAGAAATACTACTGTTAACTGCATGCATGTCAGATCCAGTGGAGACCTAGTTGAGAGATAGGTGAAAGGGTCTATTTGACTATCAGTTGTGACTATAGTGGGTGGACAAGTGCAACCAAACACACATTGGAGGTGCCAATGAGGATTGCACATTCAAGGCAAGGCAAGATCGAATTCATTCTGGTATATTCATTAGCAGGGATTGCGCAGTGGAGGCAGGCTGTCAGGAGGCAGTAAATTGGTGCATGTTTATGCCAATTTTTGTATGACAGTGTGAGACGATTGTATATTTTACTGAGAGCTCTGGGAGTAGAGTTTTCTCTGATATTTTTTCATGATCCATGATATATACATAATATATGATAGTGGGGTTTTTAGCTTTATGCTTTCCTGGTAAAAAAATGTGTTATGTGTGATTAATCTTTATTCATGTGTTTGCAATTGGCGATTAAATTTCCGCAAATATTTAAGTAGAAGGATTCTGTATTTAACAGTGGCATATAATTGTTAGATCAGGAGAATCTAGAAATACATAATTTTATTAAAATTTCTACATGGTATCGGAGCAGAGAATATTGCAATATTGAAGTAGTAGCTGAGTTTGTTGGTGGAAACAATTCGAATTTGCTACAAGAATTTCTTGGTGTGAAAGTTGAATAAACATCAAAATGGCTTTCAATGGTTTGAGGCTAGAGTATGAACTTGAGGGCAGCTCTAACTGCATTTCATGGAATGATAGGATGGAAGCGGTGCTTGAAGATAATTGCTTGAATTAATTTATCGACAATGATGTTCCTAAGCCCACTTCGACGAATGTTGCATTACTTGACGCATGGCAAAATAAAGTAGCGAAGACGAGAAGGATTTTGTTGGAAGGTGTGTGAGACCATATTGTCTCAAGCCTTCATGGGAAAGCCACTCCATTTTCAATGTGAAAGGCTTTGACGGATATTTTCCAAAGCAGCAATGACCATTGGAAATTGGCACTAAAGGATAAACTCAGAAAGATCAAAATGGAGAAGGGCGACAATATTCCTAAGTATCTCACAAAGTTTGTCCAATGTATGGATGAACTGGGGAGTGTGGAAATCATGGTTTCTGATGATGATTTGGTGAGTTTGGATCTTTTGGGACTTCTTAAGAGTTGGCACAATTATCAAGGCTATGTCAACGGATGGGAAAAACTGTCGGATTGGGAATGACTGTGGTCGAATCTAGTGCAGGAGGAGTTCAGGCGGAACACCAGGGATGGCTCTTCCTCAAAGCATCATGATAAATAGGATTGTGCTTTGGCTGCCAAAGCAAGGAAAGGGAAGGGGAATAAATTCCACTCAAAATTAGAGGCTAAAGGTAAGAAGTTGGATTTTTCCATGGTGAAGTGTTTTCACTATCACGAACATGGGCATCTCGCCACTAACTGCCCACAGAAAAAGAAGAACAAGAAGGTTGTTGGAGCTATAGCTGGTGAGGCCCTTGCCTCGCAATTTGAAATTTATTTCTCGTTTATCACATGCTTGGTTTCAAGCGCAATGGGATCGGTGTGGTATCTTGATAGTGGTGCTTCCTTCCACATGACGGGAGATAAGGAGCTTTTCAGTGACTTGGAGGAGAAAGATCTCCAAATGCATATAGAGATGGGCGACGATGGATAATACAGTGTGACCGGCATTGGTACCATTAAATTTGAGAGGGATTTAGGTAAACCATTTCTGTTGAAAGATGTTATGCATTTTCCAGGTCTGAATAAAAACTTGGTCTCAGTCGCAATGTTGAAGGACAGAGGTTATGATGTTGTTTTCAGCAATGGAAAAGCTTTCCTGTGACATAAAACAATGGGCCAAACCAAGAGGATAGGGATTCGAGTCAATAATCTCTACAAGCTGGAGGTAGATGGTTGTGCTGCAATGGTGGGCAAAGAAGAATAACTGGTGAGCCGGGATGAGGGAGAATTACGGCACAGGAAATAGGGCCATCTTCACCATGGCGCCCTGAAAATATTGCAGCAAATTTCTACTAGACTTCCCAAGGGTACAATTGCGCAGATAGATAAGTGAAAGGGATGTAATATGGGTAATTTTGTGAAGACCACCTTTCATGAAAAGGAGAACCATGCTTCGGTGATCCTGGAGAGAGTTCATACAGACGTGTGTGGACTATTCTCGGTTGCTTCAGAAGCAAAACACAGGTATTATGTTATTTCTGTTGATGACTATTCTCGTAGATGCTGGATATTCTTCATGTAGAAGAAGGATAAAAAATTCTCAAATTTATGTGAGTTTAAAGCATTTGTAGAGAAAGAGTCGAGGAAGCAAGTGAAGGCCTTGCGGAGCGATAATGGTGGTGAATATATCTCGAATGAATTCAAAGACTTATGTATCAAAGAATGAATTCGAAGAGAACTCATAGCGCCTCATAACCCACTGAAGAATGGGGTCGCGAAGAGGAAGAACAGAATGATTGTGGGTGCTGCATGAGCTATACTGCATGATCAGGGCCTACCAATGCACTTGTGGGCGAAATAATGCAACACTGCAGTTTATGTGAAAAATAATTTTCCTCATAGAGTACTTGGCATGAGTACACCTAAAGAAGCTTTTACTGGTAAGAAACTGGATGTTTCTCACTTTAAGATTTTTGGCTCATCTGTTTATGTGCATGTGACCAAGAATGCTAGGAAGAAGCTGGAGCCGACTGCTGAAGTTGGGATATTTGTGGGGTACACAGAAACACCCCATAATTATCGTGTGTATTTTCCAAATAGTCAAATGACTGTGGTGTGATGAGATATAAAATTCAATGAGGAGAAAGCCATGAAGTTGTTGCTTGAGAGGGAGCTAGACTTGCATGCAGAGGAGGAACTACTTGTTCCCAAAGATGAGTCTCTAGATGTGGATCAGCCACAGGAGGAGGTTCATGGAGTGGAGGATTCCTCTCACGCAGAGCCAAAAATTAGAACTGGTAAAAGGCATACCATATAAGCTGAGAGGCTGAAGCTTGATGCGGCACAGAATGTAGGAGTCCCTATTTCACAGCACAGACAGAGACAGACTCCTGACCAATTCACTGGATACATGGCTCTCATGAGAAAATGTATTGTGACTGAGCCATCTTCCTTTTAGGAAGTAGTGCAGGAGCCCACATGGGTAGATGCAATGGTGGAGGAGTATGACTCCATTGCCAGAAACAGTGCTTGGGAAATTGTTCCAAGGTTGGTTGATAAATCAATGGTAGTTTCAAGATGGATCTATAAGGTAAATCAAGTTGTTGATGGGAGTGTTGAGAAGTATAAGGCAAGGTTTGTGGCTCGGTTATTCTTGCAGATCGAGGGGATTGATTATGAAGAAAAATTTGCACCTATCGCATGGTATTCTTCCATAAGGACCATCCTTGCTATCTCAGCGCAGATGGGTTAGCACATTCATCAGATGGATGTGAAGATTGTGTTCCTTAATGGGATCATTGAGGAAGAAGTGTACATTGAGCATCCTGAAGGATTTGAGATCTTCAGCAGCGAGTCGCATGTGTGTAGAATCAAAAGAGCGTTGTATGGGCTGAAGCAAGCACCCCGTGCTTGGTACACTCAGATCGACAGCTATTTCACTGTACTTGGCTTCACCAAGAGTGAGGTGGATGCAAACCTATACCAGATTGTGGTGGAGGGTAAGATTTTAATCATTTTTCTTTATGTTGATGATTTAATAATGACTAGTGATGAGCAGCTGATACACTCATGCAAGGAGGACCTTGCAAAGGAGTTTGAGATGAAGGATATGGGCCTCCTTCACTGTTTCCTTGGATTGGAAATATGGTAGCGAGAAGGTGAATTGTTTGTGTCTCAAGGAAAGTATGCAAGGGAGATACTTGGTAAGTTTCACATAGAGAGCTGCAAACCCATGGATACTCCTCTTCCAGGAAACTGGAGGAAAGAGGATGCTACATCTAGAGAGGTAGTGGATGCTACTATCTATCGGCAGTTGGTGGGTTCGCTCATGTATTTAGTTAATACAAGACTAGACATATGCTATGTGGTGAAAAAACTTATTCAAGTGATGGTTAAGCCTACCAAGCCCTTTTGGAAGGCAGGCAAGCATGTCCTGAGATATCTCAGGGGCACATCTGAGTATTTCTTATGGTATAGACAGATGGATGAGGTGAAGTTTTATGGCTTCACAGATGCAGTTTGGGCAGGCAGCCCAATAGATAGAAAGAGAACATCAGGAGGGTTTTTTAGTATCAGATCTACAATTGTTTCTTGGTACAACAAGAAATAGATATCCATGGCACTCAGTTCAACAAAAGAAGAATACATGGCAGTAATTCAAGCTGCATGTGAGCCTATCTAGATGAGGAAGATCCTAGTCGGTTTGTTTGGTTCTCATTTAGATCCTACAGTGATTCATTGTGATAATCAGAGTTGCATTAAACACTTGATTAATCATGTGTTTCATGATAGATTTAACCATATAGATTTTCGGTATCATCGTATCAGAGATTGTGTGCAGTGGAAGATCATGTTGCTTCAGTACATTCCTACGGAAGATCGGGATGCAAATATTCTTACGAAGGCACTCACCAAGAGCAAATTCGAATACCATAGAGACAGGATCGGGGTGAAGGATAATCCATTTCTTGTTGAGAGGGAGTGTTGAGATTCAACAAGATGATGATCCTAGTGAAAATTAAGCACCTACACTAGGTGGGGCCTGCAAGCTATTTTTAGGTGTATGTCTATTTTTAGAATGTTGAGCATATTCTATTTATAGCATGAGTCTATTTATAGATGGTTGAGAAAATTATATTTATAGATGAAATTTTATTTTTAGATGCATGGGCAAAGTCTATTTATAGATCACACGTCTAAAAATAGATCACATGTGAATTATTTTTAGCCCCTAATAATAATTAGACAATAAATAATAATCTATTCTCTTGAAGCACTTGATTTCAGTTAACTGATGTGGCAAACCAATTGACTGAAGGAATTACGAGTTCTAAGGTTGGTTGGTGGGACATGATAGTGTAATTCGTTGTAACTGAGTGATACAAAGTTGTAACAGAGTTGGATGTGTAGTTATGTGAGTTGTTATTCAGTTTAACTCAGTTAAGTGAGTTAAACTCAGTTGTGCTAGTTGTAACTAGTTGTAATTAAAGATACACTAGTGAGAGATCAGTGACTTAATTATTTAATTAATTCACAAGCAGTGGTCTCACATGCAACTGAAGAAATACTATTGTTCACTACATGCTTGTAAGATCCAGTGGAGACCCAGTTGAGAGATAGGTGAAAGGGTTGGTTTGACTATCAGTTGTGACTATAGTGGGTGCACAAGTGCAACCAAACACACATTGGGGATTCCAATGAGGATTGCATAGTCAAGGCAAGGCAAGATCGAATTCATTTAGGGATCTTCATCAGCAAGGATTACGCAGTGGAGGCAGGTTGTTAGGAGGCAGTAAATTGGTGCATGTTTATGCCAATTTTTGTATGACAGTGTGAGACGATTGTATATTGTACTGAGAGCTCTGGGAGTAGATTTTTGTATGAAATTGTTTCATGATCCATGATATATACAAAAGATATGATAGTGTGTTTTTAGCTTTATGCTTTATCGGTCAAAACATATGTGTTATGTGTGATTGATCTTTCTTCATGTGCTTGCAATTAGCGATTAAATTTCCGCAAATATTTAAGTAGAAGGATTTTGTATTTAACAGTGGCATATAATTTTAAGATCAGGAGAAACCGAAAATACATAATTGTATTAAAATTTCTTCAATATCAATAGCCCAATCCAAACCCAATAGCATAGGATAAGGATCAATATCATCCACAATTTGTATGACTTTGAAATCTGCAAGCACCTTAACACCTTCAAAATCGACTACAACCTGTGAAATTCCTCCTAATGGAATGATTTTATGTTGTTTCGCCAATAGTAGACCATTCCAACTTAGGCTCTCCCATGTGCTGTCAAGTTTGCTTAGGTAATACATTTGCATCAGATTCTAGATCTAGAATTACCTCATCCATCTCATAGGCACCGATATGAGAATTCAAGCGCATCTCTTGTCTAGTTCTTCTTTTGTTATTATAGATCTTGTTGACAGCTTTCTATTCCATTTGAGGCTATTTTTTTTCGCACAATTATCGATCAATGCTTGAATATTCTCCACTTCCTTCTTTTTGCATAATATTTTTATGCAAGCTTGTAAAAATGGCTATATTTCTTCATCTACTCCAGCCACATCCATAGGTCTACCTGATTTTGATGTGCTTGCTTCTGCAAACCCCTTCTTTTCTTCTACAAAAATGTATTTTTTGCACTGTAAGGTGAATCCATCCATTAGGGGAATTTTGAGGTCTAAAATGGGCCTCCTAAGAAAATGTACAACCAAAATAAACTTTATGAGAACCAATAGCATTCAAGATGATGATGTCAACCATGGGGGATCCATTTTTGTAGTAAAAAAATAAAAAGATTAAAAAATAATAAAATAATAAAACTACTTTTTCAACTCGTATTTTCAACTTATCTCCCTAAGTTTTTACTCAAATTTTGAGCGAGAGTACTCGTTAGATGAAAAATTTAATTCCTCATCCAAGGAGTACCCATGTTGCATACTTTTTATGGACCTTGCTACACGAAAAAATAGAAATACATGGAAAAATGTGATTGCAATCATGTTTTTCATGTATTTCTGATTTTTCCTATAGAAGAGTCCATTAGAAGTATACAACATGTGTACTCCTTGGATGGGGAATTAAATTTTTCACCCAACGAGTATTCCTGCACGAAATTTGAGTAAAAACTTAGGGAGATAAGTTCAAAATACGAGTTGTAAAAGTAGTTTTTTTCTTTTTTCACTATAAAATTTGATGATGTAATCAAATCTTATTTTATTATTTCCACTATTACTTTATAATTTCCTTAGGAGGCCCATTTTAGACCTCAAATTTCCCCTAATTCTTTTTCTCGGGCGATTTTCGGATCCAAAGATCAACATCTACCTTCTTTCCTTTATCTTCGCCAGTGGTTGCACCACTTCTAGTGACAACATTCACACTAGGCTCTTCTTCGCGTATCCCTTCCCTTACCATCTAAATATTTTTCATTAGAGTTTGTGTTTTATTCTCCTGCATCTTAGCAATCAAAATATGACAATATTCAATTACATGATCAAACTGCCTATAGTACCTGCAAGATTGTCGTGCAATATTTGGATAGTCATGTGCATAATGCCCATCCTCTCCACAATTTTAGTAGATGAGTTGCCCCCTTCCTCAACAAGCTGATCCTCCTCCTCTTCCTCGTCTTATAGTCTTGAATCCACCATGCCTAGAAAGAGATGCTAGTGAGGTTGGTTCAGCCTGTATTCTATACATCTCAGCTTTTTCAATCATCAAATAAAAAATTTCACAGTGTTGTTCATCATGTCCCAGTGACAAGAAGAATCTATAAAAAAGTTGCTTTATCTCAGGCATATATTTTCCAGTCCTTGGACAGTAATATGTCACATGCAGACCCATTGATTAAAAAATTGTGCACCATATTGTAGGTGTCCCACTCAATCCAACTACACTCTTCAACGCGCTTGGTCCTCCAACGTGCAAATAATCATTGAATAAGGGGCATTGATATTTATGATGCCCTAAAACTTTACATTGTGTGCACCATACATCTTTGAACACCTCCTTTCCCTTATCTTTGTGAAGTTTCTAAATTTCCAAATGCATCTCTCTAACTAACTATGAATTTGCTCAGTTCTTATCACAACAGGCACTGATGTAGCTTCTAGTTTCATTGCAATTGCTACAGCCTCAGCCTACATAGAAATATTTTGTTGACTCAAAGGCTAGCGCAGATGTGAGATTCACATAGCAATAAATAATTCCTTTTGTTAGGTATCATCGATAGTGAATCCACTGTCTATGATAGTGCGCTTTAACCTTTGATCTGCATCCCATACAGATTCATTCAAATATTGGTGAATCTCTTTCAACTCTGTGACACATTGCATGTATGATTTTGGATTCTTGAATTGCTCTTTTAGGGCGTCCTTCATATCATTCATAGTTGCATTAGGGTTCACCGATACATATATTATGTACCAATCTAGCATGCGGTCTTGAAAAGTGGTGGCCAACTGCGCTTTATTAACATCGTCATTATTAAGTTGTTGTGATCTCCATATACCATTAGTGACAAACAAGAATTATTTTGTATCTTCATTCCCAATACCTTTTAAAGTAGGAAACTTCAAAGATGCGGCCATATCTACGCCTGGTGGAGGTACTGATGGAGGTGGATTGAATGACTTTTGAGATGAGTTCGAAAGTGGAGTGCATGGGATCTGAACTATAGTCAATGCTTCCTGATTATTCTGATCTTGCAAGACTTCCTTTTCTTCATAGTGTGCAGATTCACCAGAGCTACTAGCCTCTGATTCTTCGTGACTATCAGATCTACCCTTGAGAGAACTATAAATAAACCCTTCTTCAAGATCTACGTGGTAAGTTCTTCCACTACACGTAGTCAGGCCTCTTCGAGACATTCACACGATATTATCACACAGAGAACCATGTTCACAAAATAGCATCTTAATCCACAACTTCAAAGAGCGCATGAACTTACCTTTGGGACCTTGAAAAATATTATTTTAGCTCCAAAATAAGATGCAAACTGATCAATAGAAAACTCATTCACAGATCCTCCCAAAACATGATTGATCCAATGATATATTGCACGGGTAATCATATTGTTGGCCATTTCTAACTGTTGTACCAATTCTAGAGTCCACTGTGTGATTGTGTCTTCCTTCATGCAGGTATTAAATTCTATCAATCGAGACACACAGCTCAGTCATAAAGGAAGGAAATAATATCTCGCAGACTTCTATATAAATATATTTTTTAACCCAATCTTCAGTAGATAATTTAGAGCTTCTATTCTCTTGGATCACAAATTCAAGGATATTTCTATCCAACCAATATTGTAATTTGTTCTGCATAGTATTCCAATACATCAATTCTCCCTCAAAATGAACCCGGTCCCAGAAATGGAACCATTTTTTGTCTTGAGGGGTCCTAACCCAGGTTTGTATTTATTGCACAACCAAAAAACCCTCCAACTATTGGCCCTTTCAGCAATGACCCACTTGCGTAGATCAAAGTCTCACCTAAAGAAGTATGGAGGGGTGTTGGAACTAGGTTTCCACACCCTGAGGAAGAATTTAATGTGGTGGTCCTAAACAAAATTATAACATTTAATAGAAAAAATGATATGCAACCGCACACATCAACAAATTAACAGATCAACCTTGTCGCAGGGTATCAGAAAATGCAATATATATATTCGCGCATAAGAAACAGATACACTTTCAATAGATCTATTCATCAAAAATTTACTTCACGCGTAATTTACTTCATTCATTTTCGTAGATGCATTTAATCATAAACAGAAGTAAAGATGCCATAACAGAACATATTCGAAGTTAATCAGATAAATAACACATCAAGCACCTAACACATTCAACTTCACCAAAGTCGTCTTCTATATTAAGAGAAGCAACAGTTCAATACATTTAGTTTTTGAATATACCCTATCCTTCTGCCCACAAAGCCAGTGGAGTTCGCATACAGCTAGGACTAAGGTCTCCATGCACACAGCCAGTAGGAGCCTTTCTCCCCAAAAAACCAGACTTAGAACAAAATCTTACAAAACATTCATCAGCGATCATTCAATTATATCTCTACTTGACTTGATATATCTATATGTATACTAACTTAGTGAGCAGATACCATGGTTTGAGATTCCTAGTTCTCCCTTAAAACCCATTTACATTGAATAGGGATTTTGATCTGCCCCTAAGCCCCTTTGACTCTTCCGCGCAGCGTGCACAACAAAACATATAAAAAACTTTATCAAAATTGACCCCAGGGGGCCTTGCTCAAACACATGTCCAACATTGCAACCGTCTTGTACCATCATCTCTATTCTTCTATTGTGACCCATGTCGTTGTCTAACTACATTTAAATTCTTGTTAGGTGAAAATTTTTCTTTCTCTTTTGAATCCCAAGGTCTTATTCTTTTCGGCTGCCATTTACCTTTAGCTTTGTCTTTCCCTTTCTAATCTTGCTGATATTTTTTCTTACACTTTAATTGCTCATAACAGTGCTTTAATTTCCCAATAAACTCCTCAAGTGACCGAGGCTCATCATACTCAATCTTATCTCTAAATGCTAATGGTAATCCACTGACGAACCTCTGAAATTTAGCTTTTTCATCCTAATTAAGATACGGTATATACCTCAATAACTCCAGGAAATTGGTTGTATACTCCTCATATGTCATTCACTCCATCTTTAGTTCATAGAATTCCTTAGCTTTACTATCGTAGTACCTTTCTGACATGTATTTCTTCCTTAAGAGTCTCTTGAATTCATTCCAACTCAAGTCTTTTTCCGTGATATCTCTAAGTCGCTTCGCATCTTCCCACCAAGTGATTGTTTTCCTTTGAGGTTAAATATAGCTATTATGGCCTTCATGTTACCTGTTTACTCATGCAACTCAAATAATTTCTTCATCCCAAGTAACCATGCCTCAACATCTTCCGATTTATTCAAGTACCCATCAAAGTTAGGTGGATTTGCTTTCTTGAACTCTTCTGGAAAATATCCCTTGTCACTCCTCTTGTAAGGATGATAACAATGACGGTCATAGTTCTTGTCAGAATGAGAACTAGAGTAAAACGTGTCTATCACCTCTCCTATCTGGAGTATCCAAGATCCTACCATCTTTGACCATGTCATCTCTATCTTACGTGTGCCCACCATGATATCTACTACCATATGCCCCATTAGTCTTGTCCTCCTGTCCATGGCTAATCTGATGTGGTCCTTTTCTTTGCAATTACAAAAAAATCTAAAGGATTTTTGCATTAACTTGTGTGTGTTTCTCCTATTCTTGCATGATCCTATCATTATCTTCTTTACAACTCCTTATTTCTGCCTTCAAGCTTCTCAATTTGTCTGTTAAGTCAAAATAATTCCCACCACCACGCTCCTCATCTGATCCATAGGCAGAATCTAGTGAATTGTAGTCTACCATATTGATAGTCATCTTTGATCTCTTTCCTACAAGTTTACCATGTTAGCTAAACCAAAACATAACATAACCAACATACCTTATTATAGTTCAAGGGAGGATATCTCATCTGCAAGATCAACCATATTAGCACGTTACATGTATAATCATAATTGTAACAGTATATAAACATAATTTCAACCATTATCCAGTTACCAAATCATGACCATACCGACCTCACAGCATGACCTCATGCATGACAACTGTCACCATGTTATTTTATGCATAACAACATATAAACACTAACATCCATAACCAATGGATAAATGAAATACACTCATGATAAACAAATCCAAAGTCAACACCATCGAATTTCACACGGCGACACAATTGCAACCATGACCAATGCCATGCATACACCATCAGCACATCGACCACAAGCATAGATAACACATATGAAATTGACATGTATCCATGACTAACACACCACCCATCCATTCCAAGGGTTCAACCATGGTCTAATACCACTTTGTAAAACCCTCCTCCCACATTTACCCAAGTTAAACTGTTTGTTAGGGTAAACTTGTGATGATAAGCTACTATGATGTGATTCAACTTCCTAGGTCACTTTAAGGAAGTGGAATAGACATAACAAAACCAATATAACTTTACACACATACTACAAAACCTTCAAGAGCCAACCAACCCTTCCAAGTGGCTAACCCTTGAGAAAAATCATCATTTGATTGACCTAGACCCTCGGTCACTGCCATGACAATCCCTGAAAGTGACTGAGGCCTTCCATTCACTCCCACAATAAGGCATGCCTATGACTGTGGGATTTTCCATATAGTTTTGCGTTAGCGACCCAAGATTCTTTGCTAGTTTTTCAAGGCCATGACTTAGGCCACTACCCAAAAATTCATGAAAACTTCATAAATGAAAAATAACATGGTAACAAATATAATAATGCAAAAATTAATTTGAATACTTGATATGACCCCTACTATCCATGATATACATTTCGTCAAAAATCTCACAAATATGTAATCAATAGGTCATAAAATAATAACTGAGCCTAGGGATCTCATACTTATCTGAGATTTGTAAGGAATAATTCTTGTCATATCACAAAATAAGCATTATCATCTATTAGGACATATATACATTGTGCATTAATTTTCTAATAAAAACATGAAAATAACATACATCAAGTTTTTCATAAAACATGCTCATAACCAACACATAACCAAAAGAAATAACAAGGATATAACAGCCATAAAATCCACCTATATACCAATACATTTACACATGAAATACCAAGGATAAGAATCTCTTATTAATGGATTAAAAAACCAAATAGGTTTAGGACTTCCACGAACCACCCGACCATATATTGGCTGAACCAAATATTTCTTTCAGCTAATCGCCCCCATACCATATTCCATGCATGAATGTGGGACTAAAAACCAAACCAAACCAAGTTTCCTCAGGCTTTACCACAATCCCCACTGGATCACAAGGCCCTAAATGAGAATGGAAGCAACCAGATCTCTTCACCTACATCGCGAGGAATTTTCTTGCCTCCTAGTCTCTAGGCTTTACTATATATCCTGCCATTTTCCATTGGAGGATTCCTAGGCCTAATCGATACTCCACCCTCCAATATTTACCGTATATCCCACCATACAGCAGTTGATTTTTCCTAAACCTGATCGAGGGAAAAAAAATATAGAATTTACCATATATCCCGCCATTCACTAACTGAGTGTTCTTAGGCCTATCGAAGCACACAAAATCTGGATTTACCGCAATCCCACCTTGTCTAGTCCAGAGATTCCTAGGACGTGTGTTTTTTCTTTCAGATACCACCTCACTCAGTTTCGAAACCATCCACAATCTAACTCAACCAAATACAAGAGAACCCATCACACCATGGCTATCCAGAAATGGAAAGGCTAGGCTGAATAACATCGGAACACTTGGAAAATCCCATGTCAATGCCAACAAGAGAACCAAATACACACATTCATGTACCATGAATGCCAAATCTAGAAGGAAATCACACATGCAAATCGATACCTGCAAATAATCCCTATTGTAGCTTTTTAATCCTACCCTTCATTGCTTGATACTTGTTTTCCTTGCTTGATCCTTGCTTTCCTTTTCCTTCTTGGTCCTTCCTTTTCCTTTCTTGATCCAATGCTATAGTTCTCTAAGAAAAATTTAAGTTTCCAAGGGTGAGTGAGAGAGAGAGACTAGAGAGAGAGCTCCAAATTTGAACTGACAAAAAGGTACCAGCTGATCCTTAGAATACTTTTTATTAATGAGACCTATATTTTCTTCAATTTCCATTATTTTCCTTCATTTTCCTCCTCACATGCCTGTAACCTTTCGCCTTCCTTTTCTCCTAATTTCCATTATTTTCATAAATAAATGCCAAAAATTCCATTTTGCCTTTCCAAAGTCTTTTCCATTACCTTTCCCAATTTCCTTAGCCATAATAAACCAAATGAACACCCACACTAGGATGTTTTTCCCAACATTCAACTTGGAATAAGTGTCCCATGACCACGGTTATTCTTTATTAACTTTATTTACATGAATTACCAGGGTTGTTACAATTTAATCTTTGTACATTTCTTAATATTTAAGATATGAGAATAATATCGCTTGATTTATGTAATACATAAAGCTTTTTTATTTTAAATATCATTGGATGATATATTTTGGAGTCTTAGTGTTGTATTTACTTGTCCCAATGCTATATTTTTTTCTTCAAAACTTTGGATTAAGTTATTACAACACATGGCATTCATAACCACTTATGGATAATTCACTTGTAGCGATGCTATATTTTTTGTTGAAAACTTTGGGTTAAGTTATTACAACAAATAATTCACTCACTTTAGATGATTCACGTGTTGTGATGCTATATTTTTTATATAAAATTTGGGTTAAGTTGTTATTACAACAAATTATAATTCACTCCATATGATTCACTTGTTGAGATGTTATATTTTTTATAAAAAAAATTGGTTAATCTATTGCAACACATGGCATTCATAACTTCCAAAATCTTATTTGAAAAGATTTATTTAAGCTAAGTTAGAGGGAGGGAGAAACATGATACTCTCCATGTCAAATGTGCCACCTTACATTGTATGAGTGTTTTCCACTCACTATGTCTTAGTGTCGCTCTGTGCCTTTCATAGATTCTTTCTACCACCCATCTAATTCTTCAGTGCTTCCACATACTTATATTCCTCTATGCAATCGAGATATTTATTGTATCCCTAGATAACACATTATTACTCTAACTTTGGCTGGGAATTCTTCTGTATCCTCTCCTTTTCTCTTCACTGACTTGAAACTTCCATATTTGCACCTATACCATCATTTGTGTGGAGTATGGCCTTCCTAACACAAATAGCACCATCCTACGTATGGAGTATGACCTTCCTACCACAAACAATAATGTAACTAGTTGCATTAATTATGACCTTTGAGACATGATATGAAGAACATAAAAAGAGAACCATGTGAAGAAAAATTTAACCTACAAAAAATAATAACTCTTTCCCCATGTTTTCATTGAAGTTTTGGGTTTTTCTTCTTCACGAATTTCTAGTTCTACTACTAATTCTACATTTCAATATTACCAACCTCATAAACTCCACCATAACCTCTTTAGCTATAATTTTTCATTCCATAATCCAATCAGGTTTGTGCATGTATAATATAGAAGTAAATCCAACCTATCATGTTTTCAAGGAACAATGAAAACAAGACGATCCTCTAGGATATTTTATTGAAAGGAATTCATCAAAGATATTCTTTGTAGATATTAAGGGTTATGATCACAACCTCACTATTGAAAACCTCACTACATATGATGAATCAGTTTGACTTACCTTGAAGTATCTGTAAATAGGATGGGGCTAAAGAAAAATCATCCCTGATCCTCCCCATACGAAAAATATCTTGGTTTCCTCTTTATAGGAATGGTGGTTTTACTTAGTAATTATCTCAGTGAACTAGGCATGAAGAAGGTTTTAAAGTCTGACTAGTGACCTATTTAGTGGCCTCAGAAACTTCCCAATAATTATTCATTTATGGTCACTTATAAGGAATTAATCATCTCAGTAAATTCAATAAGTTAAGCTATGGAAGGAATTATAAGTCCCAGTTTCATTGGACTAATTCACTACAGTTTGATACCCTCCACTAGATGAGTATATTAAGCCTATTTCCATAACTTCAAAAAAACTTGGTGGTGAGAAAAACTGGTTATTAACAATTGCACATCATTTATAAGAGTTAGGGTCTTATAGTGGGGTAAATATCCCCTATGGGAAGTCTTCAACGAAGATTTTATGTATGACATATTAGGGGTGTTCATTTGTTGAATAGGTTAATTAATATGTCATTGAGAATTCATTGGATTTATTGGCATTGTGGCATGTAAGAATGCTCTTCCTGCTTAGGTACTTTGCATAAATCCTTACCTGTTCCTTTTTTATTTGGTTATTAACCGACTTTCCCTAGTCGCATTAAGGGATTGTAGCAACCCTCACAAAAATGCATCTACACCCTATAATGATCAATCAATATTGTGGCCAAATGCAAGAAGAAAAAAAAAGGAATTTACGGTCGCATGCTGAAAAGTCGAACCTCCCCATCTTGTCTCTAGTTTCACCAAAAAGAGAATGGTGAGCAATACCAAACCATCCCCCCTTCCCCCCAAGGATATTGCTTTATTTTACACACAAATTTCAAGACATGATCTTATCGTAACAAAAGCTAATGAGAATTTTTTAGAAGAAAATTAATCAGATCTCTAAAGTGGAGTAGAACCTAACCTATGTCACATGAGGTGGTTGAATTCCAGCAGTCGCAGAGGAAAATATTATTCTCCTTCACAACATCATAATCGTAGACACCCTTGGTTGCTTTACAAGATTTGCAAAAGTCCAAATCCTCGAGAAAATAAAATTTGGGCTCAATCCCATATGACCATTCCCTAGGGTTAGTGAGCTTGATGGGAGTTGAATTGTAAACAGTGGCCTAATAGTAGTACCGGGGCATGAGAGATTGAGGGAGAAATGGAGGAATAAGGGATGTTGTAGTAGGGCAAGGAAGGGCCTGGTAGATTTTCTATTCTTTCCAAATGAACCTAAGAAATAATGGCAACGACACATGTATGAGGGGCATGTGGAGTGAGGGGATGACAGTGGCCTTGACAAGATTTCATATCACTGTGGACAAGTGGTCGAAGGATGGGCGCATGTGGTGGTGTACTTGTGCATGTGTGCAGGTATGGTACCATGTGTCGAAGTCATGTTACCTAAAATAACATGTGTCATGTAAAATACGTTTAAAATCCATCTAAAATTTTGTAATTTATGTTTAATAGTGGTCTCTTTACATTTAATTGGAGAGGCCAAGCTAAAAATATGTCTTACGGTGTTGGATTTAGGGTTATTAGTTACAATAAGTTGTTGGGTTTAGGGTTATCAGTTCTATTTGTTATAGCTTATGGTTATTAGTTTTTTGGGTTTCGATATCTATATAAGGAACTTCTATTGCATACCAAGTATGATTTTATGCAGGTTTTCATGTCTTTGAAAGGATTATTTGTATGCTTCTATGTAGCTATCAATAGGATTTAGAATTCCTTGATTGGAACAACCTATATGGTTATTATACTCTTGAGTGAAATATGGAATGGTCATATCTCGATGAAAGGCTTTTTTAGAAGTCTGAAAAAAAAATTAGACTACTTAATCATCATCTTCTTCTTCTTGTTTCATGATGGAGAAAATAGTTTCTATGATAATAAAATTCCTAGAAAAAATGCAACGTATTGATGACATTATTTTTTTTTCTAATAATGGGAACATGTACCAAGTGTAACAAATTTTAGCTCATTTTATCCTATCCTATCATCTAGGTTGTTGAAAAATGTAGCAAGAAATTCTCAATTTGATTTTTCCTTGATTAAATTGAGAACAAACAAATTTCCACATCAACAGACAACTTGTATGTAGTTAACTTGTGTGACAAGGCTTGCGTCACCCATTTTACTTAGTAAATTTAAGTTGGAGGAGTTAGACTTCAGTTAATCATTTGTAATTTCTAATTTGTAGCAATCAAAGTGAGTATCTCAAGTTGTTTTCAGTTAAACTAGTTCCAATTATTGGAGGAACTAGTGGAAGGTCATTTGTGCAGTGGGACTTCATTCAAACTCAGCGATCATCTAGTCAACTGATCAATCGACCCAAAATATCTAGTGAATGCAAAGAATTCAAGTTCCCCAGCTGTGGTGGATATTCCAAGGGAGTGTAACTGTTAGAAAATTATATATTACAGAGAAATGCAACACTTAAAATATGCAGAAAACAAAAACACACAAAACACATAAAACCAGAGAAACACAGATATACGTGGTTCACCTAGTTTGGGCAACGTCCACCCCGAACAACTAGCCCTTCCTTTCTATTATCCAGCAAAATGAAGACACACAACCTATAGCAGATCTGTTGTAATATCCTTTTTTTTCTCTCACAATATCCCTATATGTTTCTCGCTCTGAGAATACACATACAATACACAACCGAAATACAATACCCTCATACAAAACAAGGGGTTTCCTTCTAGGGAAAAAAACCCTAAATAAAACATAACTTCCACCGTCAAATCATCTGCCTAATGAACGGCCCAGATTGACTAGAAATTACAATACTTTTACAAGGCAATTTTACATTTGTTTTTAGCTTCAGAGGCACTGCCCCCGAAACCCTCCGCCAGAGGGGGGCCTCCATAAAGTCGCAGTCGCCCCCCCTGGACCCCCCAAGCAATGTTTAATTACGGGAATTTTTGCTGCCCCATTTAGAACAGGGGTCCAACACTGTGATACAAAATAAAGAAGATAATCATTCTCCATACCCAATAGTAACATCAGTTGTAGACTAGTCTTGAGTGTACAGGTGTTGCATGCAGTCGAATGATCAACCTTGGGAACTGCAAAAGGAAATAGGGGCTCAAGAAGAGGCAGAAATTGACTAAGTTTGGGTCAGAGTTTCTAAGTTTGCAAAGAGATAGGTTATGCACTTGCAATTTATGCTCAGTTGAGCATATAAATTGTAATACATCTCTATTCATCAAATTAATGCAAGCAGGCAGTGGGGTTTTTAGTAGATTGCTTTTCCCATGAAAAATATTTTATGCATGTGTGTTATTTCTTATTACATGTCTGAATTTTTTTTTCTATATTGTAAATTAGTTTCCGCAGAGTAGTAGAGTAGGTTTGTGTCTTTTGATTTTGATTAAAATTTCATGAGAATTTGCAAATATATACCATAATTTCTATATGGTATCAGAGAAAGATTCACATTAGAGTAGAAATTTTGAATTTGTTTCTCAAGAGGATCAAATTTGAAGTTCAATGCAGCAAGATATCTTTAAAGCTTAGAAGATGGCCTTTAATGGACTGAGGCTAGAGTATTCCTTGGAAGGAAGCTCTAATTTCATCGCATAGAAGGATCAAATGGAGGCGGTATTGGATTACAATGGATTACTAGAATACATTAAGACATATGTTGCAAAACCAGCGAAATCTGATGCCCATAACTTGGCTCAGTGGAAGAAAGTTGTAGCCAAGGTGAGGATGTTAATCTTGGAGGGAGTATGGGATCACATTGTCTCAAATATTTGTGGAAAAGAAATTTTTTCGCAATGTGAAAAGCACCGACAAAATTATTCGAGAATAGTAGTTACCATGGGAAGCTGGCACTCAAGGATAAACTTGAAAGTATAAAGATGTAGAAAAATGACACTATTTCACAAAATATGAGAAGGTTCACACAATTTCATGTTGAAATTGGTGGGGTTGGCTTTAATATTCCATAATATGGCTTGGTAAGCCTAGCCCTTATGTGCCTTCCAAAGAGTTGGCATAGCTACCAAGATTTAGTGAATAGGAGGGAGAAACTACCAATTAATTGGGAACACTTTTGGTATGATTTGGTATAGGAGGAAATAAGGAGGAATGCCAGAGATGGGACTTCATCCAAGGGTGAGGATGAAGAAAAATTTTCATTGCTTGGAAATGGAAAGAAGGTTAAAGGGAATAAATCTCAATCCAAACCAGAGCCCATCCAAGGGGGCATGAAGAAATATTTTTCCAAAATTAAATGGTTCCATTGTCATGAATTCAAGAACTATGCCATGAAGTTTCCATAGAAAAAGGCAAGCAAGAATACCTCAGGAGCAACAGCAGGTGAAGCCTTGGCTTCACAGTTCTAGCTTGACTTTACCCTTATCACATGCATGGCCAACACAATGATGGGGAGCATGTGGTACTTGGACTCAGGTGCCTCATTCCACATGACATGGTGTAGAGAGTTTTTCAATGATCTGGAGGAGAGATACCTGCAGATGCACATTAAGTTGGGGGACAACAGAAGGTACAGTGAGATCGAGGTTGGTACAATTACCTTTTAGAGGAAGTCAAGCTCCCCTCTGAGGCTCAAGGATGTCATGTTCATTATGGATCTAAAAAAAAATCTTACCTCTGCTGCAACTTTGGAAGACCATGGTTATGATGTGATCTTCAACAAAGGAAAGGCATTCCTGAGACACATAGCCATGGGATAGGTGAAGCATATCAAGGTTTGTGTGAAGAACCTATATAACCTAGATGTGGAAAATTGTGTTGTATTAAGTGCAAAGGCGAAGAAGGTGTAGAGTTGCGATGTTGGTGAACTTTGGGACAAAAGACTAGACTTTTGCATGATTTCACCTTGAAAATTATGCAGAAAATAACCACAGGCCTCCCCAAAGGAGCACATGAGCAGCAGGATGTATGCAATTGATGTACCTTGGGGAAGTACACAAAATCCACTTTCCATGATCAGGACAACAAAGCCCATGCAGTCCTTGAAAGGATCCACTCTGATTTCTATGGACCTATCTCGACAACCTCCACTCCCAATCACAAATATTTTTTCATTTTTATTGATGACTTCTCATAGAAGTGATGGATATTATTCATTCAGAAGAAATATGAGACATTCTCCAATTTCATAGAATCAAATTCATTGGTTGAGAAAGAAATAGGAAAGAAGGTGAAGGCTCTTAGGAGCAATAATGGAGGTGAGTACATTTCGAAAGAATTTAAAATTTTATGTGCAAAAGAAGGCATTCAACGAGAGTTGAGAACACCCCACAACGCACAACAGAATGGGGTGGATGAGAGAAAGAACCATAGCATTTTGGGAGAAATGAGGGGGATGTTTCATGACCAAGGTCTACCTCTACATTTGTGGGTTGAGGTATGTAACACAAAAATCTATTTCCAAAACCAGAGTTCTCATCATATTTTGGGCATGATTACACCGGAGGAGGCTTTCTCAGAAAGGAATTCGGATGTGTCACACTTCAGGATTTTTGGAGCCTATGTTTACTGCCATGTCTCCAAAGAATCAAGGGATAAGCTTGAGTTGACAACATGATTGGGGGTATTTGTGGGTTACACAGAAACTCCACACAACTACCATGTGTACTTTCCATCCTTTAGAATGACATTTGTGTGAATGGATGTAAAATTTGATGAAGAGAAAGTGATGTGGTCCTCTCTTAAGAGGGAGCTTCAGATCCCATTAGAAGAGGAGCTTTTAGCTCCAAATGGGAAGTTGTGGAGCAACCACAAATTGAGGAGTAGAGAGTGGAGACAACCACTCAAGCAAAACAATCCAGATAAGGAAGGACAAAAACCAGGGAAGCTGAGAGACTTGTGTAGGATGCAAGGAAGAATGTGGGCGCTCCTTCAAATAAGTGCAGACAGAGAAGGTTGCCTGATCAATACACTAGCTACATGCCTCTAATGATTCAGCTGGTAGAGAATGAGCCATCCTCTTTTGAGGAAAAAGTAGAGAAACCTGTATGGGTTGTTGCAATGGTGGAGGAATACAAATACATTGTAAAAAAAAATATCTAGGAATTGGTCCCAAGACTAACAAATAAATTAGTTGTGGGTTCGGGATGGATCTTCAAGGTAAAGCATGCGGCAGACAAAAGCATAGATAAGTACAAGGCCAGATTATTGGCCAAGGGGTTCTCTCAGGTTGAGGAAATTGACTATGAGGATACCTTTGCTCCTATAGCAAGATACTCATTCATTTGCCCAATTCTTGCTTTGGATACACAGATGGGGTGGAAGATCCACCAAATGGATGTAAAAACAACATTCCTCAATGGGGTTATTATGTAGGAGGTGTACATCAAGGAACCAAAATTTTTTGAGAAATATGATCAGGATTCTCATGTGTGCAGACTCAAGCGAGCATTCTACGGTCTCAAACAAGCACCCCATGCTTAGTACACCAAGACCGATAACTATCTCACCGATTTAGGCTTCACCAAAAATGAAGCAGATGAAAACCTCTGTTATATCTTAGTGGAAGGTAAATTTCTTATTATTTTCTTATATGTTGATGGTTTCATTTTAACTAGTGATGAGTAGATGATCAAATATTGCAAGGACGACCTTGCAAGGGAGTTTGAAATGAAAGACATGGATCTCATGCACTAATTCCCTAGGTTGGAAGTATGGAAAGGCAATGGGGAATTGTTTGTATCTCAAGGAAAGTATGCAAATGAGATACTACAAAATTTTCATATGGAGAGTTGCAAACCCATGGAGACACCTCTAGTAGCCAACTGGAGGAAGGAGGATACCACTTCAGGTGAAGAATTGTATGCTACAATTTATCGACACCTAGTGGATTCACTCATGTATATTTTGAAGACACGATCATATATGTGCTATGTAGTCAAGCAGTTAAGCCAAGCTATGGTTAGGCCAACCAAATTATTTTGGAAGGAAGTTAAGAATGTTTTAAGATACCTCGGAGGCATGGAAAATTTTAGGGGCTAATATTCGCAGGTGGGCTAATTTTCCATGATTTTTACAAAAAAAAAAAATCGCCAATTTCCATTTTTTATAAAAATGATTCGCCCAAATTTTACAATATAAAATTATTTTACCTTAAAATTCATCAAAATTATATAGAGAGTTATATAAAATCATTATAAATTTGAATAATTTTACAAATACCTCAATAAAAACTTTATAGTTTGCATATTAGGGTCTACTGAGATTCGCCATGTTTTAAACTTCAAGATAATTTTCCATCCTTAAAATTTTCCCTGCTCGGAGGAACTACCCAGTTTTGACTATGGCATAGATGAATAGAGGGAGTGAAAAAATAGTTGTCGATCAAATGAGAAATTATTGATTACATGTCTTTTTTAGGTAGAAAAAAAAACACTCAATTTTGAAAAGTGGTTATTCAGAAATTATTTTTTTTTGAGCATATTTTTAGCACTTTAAATTTACTTATGAGCATTTTTTTAATGTTATTGATTTTCATGTCAATTTTGAAAAGTGGTGATGCATAATCAACCCATTTTTTCAAAGGGTTGATTTATGACACTTTACATTTTTAGTGTATCAAGTATGAACATTTGTTTTAAAATGTTAGTGATTTTCATCCTGATTTTGAAAAGTATTGTTGAACATCAATTCTTTTTGTTTAGAGGACTTATTTTTTACACTTCAGATTTTCAAATGTATTAATTATGGATACATTTTTTTTTAATGTTGGTGATTTTTATGTTAGTAATAAAACATTAAAATATATATATATATATATATATAAACACATAAAAATGTAAAAAAAACAAAATTACCTTGTAAAAATAAAAAAATTTAAACAAAACTTTAAAAAAAAACACACATAATTTAAGGGAAAAAATTAAAAATTAACCCTATTTTTTAAGTTTAAATTATTAAAATAAAAATAAAAATAAAAAATAAAAAAACGCATAATTATAAAAAATTAAAAATTTAAAAAATTAAAACAATTAAAAAAAAATTAAAAATTAAAAATAAAAATAAAAATTAAATTAAATTAAATAATTAAAAAAATTAAATCAAAATAATGAAAATAAAAAAATAAAACCACACTGGCTAGTTCGAAATGCGTCACTGAAAGACTTTATATACATTTCATGGATCACAGAAGAAAAATTCCTAATAAATAAAATTATTAAAAATATATATATTTAAAATAATTAAAAATTAAAAATTAAAATTTATATATATATATTAATTTTAAGTTTTTAAAATTTTGAAAAAAATATATCAAAATTGACCCATGTTGCCCATGGGTCGTCGGGGTCTCACACAACTCTGTTGCTCGCACAAGCCTAGGCCCAATGGTGAATCAATCCCCTCTGGCCCCCAACCCCCTGAACCATGGGTCGCCAGCCTAGGGCTAGGATGGGCGGCGAAGCTGTGTAGATTTCCAGAATTGACTACCCCCTCCCCACCCCTAGGCCATCGTGCCTGGGTCGTTGCCCGCCTAGCCCCAAGCCTGGTGACCCATAGGCAACTAGTCAATCTTGAATTTTTTTTATTATTATTTTTATTTTATTTTATTTTTTAATTTATTTATTTTATTTTTAATTATTTTAAGTAAATTTTTTAATTATTTTCTTTTCTTTTTAACTTTTTTTAATTTTTAATTTTTTTATTATTTTTATGATTTTTTTTAATTGAGGGTTTTATTTTTTTTGACAAAAACAAAGGTTTTCGATGTTTTCTTTTGGGTTAATTTTAAATTTTGTTTCCTTAATTTATGTGTTTTTTAAAATTATTTCCATTTATTTATTTATTTTTTCATATTTTTTATTTTTGTTATTTTTTTTAACTTTTTTGTTTAAATTTTCCTTTTTCATTTTTATATATTTTTTATATTTAAGTTTTTTTGTCATGTTTTTTTTTGTCAACATGAAAATCACCAACATTTTAAAAAAATATCCACAATAAATACATTTGAAAAAATTGTTATATTTTTTTTATATTTTTATTTTTTATTTTTTTTTTGTTTTTTATTTTTACAAGTTAATTTCGTTTTTGGTTAGTCCACGAAATCTTGGATAGACGGTGATCGGGTGCTTTGTTAAGACACTCCTTGGTGTGAAGTCACCAACTCAATTCCCCACCCTGATCATCGGTGATATATTAGACATGATGAAGATATAGTCCTACCAAACTTACATAAAAAATTTGTGTTTGTTTACATTTTTATGGTTTTTTTTGTCTTTTTTTATATTTAATTTTTTTTGTCATGTTTTTCATTTTTATTTTTTATTTTTTATTACTTGTTATTATTAAAATAAAAAAAAAAATTATTGTGTT
This sequence comes from Pinus albicaulis, assembly GCA_034641835.2. Taxonomy (NCBI): domain Eukaryota; kingdom Viridiplantae; phylum Streptophyta; class Pinopsida; order Pinales; family Pinaceae; genus Pinus; species Pinus albicaulis. The sequence continues at coordinate 347,072,657 of CM076572.1, forward strand.
TTTTTTTTATGTTTTCTTTTGTATTTTTCATTTTTATTTATTTATTATTTTTGTTTTTATTTTTTTCTGTAGTGTCAATGTTGATGTTTTACTAGCAACCTAATCCCATTATGTGCAATTTGATAGTTGATTTTAAAATTTTCATTATAATGAATCGAGTCTACCCCCAGAATGTGCCAATTTCATGGCTGGTCTTCAAGTTTTCATTACAATGGGTCAAGTTCACCTACACTGCATGTCAATTTGATGGATGATTTTAAATTTTTGTTATGATGTACCAAGTTGTATTAGGCTAAGATTTTAAAATCTCTATACATTTAACATTTGAAAAATAAATTACTCTTAGTATAATAACTCTTTCATTCAGGTGTTCATTTTTAAAGTTTCTTTAGTCATAAATATTTTCCATAATGTCATGCTTGAAATATTTTGAAACCTTCTTTTTTTGTAGTAATAATCTTTGGTTTTAATCCCATGGTTGAAAATTTGTCAAGGTTTTAATGTTTTTCTAAGTCATGATATTTTAATTTTAATGGTATTGTTGAAAAAAATTATAATTATTTTTTCTTTAGGACCATGACTGAAAATTGTTGAAATTTAAAGGTTTTTCAAAGACGTGATATTTAATATTTAATGTCATGCCTAAAAATCGTTGGAATTTTAAGATTATTCAAGACGCAATATTTTATCTTTAATGGTCATGCTTGTAAACCGTTGGAACTTTAATGTTTTTCGGATTCATTATATTTTAGCTTTAACATCATTATTAAAACAATGTTGAAAATTTACTTGAAAAAAAATAAATTTAAATAAATAAAAAAAAATTTTAAAAAAATAAAAAAAAAAAAAAATTTAAAAAATAAATAATAAATAATAATAAATAAATAAATGTTATCCTAGCATCAATGCTTTTCGTTTTCATAGTGTCTTTTGCACAAAAAATATTGGTTTTTACTATCATTTAAAAAAAAATGAAAATCTACCCTGGAAAAAGAAATGAAAAAAAAGGACATTATTCCAGCATCAATACTTTTCATTTTCAGGATGTTTTTTGCACAAAAAAACTTGGTTTTTACTACCATTTTTAAAAAATGTTGAAAATTTACCTCGAAAAAAAAAGGTTATTCGAGCATAACCACAGTTTTTTTAGCTCGTTTTTTCATGTTTTTTTGGTGTTTTTTGGCTAGAGTTCACATTTTAAGGTAATAGTTCTCGTTTAATCAGTAACTTTGTTTGAAGTTGTGTAGCTTCACATATGCAGATTGGGTGGAGAGCCCATCAGACCGAAAGAGTACATCAGGTAGAAAGTTCACTGTTGGGTCCACAACTTTTTCCTGGTAGAGCATGAAGCAAAGATCTGTGGCGCTTAGCTCGCTGGAAGAAAAATACATGGTTGCAAGTCAAGCAGCATGTGAGGCGATCTGGATGAGAAAGATACTTACTGGACTATTTGGTCAGATGATGGATCCAACCGTGATTTACTATGATAATCAAAGTTGTGTCAATCTCTCTGAGAATCATTTTTTTCACGATCGATCCAAGCGTATAGATAAATTGTATCACCATTTACATGATTGTGTGTAGAGGAAAATAAAGGAACAAGATGTTGACATTTTGACAAAGGCCTTGTCAAGAGGGAAGTTCGAGTTCCACGGGAGCAGGATAGGGGTGGTTGATAATACCTTCTTGCTGAGAGGGAGTGTTGAAAATTGTAGCAATAAAATCTCAATTTGATTTTGCCTTGATTAAATTAAGAAAAATCGAATTTCCACATGAACAAGAAACTTGGATGCACTTAACTTGTGTGACATGACTTGTGTCACCTAGTTTACTTAGTAAATTTATGTTGGAGGAGTTAGATTTCAGTTAAGCATGTGTGATTTCTAATTTGTAACAATCAAAGTCAATTATCTCAAGTTGTTTTCAGTTAAACTAGTTCCAACCATTGGAGGAACTAGTGGAAGGTCAGTTGTGTAGTGGGACTTTAGTCAAACTCAGTGATCATCCAGTTAACTGATCAATCAACTCAAAATAGCTAGTGCATGCAGAGAATTTTAGTTCCCCAGCTGTGTTGGAGATTCCAAAGTAGCGTAAAATCAATTTAGATTAGTCTTGAGTGTATGGGTGTTACATGTAGTTCGATGATCAACCTTGGGAATTACGCAATCCATTTTGGATAAATTCCTAGACAATAAGGGCCTGATTTCTTAAGTAATTGCGCAAGGAAATAGGGGCTCAAGAAGAGGCATAAATTTACTAAGTTTGGGTCATATCTTCTCAGTGAGGAGAGAGATAGGTTATGCACTTGCAGGTTGTGCTTAGTTGAGAAAATCAATTGTAATATATCTTTATTCATCAAATTAATGCAAGCAAGCATTGGGATTTTTAGCAGATTTCTTTCCCTAGGAAAAATATTGTGTGTATGTGTGTTATTTATTATTTCATGTTTGAATTTTTTGTTCTATATTGTGAATCAATTTCCACAAAGCAGTAGAGTAGGTTTGTGTCTTGTGATTTTGATTAAAATTTCATGAGAAGTTGAAAATATACACCATAGTTTCTACATAAGTAACTATGTATGGAGCTAGATAATTATGTTTCAACTAATCATAGGTTATGGGCATAGTTTTCATACTCCTAAGTATGTCTTACTAGTATTCCCAATTGTAGTACGGTCTTGGGATGTGTACTTGTCTCAACACTTTGATGACTCTCTTTGGATGATTATTGATTAGTCAAGACTTGCCATGCTCTTGAGTATTGGTGAGCTTCACTGAGGATGCCAAGTATCCTGAATCAATAGTCCCATAATAAAAATTATTCTTTCCTTTGGTAAATTTTTTTTTTATTGAGTCTTAGTTCCCATGGGTATGCCAAGTTAGTTTCCTCAATGAGTATGAGTATCATATGTAGGGAATGTTGGATATTCTATGATTGGTGTTTCTATGCTGTCAACTTTTTGAGCCAACCACCTGTGGATATTCCTCAATACCTTCAAAATTCAAGGAGATACGAAGGCTACAATACATATAAATAATTTTTTATCTATTTGGTAAACATAATTGGTTGACGCCATAGTAACAAAAATTTCATAATCTCGAACACTTCCTACCTATTCTAACTATGAATTCTTAACAACTCTATGATAATTGTGGTTATGGAGCCTATTTCAATCCATTCAATTAGAGGTTAGGTTAGATGTTCGATTGATTTATGGAGCCCCAGTAACGAACTATTAAATTATTAAGATATTTGTTGCATCTCTTCAACTTTAGAATTATACTTAAAAATCGTACTGGACATGAATTTAGATTTAGGCACTTTCATGTTTTTGAATTGTCTCAATTATCTAGGGGAGTACCCCTAACAAAATTGTACTACTAATGGTAAACAATCCTCCATGTTGCATATAATATGGTAAATCATCTTCCATCCGAGCTTATAGAATGTAATACTTTTTTTTCATGTTTTATAATATCACTGAACAAATCGTACTAGTTTTCATTCACTTTTCTTACTGTATCGTTGCCTTGTCCATATTGATAGTTTTTAGTAACCTAAAACAACATGTTTAAATCTTTGGGACCATTATAATCCAATTTTTCAGTCAATACCTAGTGATATCCATGTTTATTTTCCAATGGGGAATTTCTAAATACCTCATAAAAAGTGCTTACCAAGGAACTTATTGACCAACAAATCACACACAATTTGAAGCATTGTACCATGTACCATGGTTATGAAATTGAGTAGAATTCATTGTTACCATGAAGAGAATGAATACAATTGCAAGAGTTGTTACCATCAAGAGAATGAATGCAACTACAATAGCCTAGTATAACTTAAGACATGAAACAATTTATTCTAGTAGTCAAATCACTAGTTGACTTCAGAGATGATTTAGCCAATCCAATAAAGTCTAAAGTAGTTCTAGAGTTAGGTTTTATGCAAAACTCAAGATGGGGAAGTTATATAAGTTCAAATAAATTGGACTTGTGCATATGCACTTGATCAACATTGTTTCATTCCTTATCCAATAAGTTATAATACAAATAAATGAGTGGAATTGGATAAATACATCTCTATTCTTGACATCATCTATTGATTACGTTTACATTAAATACAAACTTCTGAAATTTTACTCATAATTGGTGTCAGAAATTGATGAGCGAGTGTGTTGTTCATTATGAAATTTTTAGGTACATGGTCATCACAATTACATGTTATCGTGGAGTTGTGGGTGCCCTTTTGGTGTATGATAATTTTTTTTTTTTTTTTGTAGCAGGGCTTCTAGCAACAACTTTACTATTATTAGAAACTACTAGAACCAACTTAAGAACTTGTGAGATTAATTTAGAGGGAATAACTAATCATTTTTGGGTTTTCTCAATTAAATTGCTAGATAACGACCTGAAGTTAGATAAATATAAACATATATAGAAAAATGAATACATGAGGTCTTTTTGTTTTTTCATTATTGTATGGGAAATGATGTTTCTTTTGATGGTAGGAACCTTGGAGGAAATTATTTTTCCCTGAGTTTAAGCTAGTGTGGATTCCCAGAATATTTCGGGATTCGTCTGATGGACATGGGCGTAGCCAATTTTAGTTCTCCCATGTCGGTTAGATCCCGAAATATGGGCAAGGTCAATATTTGACCTCGTCCATGTGGATTAGATCCTGAAATATTTTGGGAATCCACATTCTGGAATATTTCAGAAATCTGCGTTTTAAATAAGTTTTCCCTTTCTTTTGAGGGCCTAGTTCCCTCAATCATTTAAAATTTGACTAAATTAACAAGCATGTGTGTATAGATATTCTTACCATTTGTTTGTTCATTTCCCAAAGAAATTAAGTAGTTACTTCTATATGAAATTTAATGAAAACTTAAAGAGTAATTTTGATCCATAATTATGCAGGAATGCAATAAAATACATAAATAAACATAAACATAGAGATGAAATAGGAATAATACTTCATTTCATTAATATCAAATACTAAAAAATGCTTACAGAAAGAATGGAAAATAAACTAGCTCGGGTGATGGTAGCTTATCTATGAGAAGATATGTGGCAGCTGCATGTCTCTTAACTGTGTTTCAATGAGGCTCGAAGGCCTATTTATTTTGAGAAACAATGGAAAACCCTAAACATCCAAAAACCTAACCCTAGGAGATGAAGCACCAAAACTATGGGCCTCGTTTGAGTAAATTGGTACATCAACTTCCTGGGGACGTAACTTTGGCATACGATCTTTGTTTGGCACACACAATACCTCATTAGAAAGATTTATCCAAGGGTTACAACTTTATAGCCAAAACATGGGTCAAATTCCTATGTTATTCTTGGCTTTCATAAAAAAACGTCTTTTAGGGCCTCAAAATGGCTTCAGAAGTTTAGGACCCGAAAAACTACCAAAAATAGCAAATTGTGCTACAATTAAGAAAACTAAAAAACTGAAAGAAGAAATGGTGGGGGTCCAATTGGAATAGGTGGGTTGCCACCACTATCCACGTGGATCAATCCTCCCCCCTTAGGAAGCAATGGTCTCCATTGTGTTGAATTCCTCCATGAGATGAGGAATTTTTTGTTGAACCTGGTCCATGGTGAGCTACTTGCCTTGGTGTAGGAGTTGGCTAGCTTTGACAATCCAATACAACTAGATCTTCTATTGGCGAGTGTTATTTATCTGTGTCCATGATCCAATAAATTATGGCTTGTTCCATGCAGTCTGGGTTTAACTCTATTGGTCTGAGTTGTCTGCAATGTCAGATGTCTCCAACAATGGCGGAAAGTACGACCAAAGGCAGTCCACATTGAACATTCGGTGCAGACCAAGAAATGGTAGAATATTGAGCTCAAAGGCATTGTCCCCTACTGCATTGGTGATGGTGCAGTATGGCCCATATCGAAGTGGATGAAGCTTGTGATGGGGCCTAGAGAGGCACTCCTTATGCAAATGTAGCCAAAAATTTTCGCCCACTTGGAACTTGTGTGGCACCTGATGTTGATCATGCCACTACTTTTACTTAGAATTGGATATTTCCAATGTCTCATGGACCTGTTGGAAGATTTTTTGAATGTGCTCAATGAATTTTTTTTCTTTGTCATATTTGGACTGGACATGATCTGAATCTACCCGAGTAGTTGTAAATGGTATGGCCACATCAATAAGAAATAATGGTTGGAATCCCAAGCCCACCTGAAAGGGTTTATGTCCAGTTGAGTTGTGGAGAGCCTGGTTATAAATATGTTGGACATAGGGGAGGCTTTCACTCCATGTGTGCGGATGCTTCGAGTTGTACATGTGCAGAATTTTTACGATCATCCTATTGACGACCTATGTTTGGCCATCAGTTTGGGGGTAGAAAGTTGTGTATTTAGTGAGCTTGGTGTCCAGCATCGACCAAAGACTTGACCAAAATGTATTGAGGGACCTACTATCCCAATATGAGATAATAGACTATGGGATCCCAAATTGTACCCATACTCGTTCAAAATAGATTTTAGTAGATGCTTCTGTTGTGATATTCTTCTTGCAGGATAGCATAATGGCCATTTTAGAGAATCTTTCGAAGACCACATTGAACACAGCCATTTCCATGCTTGGTAGAAGGACGCACCAACATGTAATCCATGGAGATGGATTCCCAAGGCCAACTAGGGGCAGCAGAGTATACAGGCCTTGTTTCTTGATGTTCGGTTTGGAAATGGCACAGGCAGTGTAGGATCTGATTAACTTTCCAACATCATGTCGAAGGTTCAAACAATAGAAATACTTCTGCAATATTGCCACTGTTTTCTCAACCCTGAAATGTCTAATTAAACGACTATAGTGTGCTTCCCAAATAATCTTGGTACGCTCACTTGAAGTAACACATAGGTTTCCCAGGTGGCATAAAAGTGCATCATAGAGGTGAAAATTTGGAACGTGTTTACCCTCCTAGAGAATTTGGTATGTGTTGTCGAATTCTGGATCACTTTTGTAGAGATGCAGCCAACCTGAAGTCTCATTCCCACAACAGTCGAGCACAGTGGTTAGTGCCACGATCGGTGGTTGGTTGAGGAAATTTGCAACATTATCGATGCTTCCCTTCTTGTACTTGATGTTCAAAGGGAACTGTTCGAGGTATGTGGACCATTTATGATGGTGATCATTCTATAGGGGTCTGTGATCTATGTGGATGACCATTTCCTTCCCAAAAATGTAATTCTTACATTTCCGGAAGGCCTACACAATGGAATACATTTATTTTTCATAGGTGGGATACTTTAGGATTGTGTCTGAAAGTGTCTCACTGTGATACGCCATTGGATGCCACTACTAAGTAAGTACTAACCCAATAGCATAATCAAAGGCATCTGTCTCGATCTCAAATGATTATTGCAAGTCTGGTAATGTGAGCACCGGTGCAAAGAAAAGGTGATGCTTCAACTCTGTGAACGCCTTCTGTTGAGATTCAGACCAAAAGAATTTTTCTTTTGCTCCTCCCTTAGTGACTTGACTCAAAGGCCCAGTGATATGAGAGAACCCCTACACGAACCTTGGGTAGAAATTTTTAAGACCCAAAATGTTACAAAGCTCTGTTAGAGTGGTTGGGGTTCGAAAAACCCGAATCACCTAGATCTTGGTTGGGTCCACATACACCCCCTACTTATCAATAATGTATCCCAGATATTGAAATTAGGTCATGCCAAAAGTGCATTTCTTCAAATTAGCACACAACTTGTGTTGTCTCATTGTTTGGAGGACCTGTTGAATGTGGTGGAGGTGTTCTTCCCAAACCTGGCTGAAATTCAGGAAGTCATCCAAATACCCCACCACGAATGAGTTGTGAATGGTCACAAGATGTCGTCCATCAGCCTCATGAAGGTTTTGGGAGCATTCATCAACCAAAAAGGCATGACCAACCATTCAAAAAAAAATTCCTTGGCTTTGAAGGAAATCTTCCACACATCGGAGGGTTCGATTGGTACCTGATGATACTTGGACTTCAAGTCGATCTTGCTGAAATATTTGGCCCCCTTGAGTTGGTCCATAAGGTCATCAATCCATGGGATCGTCTACCTATTCTGGACAGTGATATTTTTCAGCGCTCGATGGTCAATACAGAGTCTCCAAGTCCCATCCTTCTTCTACACCAACACGATCGGGCTCCCACATGGAAATGAACTTAACCGGTTGTGATCTTTCTGCAGTAGCTCATGAATCTGCTTCTTGATTTCATATTTCTCTAGAATAGAGCGTTGATATATTGGTCCATTGGGTAGCAGCACGCTTGGGGCCAGGTAAATGGAGTGCTTAACCTGAAAATGAAGAGGTACCCCTGCAAGTGAGGTGAATATGTCCCCATACTCCTCCACGAACTTGACATTTGTTGTTGTTGTTGTGTGGAGGAGACCTGTATAGAGGTTATGATTACAGTCTTCTTCTTTCCCTGAAGGTGGATCATTAGGAAAAAAAAATTCCCAGCTTTGGAAATGAGCTTACTACATTGTCTTTCCATGATCAAAGAGATGGTGGTAGGCAGTGCTACCTCCGGTATCCTGTACAACTTATTTCCCAAAGTAACAATAACAGCATGAGGTCGAGACTCATACATAGCATGTAGCTTCCACAAGTATAGTTAGCCTAATAATACATCACAAACATCAAGAGGAGAAATATCACATAATACCTCATCCGTGAAGGGTCTGATGTTGTAGGGAAGGCGACATTGATGGCTAACATGTGTTGAACCCTTAGTTAAACTGAGAGGGGGGGGGGGTGAATCAGTTTAACACATACATGGACTTTTAAAACTTTTCTTTTAAATATTATTTACACCTTCATTTCATGGTCAACTTAATATGTGAGCAACAAGTATTACTATCAAGCAGATTTGTTAATGTAATAGCAGATTGAATATGAGAGCAGCAAGTATTAAGCAGATGAGATAAATCACATCAACACATAAACATCATGCACAGAGACACCAAATATAAGTGGAAACCCATAAAGGGAGAAAACCACATCTTATTATTGTTTTGATGCAAAGGCAAGCTCCAACTCCCTCTCACCACTGTTTTCTGCAGGCACCAACCTACAGGAGGCTCTATCCTCAATTCTGCAGGCTACAACTTGCAAGGAAGCTCCAACTCCCATCAATTTTCTGCAGGCACCAACCTACAGGAGGCTCCAACCTCAGTCAGCTACAACTGACATTTTATCCAGCTACAACTTGATGTGGAAGCACCAACTCCCATCTATTTTCTGCAGGCACCAACCTACAGGAGGCTCCTACCTCAGTCAGCTACAATTGACATCTATCAAGCTACAACTTGATAGGGAAGCTCCAACTTCCTTATTCTTTCAAAAGAAAAACACTTGCTGATTTACCTTGGATATCAGCTCTGTTCCGTACTTTCTCTTCTGTTGTTCATCAACTCTTATATCAGACCTGCATCATATCTGCTCAGCCCTTCCTTCTTCTCTTCTTTTCTCCTCAATTCTTCATACTCAGCATTCTCTATATTCACACTCTCTGACCTCTTGCAGCTTTCTTATTTTCTTCAATTATCTTCAATTCTGCTGCACACTCTCTCCTCTTCTCATTCTTTTTCATCAATCTCTCCTCTTGGATATTACCCCCTTTTATACAAGATAGCTTCATGACTATTTGTATTCTACTGGGAATTCGAAATGGACAGTCATGTCTCTTTGCCTTCTGCCTTCTCATCTCTTTTTAGCTTACTCAGAAAAATGTAATTGTAGGTGCTTATTTTAATATTACAGTGGGATATTTGCTCTCTTCCGGAGACTTGCCAATGCATCACAAACAATAAAAACAATTAAAACATTTACATTCGAATTACAATGTGAACTCCAGCTCACTCATTTTGTCTCTTGGCTTGCTGCGCATTTGTCTTTTCTCTAAATGTCTCTTTGTCCCTTTCTCTTCTCTGTATGCCTTTCTGTTTATGGCTGCTGCGTAACTCCTGAATTTATGAACTGCATTTTTATTTTATTTTTATACCGGCGCTTTATATATAAATGAATCTGCTGACTGTAATTCAATCCTTTACACGCAACAAGTGTCTTGTTGATGTGGCGAGTTCCGCAGGCTGGAACATACATATATTACAATTGTATTACATTAATAATCGCCCTCCCGTTAAGCTGAGGCCCGTGGGTCTACAGACCACGCGGCATGTTTTAATACAACCGCAACCATGTTTTATATATATCACAGCAATTATTTTATATAAACAATCGCCCTCCACCTTAAGCCTTTGGTCTTATATTACAATCCAATAAATCAAATCACAGCCTCTAATATATGAAGGGGTCCGGCCCCACATCTCTGTCGGCGGATCGGTGGTGTCAAACAAAACTTGCGATTGCGATTGATCAAATGGACGCGATGACCACATAAAACATGGCTCATAGCGCAATCGGGTCCGAACTTTGAACAAATGCAATCGGGGCACACAGTATAAAAGTTCCGATTGCGATCAGAACACGGATGCAATTTGCACATATTAACTCCCGCATATAACAGGATCGGGTCAGCCACTTCAATTGCAACATATTACACAAGTCGTGCAATCAATCGGAAAGTTCCGATTGCGATTAAGATCCCGGATGCGATTGAACCTATTAAATCCATCGTATAATGCCATCGGGTCCGCCACTTCAATCGCAACATATTACACAAGTCGTGCGATCAATCGGAAAGTTTCGATTGCGATTAAGATCCCGGATGCGATTGAACCTATTAAATCCATCGTATAATGCCATCGGGTCCGCCACTTCAATCGCAACATATTACACAAGTCTTGCGATCAATCGGAAAGTTCCGATTGCGATTAAGACCCCGGATGCGATTGAACCTATTAAATCCATTGTATAATGCCATCGGGTCCACCGCTTCCAATCGCAATCGCAACTCATATGTTCTCCGATGCGATTGACCAATGCCGATGCGATTTGACCGTAACTCAAATATGTATTATCCCCCGTTTATACACCCATCGGGTCCGGGCTTCAATCGCAATCGCAACTCTCAGTTGGTTGCATGTTCCGCTGCCCTTGCGATCTCCGATTGCGATTGGGGAGGGGTCCCACCTTATCAAACTTTGTTTTATGCGCTCCATAATATAAATGCCTTGGACCTTTGTTTATGTGACGCACTGCACATATATGTTTATATATATTTTTGCCGTTGGAGTGAAGCGATTCCTGGAATAAGTTTGTGTTATATTATATGTATAACGCCGGTTTAGATGTGCGATTCCCGAATATGGTTACGTATTATAGGCATTGTGTGCCATTTGAGTTAGCGATTCCTGGAATAAGTTTGTGTTATATTATATGTATAACGCCGGTTGGAGTATGCAATTCCCAGAATATGGTTCTGTATTATATGCATTGTATTGCCACTGGAGTTAAGCGATTCCCGGAATAAGTTTGTGTTTTATTGTATGTATAACGCCGGTTGGAGTGTGCGATTCCCAGAATTATGCATATGAATGTATCTGCCGGCTTGGGCGATTCTCAAAATTTTATAACGTCTCTGCCTCTGCCTCTGCTGCTCCTGTCACTCTGCCTCTACCTCTGCTTCTTTTTGCTGCCCTGCCTCTGTTCTTCGCTATGCCTCTGCCTGTTTCTGCTTCAACACTGCCTCCTTTGTTGCCTTTGTTACTTCTTTGTCTCTTCCTTTCTGCTATATATGTTGTCTTAGTTTCTTTGTGCTCCTTTCTCTATTGCGTATATAGAATCCACTCCACCTGTTATACTTGTAGCACATCCTATGAGGCTCCGATCTTCTACGCCTTCAATTCAACAGTTATTTTCCTCAACTTCGAACTCCGCTACGTTACCAGAGTTCTGTTCCTCATCTTGATTTAATTCTGCAGAATGAATTGATGTATTCTCCCCAACAGTGCTTCACAGTCTTCCCACTAGAATAATTGTTCCTCATCACTCTGTCTCATTCCTCGGCTACTTGTCTTATTAAATCCATGCGTATATTTTATCGGGTCCCGCCACTTCAATCGCAACATATTACACAAATCGTGCGATCAATCATTCCGTGTGATTAAGATCCAGGATGCGATTGAACCTATTAAATCCATCGTATATTGCCATCGGGTCCGCCACTTCAATCGCAACATATTACACAAGTCGTGCGATCAATCGGAAAGTTCCGATTGCGATTAAGATCCCGGATGCGATTGAACCTATTAAATCCATCATATAATGCCACCATCGGGTCCGAACTTCCAATCGCAATCGCAACTCATATGTTCTTCGATGCGATTGACCAATGCCGATGCGATTTGACCGTAACTCAAATATGTATTATCCCCCGTTTATACACCCATCGGGTCCGGGCTTCAATCGCAATCGCAACTCTCAGTTGGTTGCATGTTCCGCTACCCTTGCGATCTCCGATTGCGATTGGGGAGGGGTCCCACCTTATCAAACTTTGTTTTATGCGCTCCATAATATAAATGCCTTGGACCTTTGTTTATGTGATGCACTGCACATATATGTTTATATATATTTTTTCCGTTGGAGTGAAGCGATTCCCGTAATAAGTTTGTGTTATATTATATGTATAACGCCGGTTGGAGTGTGCGATTCCTGGAATATGGTTCTGTATTATATGCATTGTATTGCCGCTGGAGTTAAGCGATTCCCGGAATAAGTTTGTGTTATATTATATGTATAACGCCGGTTGGAGTGTGTGATTCCCGGAATATGGTTCTGTATTATATGCATTGTATTGCCGCTGGAGTTAAGCGATTCCCGGAATAAGTTTGTGTTATATTATATGTATAACGCCGGTTGGAGTGTGCGATTCCCGGAATTATGCATATGAATGTATCTACCGGCTTGGGCGATTCTCAGAATTTTATAATGGCTCTGCCTCTGCCTCTGTTTGCTCTACAGCCAGCTGCTGCCTCTGCCCTCTTGCTTCTTTTTGCTACCACACTTACCATTCTTGTTGTGCCTACTGCACATTTACGCTTCAACACTACCTCCTTTGCTTGCCTTTGTTACTTCTTTGTCTCTTCCTTTACGCTATATCTTCATTGTCTTAGTTTCTTTGTGCTCCTTCTCTATTGTGTATAGAGTCACTCACACCTGTTATACTTGTAGCACATCCTATGAGGCTCAGATCTTCTACGCCTTCAATTCAACAGTTCTTTTCCTCAACTTCGAACTCCGCTACGTTACCAGAGTTCTGTTCCTCATCTTGATTTAATTCTGCAGAATGAATTGATGTATTCTCCCCAACAGTGCTTCACAGTCTTCCCACTAGAATAATTGTTCCTCATCACTCTGTCTCATTCCTCGGCTACTTGTCTTATGCTCTCTTTGTTTCATCTGCTCCTTGACTGATGCTACTCCTTAATTCTCCTTTTGCTGCCTCAGGTGTTCTTCCTTTGCCATCTCCTTTGCCTTGTTGCTGCCTCAGGTGTTCTTCCTTTGCCATCTCCTTTGCCATCAATGACAACATTTCCAATAGTCTCCCCCTTTGGCATTGATGGCAACTCACTTTCTTTGTTTTCTTTCTCTTTCTCTTGTTGCTTGCTCTTCCTCCTGCTATTTTTTCTTCCTCCCCCTTTCACATCAATGGCAAAGGATGACTCCTCATCCCTCCATATGGGTTCTGTCGTTGTATTTCCTTTCTCTGAGTTTTGTTTAGGCATTCTTCTTCTGACTTTGTACCATGCTGCTCTATACTGGTGTACAATATTTGTTGAGAGAACACTTTTGAGAATATTTTAACTTGTATATACACATTAAGTCAATATCATTCCAAAGTAATGACAGCTATAATTAGACTTGTATAATAAGAGATGCATCATTGGATCAAGACTTAAAGATTGTGAATGCTCCGAGTGACATATCAGGCTTGCTTCAACTATACTTTGGTCTATATTTGATGTAGTGTGCCAATATATTTCTGTTGAGGAAGATTGCAGATGGAATATGTCTTCTTCTGCAATAGACATCTGTAGTCAAAATCTATTCCGTTGTGATGATGCCAATATATCTTCTATTGCTGTGGTTCACCTGTACTACCTATTGTTGGTAATCTGTGCAAAACTGCTGACAGGGATAATACACTTAAAGACTGAAAGGTCCTTGTTGTTATTGTAAATAAATGAATCACACCAGAGCTTACAGCTTATTGTGAGGATAGGCAATATCTTTCAATATAAGAGACTAATGACTTTCACTGCTTACACACTCTTCCAAAACAACCCCTACAAATCCTTTGTGCTTGAGGTTCTTTTGCCATAGTTCTTTGATCTTGAGGACCTGTATCATATTGCTGTTCCATGATAACTCTTGATATTCTATTGATAGATATGCGACCTGTACCTAGTACCAATTGATATTACCTTGATAAACCATGCATAGATTTCATTTTAGCTTGCACATGAACCCATAGTTTCCACTATTGATCTTCCCATTGTTCACACCAACAATCATCAATATACTAAATCTGATCTTGGCATCATTAAGCTGCTACTTATTTTGTCATCCTGATTTGAAAGAATGTCACTGCATTTTATTTTCTATGACAATTCCAGAATCACTGCTGCTTTATACACTGCTTTATATACCAATTCAACTATTACCATGGCTTCTTGATGCCTTTTTAATAATTGCAACCAGACTTCATAACAAACCTTTGAAGATTTGAATATACCACTCGCTTTATAGTTCGCCGCCCGACCTTGTATTAATACTCCATGCTTTGAAAAACAAACTTTATAATAAGACTTTCGGACTGGCCCACCTATGCACCGTACCTCCTCTATCTTCTGCGCACTTTTATTAAACTTCGTGTATCTTCATCGAATAGTCACCGCCGGATGTCCCCTTTTCAAATCAACGGTCCTGAGAAATTCCGCTCGGTGTCCCGGTACTGACGTTAACTTGCGAAATCGCAGGTTAAACGGTGGCTTCCAATACCACCTATGCCACGTGTCAACAATATTATGGAATCACTAGCCCTCTAGATAATACCGCCTCCGTACCAAAAGTGGTGCGAAATAATCCGAAAACCATAAGTGGTTTTGCTACAGTGTTTCACCAAGGTTTCGGTCTTCTTTATTAAATAGTCGTTTTTCAGTATATTATAATGATTCGAACCCACTCACGAAGGTTTCGCTCCACCATTCACATTGCGCATTTGACTATGGTTCCGCTTCACCATTCACAACCCTTGCACCATACATAACCTTTGCCGATTTCCACCATACATAACACGGTTTCGATTATTCTTATGCAGAGGTTTCTTATGCATTTCTTATAAATATTCTGCTACAGAGTCTCATTCATACGGAATTCTCGTCACGGGATTTAACTAGTCAAATGCCTTTGCTGCCTCTGTTCTCCTTCTAACAATTTTGCTGGCTATTGTGAGTTTCAGATGGTCTTCTTCTTCCATAGATCTCTGTTAGAGAAACTTCCTTTCTCTTACTGATCTCATAGCTGTTATCATTCCAAGGAGATCTTCTTAGACTACTTTCATGGGGTAAATATATGAACTGCTCTCCCCCTGAGATGTTGCTTCATATTTGTCACTGGATGGAATTTTGCTTTGCTTCCTAGAGCAGCTCCCCCTGAGACTATGGCGGATTTATTATGTTATTGAGATGATAGGCTCCCCTTTTCTCTTTTCTTTCCATACTCTATTGGGGTTCATCATAATGTCTGCACTCCTTTCCGATTCATAGTTTTGTTTGATTGGATTGGATTTCATCATCTGTCTGGAGTTCTTTAATATATATGGCAGTTTACAGTCTTTAGCTTTGTGACCACGCTTGAGGCATACATAACATCTTATTTGACCAAGGTGCATTAGAGCTGATGTATAATATTTCATTCCCCTTTTTGAACATAATTTACAATCAACATATTTATGTCCAAATTCATTGCATGCATAACAGTAGCCATGGAAATTATTTGTATACCTGGTGGAAGATTGTCTTTTCCCTTTGCTTGCTTGAGGGGTTCTTCTCTTTTGCTGCATCTTTTGCTGGTTGGAGTTGATAGACCTTCTCTTACATTGTGCTGCATTATGTCCTAGTTTATGACAAGAGAAACATGTGCTATTTTTCATAGGAGGAAAGAACCTCCTTTGACAACTTCCAAATTTATTCACTTCATCCTTAGGAGCATGTGAGCCTTTAGTAGCCGATTGTTTCATCCCTTCATTCTTTGTCTTCTCATGTTGTTGCTTGGTTATGTTTGTTTCTTTACAAATCTTGTTCTTGCTGGCTTCTTCTTCAGTGGGAATCTTCTGAGCTGCTTCATCTTCCTTTGTTGCCTTTACAAAAATGACATTCCTTTTATCTTCAATCTTGGACTTGTTGGTTTCCCCTTCATATCCTATCCCGGCCTTTATGTGAGGTGGTCTTTGAGCATTGAGAATTTGGTCCAACTGTCTAGAGCTTTTCATTAGAGGTGTATTCATTAGTAGTTCTCTTTGGGCTTTTTCTAAGTTCTTTCTTAGGCTCGCTCCGCTGTTCCTCCAACTTCTCTTGTTCTTGGGTTTTATCCTTGATTTGCTGAAGTAACGTATCTTCTATCTTCTTGGCTTCTTCAAGCCTTACCTTCAGCAGCATGAGGACTTTTGAATTTTGTTCTTCTTTCACACATTTGAGGAGAATCTCTTTTTGTTTTCTGCATTTTAGTTTGAGTCTCTCAATCTCCTCCAGAGCACTTCTTAGCTCCCCCTCGAGGTCGACTTCCCCTTCTTCTTCTTCATCTTCTAGTAGGAGTCCCTCAAGATATTCTATGGCCATCAATAAAAAATCTGAGGTTCCTTCTTCACTTGAGAGTTCATCTGAATCTTCAGATGTACTGCTGTCTTGTTTAGCATAGAAAGATTTTCTGTTGAACTTCTTTCCCTTCTGCCAGTTCTTTGATTTATTCTTTTCTGACTCTTGAGCCTGATTCCTTGCTTTCTTATGAGGACACTTAGCAGCATAGTGTCCAAATCTTCCACAGTTAAAGCACTTGAAAGGAAGTTTACCTTTGTATTTACCTGAACCTCTGTCTAGTTTCTTAACAAATTTTGCTTCTTCTTCATCTGAGCAAGAGCATATTTCTTCCTCTTCTTCTTTCTTCTTTTCTGTTTTAAAAGCTGCTTCCCTCGAACTTGGTTTCTTCT
Organism: Pinus albicaulis; assembly: GCA_034641835.2. Lineage (NCBI taxonomy): Eukaryota > Viridiplantae > Streptophyta > Pinopsida > Pinales > Pinaceae > Pinus > Pinus albicaulis. The sequence continues at coordinate 347,089,839 of CM076572.1, forward strand.
GTGGGAGCCTCATTTCATAGGCTGTTAGATTTCCAAGTATCCGGTTCATGGTTAAAGTCTCCCAATCCATTGTCTCTTCTATTGCAGATACCTTGGGATTAAATCTGGATGGGAGTGATCTTAGAATCTTTTGCACAACTATACTTTCTGGTATGGTTTCTCCAAGAGCTTTCATATTGTTAACAATTTCTGCAACTTTTAAGAAGAAGCTGCCAACATCTTCATCATCATTCATTTTAAAGTTTTCAAACTGGGCTCTATATACTTGAAGTTTGGCAGTTTTTACTTTCTGGTCTCCCTCATGTATGTCTTCAAGAGTATCCCATATTTTCTTGGCAGTTTCTTTGTGCATTACTTTAATAAACTCTGCTTCACATAATCCATTCAGGATGGCATTCATGGCTTTTGCATTAGCCACAAAATCTTGTTTTGCGTCCTTTTCTAAGTCAGTTGCCTTCGGGGCATATCCTAATTCCACAGCAGCCCAGACTTCTATTCCTAGAGACATTATGTATGTCTTCATTCTGATTTTCCAGAAAGCATAATTTTCACCGGTGAAGAAAGGGGCTTTATTGGTTGAGCATCCTTCTTTACTAGCCATCTTGGGAACCTAGGATCTCCTTTTAGTTGTTAGACTTGTACAAAGGAACACTCCAGAATGCAAAGTTCTGTTCCTCATCTTGATTTAATTCTGCAGAATGAATTGATGTATTCTCCCCAACAGTGCTTCACAGTCTTCCCACTAGAATAATTGTTCCTCATCACTCTGTCTCATTCCTCAACTACTTGTCTTATGCTCTCTTTGTTTCATCTGCTCCTTGACTAATGCTACTCCTTAATTCTCCTTTTGCTGCCTCAGGTGTTCTTCCTTTGCCATCTCCTTTGCCTTGTTGCTGCCTCAAGTGTTCTTCCTTTGCCATCATTAATGACATTCCAACAACGCAATATCTCATCCTTGATGAATCCACCTAATGTTGTATGACTGTGGGTGTTTTGTGGAGGGCAGGCCCAACCGCTTCATGACCTATGCTGAAATGAGGTTCTTTTTGCTCCCACTGTCGATAATGAACTGCAAAAAGGAACCCTTCACCCACATCTGGGAATGGAAGAGGCACTCCCACTCCTCTGGATCTTCGGGTTCCTCCTTTTGGATCTTGGTGGAAACAATGGCATTGTGCTCGGCATCGAAAATCTTCTTTCCTTTATCATTCCCCTTGTCGATTTCTGACTAAGATTCGAAACATGCATCTGATTTGAAAGCCTTCAGCTCGGCCACGAGTGACTGCTTGGCCCGACACTCACTTATGTTGTGAGTGGAGCTCTTATGGAACTTACACCATTTTCCTGTGTCCTTCTTTGGCTTTGTGGTGTTGTTTTTCGCTTGTGGCTTTGGAAGGTTTTCTTAGGCCACCCCGCCTCGTCTTTGTCCTTTTTTTTTGGGTTTGGGGGCACCTTTCCCTTGCTTATGACTTGCAGATCAAAAGTCTTGCTTATTCGGTTTGAATTTGTGCTCAATCATCGCAGCATACTGGTATGTTGCACCAAGCGAGGAGATGTCGAGTAACTCCATTTCCTCCTGAATGTATCTGTGCAAAAAAATGCGGTACTTCAGCACCAAATGTTTCTTCGAATATTTGATACCCAACTTTTTACGGAGGTTATCGAAAAAATTCATCAGCTCATGCACATCTTGATCCCTTTGTTGCCACAGTGTAGTCCATTATATGTACTTAACCTCATATTTCCCCACGGGATAATATTGTTCCTTGATGGCGTCTTGGAAAGAATTCCAAGTGGGTGCGGCCGAGAACAGGGAGGTTTTCCTCATCCTTTTTCTCACAATAGGTTTCCCACTAGTGCTTGACATGAGGGGCGGCTTTGAGGGACGGTTTTGAGGAGTGCAAAATTAATCTTTTCCCAATTGGAGAATTCATGAACCGAGAAATATACTTATAATAGATTCAGCCATCTATGTATGGCGTCTGCATCTATTTCACCCTCAAATATGGGAATGTCAAAGTTTACTTGTACCTTAAAATGAGTGGCGCCTCCAAAGTGGTTTTTGGATGAAGGTGTGCTGCCAATGAGTAGTCGTTGAAGGATCTAGGAAAACTTATCCAATATCGTGTTCCTTTGACATTTCTTGAGCACATCCTCAAGCAATATTTTGATAGGATATCCTGCTCCCTCGTCTTTCTTTCCTTCTACCATGGTAGGTCATCAAGGTTTGTGAGGCCGATCTTGCAAAGGTTTAACTAGATTGAGCCCTAACTCCTTATACCCCGACCTCGTTGGGGACATGCAATGAAAATAGAGAAAGAGCATACCGCTATGATACCATTGATCCAGACTTATGCAGGAACACAATAAAATACATAAATAAATATAAACACAGAGATGTAGCAAGAATAACACTTCATTTCATTAATATCAAATACTGAAAAATGCTTACAAACATAATGGAAAATAAACTAGCTTGTGCGATGGTAGTTTATCTCTAAGAAGACATGTAGAGGCTACATGCCTCTGAACTATGTTACAATGGGGCTCAAAGGCCTATTTATTATTGGGAAATAATGGAAACCCCTAAACATAAAAAAAACCTAACCTAGGAGATGAAATGCCAAAATTATGGGCCCCTTTTGGGTAAATTGGTACACCAACTTCTCGGGGACGTAACTTTGGCATTCAATCTCTATTTGACGCGCACAATACCTCGTTAGAAATATTTATTCGAGGACTACAATAGTAAAGTGACCAACATTGGTTGAACTCCCATGTTTCTCCCAGTTTTCCCAAAAAATGTCGTTTACGGCCTCAAAACGACTATGGAAGTTCAAGACCCAAAAAACTACCAAAAATAGTAAACTATGCTACAATTAAGGAAACTGAAAAATTGAAAGAAAAAATGGTGGGGGTCCAAGTGGAATAGGTTGGTGGCCACCACTATCCACCTGGATCATATGTCCTCTCTCATTTATCATATCATTGCTTTTCAATTTTCTCGTTCTTTCTTTTTTCACATTTATAAAGAATGTGTATGTGTTCAAGATAATCATCATTTTTTTACTGTATTCATGTTAAAAATCTAAGAATTATATTATATTATATTCAAATAGTGTTACATGTATTAACTTGTTATTATTTAAGTAGCATTGTATGTGACATAACTCGGCCTGTCTCATTTCTTTCACCTACATAACCTAAAGAATCTACAAACACTATGAGTGATGTACAATTTCTTGTTTATATGTGTGGTTTCATGGAAACATTGTTTTGAAGTATATATGCTTTCTATGATGTAATTTTGATGTTTCCCTTTTGTTAATTTTTGTTATAATTTATTATTCTTGACATATTTTCAAAGAACAACATGATCTCTAGGAAAATTCCTGAATACATTGGAGAACTGGACCAAATCTTGAGTTTCTACTGGTACTCACTGCTAGGGTCCCATGTTTTGAAAACAAGGAGTTTCCTATATTAACTTTGACTCTCAATCAGGTTATGCATTTAATCTTTTAGGTATGGTGGATCACATTGGTCTTAGTGGACATTAATCATCATCATCATCATTACTTGAGTTGATTTTCTACTAGTGCATTCAAAACTAATTAATTTATCATCAAATTCCATGTGTTCTTGTTCATTAAGTTCAAAAAATAGTTTGATTGAAGTTTTTTGAACCTTCATTTTTGTCCTTTTAGGCTTCCATAAGTTGCCATATATCTTGGTAATGTTCTTGTGTTTCGAATGACCAAGCCTTTGGGACTTAATTACAAAAGTAAACAACAGAGAGACTCGGGAAAAAAGGGTTAAACAATCTAGAGTAAGTTTCAGGAAAAAGGGTTGTAAAATTTAGAGTATTTTAGTTTAACTATATTCCTGTCGACTATGTTCTTCCTTGACAAAGATCTAATTGTAAATCTTGTTGTAGCTAAAAAATAGATATTTTTCTTATTTCTATTACTTTACAGCGTTTTTGTGTTTTCTTAATTTTGTCTAGACTGTTTTATAGACTCTCCAAACAAAGAGAAACTGCACTTATAAAATTCATTATTAGGGATACCATTCGCACAAATTTAATAATAAATAAGGATTAATTGAGATCTCTTTGTCAAATTTTCTTGATCTCCTATCAAATCAGCAAAAACTACCATTACTTGCAATCGTTGTTGTATACATGTTTTCCTATATAAATATTTTGTCCTCTTAATAATTAATCTACCTCTTAAAATCAATTTTGTTTTTCCACCATTTAATATCCAAACAATAAACAATAATGAAAAGAAAATCATTTATGAAATCGTTCTCATTACATTGGAGCAACACCATGTTCGCCTTCTTATACTTATTAGTGCACCACCTTATTGTGCGATCAACGACAATATCTCAATGCATTTTATTGCTCATAAATAATCAACACTTTAACGGCCAATACATTATTTGGGTTTGGTGATATCAAAAAAGGAAATTAATAGTAATTATTATAATTATACTATTTTTTGATAATACATATATTATTATAATTATATTATTTTTTAAATGATAAATATATTATTATAATTATATTTTTTTTTGACATGATATATATTTATCAATATGATATAATATTTAAAAATATAATGTTTTGAATGTATATGTATTATTATTGTTATAATTAATTAAAATTAAATGGCAATATTTCAATATATGTTAATAGAAATTGTGTAATAATTTATTAATAATTATTAAATTTAATTTAATTTTTTATGTTAAATTTATATTTATTATTATTATTAGAGGAAGATTATGATTCAATAAAATGAGCATAAATATCTAAACATGAGTGATTTAATAATCTTCAAGAACGTCATGCAGCAGACATTTTATCTAAGGAAGGTGCTCGACAAGATATGGGGAAATGGGTCGTTGTAGCGATTGAAGGAGGACAGATCCGAGGGATCAATCAACCTCCTTTCGCCCGCTGAGCTCCAGTTGGCCTTTTTTCCTTTTATATGCCAGTACTGATCTTTATATTTTATGTTTTTGGTTTTTTCGCGTTGATAATATAGCTAACTACTCTTGTTATTGTCTTTGTTTTGGATTCTTTTCCTCACTGAGGAGATTCAGGAGACTGTATCAGCTTTAAACTTTATGCTGTCATAAAAACTCAGTGAAAGTGGGAATGGTATCTACGTCCCAGTTTTTAGTCATGATGGAAGTCATGATGATGATTTCAACAGACATAGTCTGTTTTCATCCCTATTTCAGGCATCCCCATAACAAAGTGGTAGCCTGGGGGCTGAAAGGAGACGACACAAAAATGTATATTTTTGTTTTTTGGACAAAGCTGTGAGGATTGATAGAAACATCATCCTTCTGAGTGGAAACTTCATTGTTCCTTTACTCAGAAGAATGGAAAATGCAGTTCATTGAATGCTCTTGCATATACTATGTAACCTTCTACTTAATCAATAGAAGAGTTCGATTTTTTCTTTGGAAAAAAAATAATCCTCAAGGACTATGCTTATCCTAAATATTTTATCCCTTATTCTTTTGAAATTAAATCAAGATTCATTAAACTCTAAATATATAAAAATACATCATAAATTAAATAAATAAATTTAAATAAATTTTTAATAAGTGTTATATAATTATTATATATTTAAGATTTTTTATTTGAAATTTGTTCATATATTTATAAATAATATTGTAAGTTTTAGTTGTTTAAGATGTGTTTTTACTTCATAAATTAATTTAACATCTTAAAATACTTTAGAACATTTGAATTTACAAATTATACAACTCAAATTGGTAATTTTAACAAATAATTGTTAAATTTAAAGCAGAAAAATTTCAAAATATAATTAAACTACAAACTTATTACAATATATAATTAAATTGTACAAATGAAAGAAAATCAAAATAAACTAAATTTCCTTTCTTTCATTTACTAAAGTCATCAATTTTTATTTTTATTTTTCATTTCCTAATCTCAATACCAAAATAATATTAAAAGATTATTGTCCCATTAGCATGATTTGCAACATGGACATAATTTAGCAATTCTCTTTAAATGACCATATAAGTGTAGTATAATCTCAAAGTAAAGTATTCCCTTTCTTTCATTTACAACCATTAATAATTTATTTATTTTCATTCGTTAATTCCTAATATCAACAAAATGCTAAAATTAGCATGATTTGAAATATGTACATAGTTTAGCAATTTTTTTTTAAATAATCATCTAAGTGGAATATAATCCAAAGTAACCGTCATATATTTCTACACATAGGTTTATCTATTTTAAAATAGGGTTTATAGAATTTTAATTTAATTATCAATAATTATTAGATAGATGGTAGAGATTTAATTTCTATGAAATGTTCTAGAATATTAATGGAATTATAAACAAATCAATAGTTAAAATTTATCACCAAAATAGTTGTGTTTTTTTTACTTTTTAAGTAAAATGATTGCCTCAAAAGACCATGTGTAGAAAATACGTGTATAATGTAAGTAAGTAATGTAATGTAAATTTGTCAATGTAAACTAAAGGTTTAGGAAAAAAACAAAATTAAGTGTTGGCTTCATATCTATATATATATATATATATATATATATATATATATATATATACACACACACACACAATGAGAGCTAAAATGCAAAATTCATATAAATTAAAATAATAATTCCATAACCATATTTAAATTTAATTAATAAGCACATAAAAACTTAATGCTTACCATATAGCAAGAATTTTAACCTTGCATATTTACCCACTTTACCATCGATATTTTTAACTTGTAAATAGGCTTTATTACAATACCATGAGAAAATGTCATGTCTTATTTATACCAATGCCTAGAAACCATATTTAAATTTAATTAATAAGCACATAAAAACTTAATACTTACAATATAACAAGATTTTTAACTGAAACATTTATTTCTTTTGAGAAAGATCACTTGATGAACTTGAAATTAATTATGTTTTGTAAAAATAAAGTTTATTTATGGAAAATTGGTTCCATAAAAGTGAAAAACACTGATGGTAAAAGTATTCCAAGAACTGAGAAGTGGTTGAATAGTTAACAGGCAGTTACCTTTCCTCTGGGGATAAAGGTGCATCCCAGTGAGGAAAAGGGGTTCTATTATGGAACTAAGGAAGAGAGAGAGTGGAGAATTCCTGAGTTGGTAGCAACCAGTGGAAGACACTCAGCATTCCCAAATCTTCTTGAAAGAAGGAGAAATACTGGACCAAGGGTCTTGAGATATCTTCTGGTAAATCTTTCAACCTACTAGGCTTAGTGTGGAGCACGGGGGGAGAAGAGGACGTTATTGCCTCTCTCATGGTAGGGTGGATATCATCAGAAAGGCTAGAAATAAGATAAGTACACAGACTACCGAAAAATAGAATTTAAATGTTTAGACATATTTCTTCTATGCTAGAATATTTAGATAGACTGCTTTATTATGGTATTATGTAGACAAAAATATGTTAATTAGTAGAACTGTTTCAAGAAAGAGAAATTATACTTTGTGACCTGTGGTGGAATAATAAATCTGTATTCTCTGTAATTTCTTTCAGATGTATGGTAGAATAAGAACATACATCATTTCAAGCTTAGGTTGTGTAATGAAAGCTTCACTGCAATTTTATAGTCTGAAAATTAAGAGAATAGTACATGAAAAACTAAGTTAAATGCCAGATAGAAAATATTAACCAAGAGGTATGGACCCGGAAAACTGTATGCTAAGGGCCAAGATCGAAATCCCCAGGCTCTGAGTAGGTCGTTGACTGAAAATCTTTCAGATACACGGAAAATGGATAGGATGGCAAATCCACCCTATAGATAGGCCGGACATCCCTAAATAAAAGAAGAATAGGAAAATATAAAACCAGAGGTTTAAATAATTTTCAAACTCTAAAATACTCAGGAAAAAAAAATGAGTGACATGCATATATCTATAAAGAATATTTCGCCTATAAAAGATTACTGAAATGGAAACCACAACCTAAAACTATGTTACAGTAAGATATTGTGAATATTTCTACATGGCCATTCATTTGAAAAACATTCCTTCAACAGAAAGGGAAAAAGCATAGTATATATATATATATATATGTTAACTGTAACAAAACAACTTTTCTATGCTTTGGGAAAGTCAGAAGCTTAATGAAAAATTGAAGGGTTATCATCAAAGATACAAGACCAAAACTGTCCACTGTAAATATTATTACACAATGATTGAATGTCGTTCTTTTTCATATTATAACATATCAACTCAAAACTAGACATGCAACCCCTGAAGATTTCAGACAGAGTCTCAATAGAATTACAAAGTAAATATGTGCTCTAAAGAGAATTTCGAGAATTACAGAAAACAATAAAGATAATATAATTCAACAAAAAATAAGGCCCCTTATCTGAATTTCTATAAGTCTAGCCATGGAAGATAGTAGAACATCTAAGCAGGTGACAGCAAAGACCTCTGCGAGAGATATTTGTGGAAAAGTACCCAAGGTTCGATTTAACCATCATTTGCTCAAAACAAGCGTACTGCGTTTGTATCTTGGAGTTAAGACAGAAGAATGCCTGTGCCATAACTCTATTCAGTAAGTTAAAACCCTAACTACCCAAACAAGTTATGGAGACGAGGATATTTGACTTAAGGGCTTCACATACCTGAACGAGTTGGCTTGTGGCAATGGTGGAAACTCCTGTATTAAAACATTGAGTAGATATTTTCTCAACCAAAACATCTGATAAAAATGGAAAGAATCTATGAGAGCAGAGCCGAGAGAAAATTGAGATGCTTAAGCTTACCTATTGAGGTTGAGGCAGCCGTGACCGAGCAGAAGGGACTTGGGTAGCTACATTACAGTCACAAGATCAGCAAGACGAACCTCTGAAACCATGAATGCAAAGCCAAACCCTTCCAAGGAGCAGAGACCGAAATTTGTGATAGAGTAACCACTTAAATCCTAAAGAGACCACGCGGGAACCCTTTCCAGCAACCAAATAAAAGGTGAAGTAGCCAAGAAGCCTGAGGAAAATTACATGGAAAACTGTAGCAAGAAGCTCACCACTATCAAGGTATCATAAGCACCAGCGTCGAGTGGAAATCTCGCAGAGTCGAACAGTTTGAGGATGGTAGAATGGTCGCAGAGCTGCAGTGTCGTAGAGCCAGCTTGAGAATGATGAACGGTTAGGGTTTTGGTATGGCTCATTAACCTAAGCCAAGACCCGAAAACCCTCAGCCATAGATCAAGACCCTGAGATCCAATGACACAAGACCAAAACAAGTGTCCACCACTTTTGCGATCATTGCATGCAATATTCATAATAATTAAATTTGTAATTAAGAATCAGATTTGTGGTACATAGCCAAGATTAACACTTAAATGCCAAATGATATGACAATACCAGAAATATTATGCGAGTCAAAGATCAAAGGATCACCATTTATATATAACATTTAATCAAAGTTAATATATGCATATGGAGAGGCTTAATGAAAATTGGAGACATGTATTCAGGGTCTACACATGTGACTAGTAAACTTGTATTATAATATGGCAATGAAATTTATAATTATATGGTTGCAGATTGGGGTAATAACTTCAGTAGGGTGAAAACAACTTGGAATCTTAGAAAATTAACATTCCTTATTTTAAAAGGTAATTTATTTTTTTATGTTATCTCATGGGTGTTACAAGTGGTATCAAAGCAGTGTTTGTACGATGTGACCCTAAGGGTGACCTAACTTGAAAAATTGTGTGTGTAAATGATGCAAAGCAAGGAAATAAAATTGTAGCAGACAAATGAGGATGGGATATTCCTAGCAAACACCTCGAAATGGAGGGGAACCTACACCCCAACCCCAAATAGAAATGAATCTTAAAATGTGGATTTAGTTGAGTGTAGACTACCACCAGCAGACTAGTAGACTATTGGAGGAACAGCAGCACCAAACCAGTATCCTGCTAAGCACTGTACAGAAGCCATAGGAAGAAATGGTCCGGGTTAGGAGTGAAAATGTGCGCTTAATGCAAGAGCAGGAAAGGATACTCAAAAGCCTTTCTGACAAGTAGAATCAAGGAGTGCTACAACCCAGTCCTGATAGAGAAACGCAAGAAGAAAATGAACGGAAAGCTAAGGATAAAACCAATGACAGAATGGAAAGAATCCATTCCCATAGGAGCAACAAAAATAGAAACGATAATGAAGCCGATTTTGGAAATGTTTCATAACAAGAGGAAATTAAGAAACAAAAAGTGGAGCTACAGGGTGAGTTACGAAAAACAAAGTCGCCTTTGTTTGATGGAGAAGCAGAGGAGGTGGCTGAAGCATGGCTGATAAATATGAACAAGTACTTCCAAGTTTATGAGTAAAGCGGAAATCTTAAATCCAGATTGGCCATCTATCAATTGAGAGAGAAGGACACCATGTGGTGGGAGGAAGTAAAGAATGTCAGTAGTATTGAATATCAGTATGTGTCATGGGATACATTCCAACAATATTTCAAGGACAAGTATATGATAGAGCGTTTCTATGGGAAAAAGTGGAGGGAATTCCACGACTTGAGGTTGGGAAAAATGATAATGGATGAATACATAACCAAGTTCACTTCCCTGTTAAGGTATGTTCCTTATTTGAGGGATGAAAAGGCTAAGGTTCAACGAGTTTTTAGTAGTTTTCCGACTCACATGAAAGAACGAATTGAGTTCGTGAATCCAAGGACCATGGACGAAGCAACTCGAAAAGAGAGAATGTGTTACCAGTATTCCAAGGCAAAAGGAGAACTAGGAAAAACATGGCAGCCAATAAAAGGGCAGAAAGGAGGCTCAAATTTCAAAAGTTCAGGAACTAATAACTTTAAGAATTTTGCAAAGAATTTGGTAAGAAGACAATTTGGGAGGAACCATCAAAGAACCCATTGGCCTGTGGAAGAGAAGCCCATAGAGGCGTCCAGCAAACCTGAACAATGACAAAGCCAGAAACCACCACTACAATGTCGGGGTTGTGGTGAAGCTCACTATTATAAGAACAACCCACATCGGGGAAGAAATTATACAATAGAAAATCTAGAAGAAGCCTCTACTATGGGGGATGTAGCCTGAAAAATACCTAGAATCAATGTAACCTTGGAGGATCGATAGGCAGATTATCAACCAACGATGATAGAACTGGAAGGTAAGTTACTTTCACAGTCTATTTCTATTTTGGTTGACCCAAGTGAAAGTTTAAGCTATATAAATCCCAAGATAGTAGAAATTTGTAAATTACAAAGTTAGAAATTCAAAAACCCCTAGCTGGTACAACTAGCCACAGGAGCATAAAGAAAATTCTGTGCGAAAATTCCAAACCATACTTTGGAAATTGGAAATCAGCAATTAAATGTAGATCTGAATGTGTTGCCTTTGGGATCCTACGATGTGCTACTGGGCATGGATTGGTTGGAGAAGCACTAGACACTGGTAGATTGTAAAGAAAATATTATATATTACAGAATGTTAGATGGAAGTCATAAATGTATTCAAGGAATAAAGAAACCCCTGCAGCTACGTCCCATTACAGCCTCTCAAATGAGTAAGTGTATCAAGAAAGGATGCTAGTTGTATGACATCCAAGTGGGTTTTGCTAATTCTATGGAGAAGACCCCTATGATGGAGAACATACCCGTAGTACAAGATTTCAGGGAATCTGTATTCTCTGATGAAATACCAGGATTCCCCCCAAGAAGAAACATCGATTTTACTATTGAATTGATGCCAAGAGCATCACTAGTTTCAAGATCACTGTATTGAATGAGCGTTCTGGAGCTAACCGAACTAAAAATGCAGTTGCAAGAATTGTTGGATAAAGGATCTATTCAACCAAGTGTATCCCCTTGGGGAGCACCAGTGATGTTTGTAAAGAAAAAGGATGGAACCATGCGAATGTGCATGGATTATAAACAGTTCAACAAATTTACCATTAAAAATAAATATCCATTACCACGGATTGACGATCTATTTGACCAAGTGAAGGGGGCCACTGTATTCTCAAAAATAGACTTAAGATCTGGATATCACCAAATCCAAATTAAGTACGAGGATATTTACAATACTGATTTCCGTACCCAATATGGTGTTATGAGGATTAATCCCTCTTGTGGACAAGAGTGATCTCCCTAGTATCTTACGGATAGCTAGAAACAAGCATCCATTTGTAAATCATTCTCTCTAGATTATTTTCAATTCAGAATTATTATAAACAAAGAAAGAGAACATGCCCCTACCTTGAAATCTGATGTTTGGTGCAGTCTTTTATCCAGTCGCTCCAAAGAGGCTTCTTCAATAAGTAGAACCTATAATCAAAGACAGACAAAAGAATTAAAAGCACCTGCAACATATAATAATTAAGAATAGCTAATCTAACTTAGTGATCAAGGATTCTAAGTATTGAATTATTCAAATAGACACAAGAACAACTCAATGAGAAAATGAGATCCATATGTATTATCTTGAATGAAAAGAGTAACTTTACAACCTGATGCCTTGATGTCATACAAGTTCCTCCTGAGGTGCTGAATAATCATTCCTCCTTCAGTTTGACAAGCCTTCCTCTCTTTGAACTAGCATGAAATTATGGACATGAGTGTGTGATCATTCTGATGCCAATAATAACTAGTGTAGAGAGTATGCTCTCTTGAAAATTTATTCAGTAACTAACATGTATGTCTACCATCTACCATTGAGATTGAAACATGAGCTCAATTTATAGGGAAATGGAGGTGGTTTCAGTTCCATGAAGAGGGGGGTGGATTCCTCTCATGAAGGGATTTGAGCTCCATAGACCAAGGGATAAGCTCCATGAGTGGAGGGATAAAGCTCGAACTGGTCGTGCTTCTAGAAGCTTCCAATTGGGAGAATATTCGACCAGTTGGGCTTTTAGAACTTACCTTTTCCTTTATTTGACTGTTTACGGGGGTCTGCAGGTTTTATAAGCAGAACGTGCAGGATCTGCCACAGGCTATAGAAAAAATATCTATAGATCCACAGGAAAGAGCTAGAAAAAGTGTGGAGTTAGACTTATAAGGTGTTTAATGAGATTTTCTCCAATTCCAAGAATTGGTTTGGGAACATTAGGGTTTTTGAATTCTAAGGGAGCACAATATAGGTAGTGATGAACCTATATGGACAGTCAAATGTCATGGTGACAAAATAACGTGTCACAGGTTGCCCCCTAAAGTGTGAAGTCTGAGGTTGTTCTGAAGAGTGAAGTGCTTTATCATTTCGAGGATTGGATTGCAGACACACCAGTCGAAAACCTATAAAAACATTCAATTCAAGCATGTATATATATTTATATATCATCGCTGAGGTAGGAATTCCCATACTCAAATCAAAACTAACTAAATGTTCTGGTACATAAGTGATTTTTAAATTACATCAATAGTAGACACAGAATGGGCACAACCATCTGTCATAAGTAGTCTATTGTATTATGAATGTAAAACTCCTCGCAGCCTGGATGGTGGAAACTAGATCCAGGGTATTTATTTCTGCTTCCCGAACTAGTACGATTCTATCCATACGATTGATTGTGTCGAATTCAAACATGGTAGAAACGACTTGATTACCTGTCTATGATGTGAACTGTTAACAAATATGTGAGAAACCACCGATAATGACAATGGCTCTTAAAGTACTCAGTACAATCCACAAAGTGTGAATGAATTATTTGCAATCAAGAACTTTATGGAATAATTCGATTGAAGGTCAATGATGCAACCTGTCATCGAAGGTGAGAAACCTATCATTAGGGAATGCAGATCCCAAGGTACTGATAGGATTCTAGATCAACTTTCTAGATGATGACTTGTTGTCGATAGAAAGTGACCCGTCGTAGGAAATCCCACAACACAAAACCATTAGATCAAGTTTTGAAGAAATATTTGCAAGGACTGACTCAAGGATGGTCAACGCGAATGGAGACAAATGTTTGCAATGAATGGTTTATTTGAACTGTCTCTTGAACACATAATGACACTGCAGATGGTTTGGTAACAATTGACTTAAAGCTAATACCCAGAAACCGGCTGAAGACTTTCAATGTGGTTTGATTAACTATTATACAAAGGATTTTCCCAACCCAGGTACAAATGTAACAAAAGTGTCGTGTTCAAGAGTGGTATACTACTTTAAAAACAAGGGTGACAACTAGATTTCTTTTTCTCTTTTTTCCCCCACCATTACTGGAAAGTACCTCTTTATTTTTGACAAGCTTGAGGAGGATAAAATTTGTGTGTTTTGTAAGCTCATCCTTCGGATGAGTCCATCTTACTATTAAAATTGAACCCTAAGAAGGAGTGGTTCGGTCTTGTTTGTAATCGAAAGGTCCTTTACTGTTAAGTTAACAAGTCTAGTATAGGATAAACTCGACGTTTTTCAGTTTTAGGGAGTCAGAAGAAAAACATAAGTAAACTTCGTGGTTGTAATTTTTCGTAAATTTAGTCTCTCAAACCCGAAAAAGGATAAAATAAGAGAAATCTATTGACCATGATTAGTCAACGTATACCGTTTTCGTAAATAGTCCATTTTAGTTCGGAAAAGGGGTAAACTTATACTGAAGGGACAACTGTTCATTTCCTTTAATGAATTCGAATATTCAAGTAATCTGTAATCTTTTCATATTTAGAGAGTCTAAAAAGGGCTTTAAAGAGAACTCTAGGGTTTCTCTTTTTCGTAATTTTCAAGAGCCCGAAAAAGTGAAAAAATTATACTCACCATCAAAATAATTATTTCAATAAAAAACATGTAATCTGGACAAAAACTCAAAATTAAAAATACCTGTTCCAAAGAAGGAAAAATATTGAAAAATATCCTTTTTAAGTGAAAAATAAATATAATATAATGTTTTATTCATTCAAAAAACTATAAAAAGGAGTTTAAAAAAATAATTTTCACCTTTTATCTTCAGAGCAGTAAATTGAGAGCTTTTGGCAAAAAAGTTCTGAAGCTTATATTAGGTGAACCGACCATTCAAATCGTGATTCGTCAGAACCAAGTAATCCACATCACTTTATTCTTCATTTCTATCCATTTCAATTCTCTTTTTTGGCTTTGATTTCATTTTTTAGGGAGAAATTATGTTCAAAAATACACTCTCGGGGGTCCGAAGGTCATGCACACGCTACCTGCGGACCCCGATAATTTTCTAAAAGTAAAATTATTGGACTACCATAGTTTTTCTATGGAGCTCATGCGGATTTCCGTGTTGTCTTTGCAAAAAAACTGTGGAGGCACCGTGAGCATTTTAAAATCTACAAATTCTCTCAAAAATGGTTAAATTTTTCATTCCAATGTTTTCTAACTTTCAAATGTGTTCATTTGTAGGCTATTTCACAATGCTAGAGTGGAGAGAAAGTGAGCATGAGGTTATAGACAATGAAGCCATGAATGATCCTCAAACAATGCGAGTGTTAAAAAATTGTGTTTTATATAAGTTCTGGGCGATTCAAGGCATGAAAGCACAAGTAGAACTGATGACATGGTTAGTGAACACATGGGATGTTCAAGATCAGTGCTTTATCATTGGTGACCATCGGCTCGCAATAAAGCTCGAGGATATCTATTTTCTCACTGGATTGTCCCGAAGGGGAGAAAACATATCCTTGTTTGAGGCTAGACAAGGTGGCCTACCCATTGCTAGCTACAGGGCTGCCACCTGTTGCTAGTTGGTGCAACAATGGCTTTGGTGCAAAGGATGAGGCAAGAACATCCAAAGGATAATCACATAGACATAAAAGCTATCTTGCAACTAGATCTTAAAGTGATCACATTCACAATAACCAGGTTGTGTGGAGGTGTGGCTCCACATGTAGCCACTAAATCTCAAATGTAGATTGCAGTGGAGTGTTTCAGAGGCACCATATTCAACTAGTGTGAAGGGGTATTGGTCAATATGAAAGGCCAACTAACTAGAGAAAGGAACGCAAAGTTAAAAAACTTTGGTTATGGCACCATTTTGATCTCCTTTGATTTGGAGAGAATCCCACTTCTCGCCCTTCAGCTTATTCCAGTGGATCGTGGGGAACCTCAGGAACCTTGAATGGTACGTTGGGTTGCATTAATGGCCCACCATGGTGGTGATGGCAGTTCAGTCTTTTGGTTCACTCCGACATACAATATGTGGCTAAATAATCAAGTCTTCACCATCAAAGACTTTCCCTATGTAGGTATAGATTTCATAGGTGATCCTAAGATGTCCTTGCCTCCAGGGGCACAGTGGGACGAACTAGGTAAGAAAACTATTTTGATGTTTTTAATCTAATTTTTATTTGTTTTTTATCGTCCAATATTGATAACAAAATTTAAATGCAGATGTTGGTCCACGACGACCAGCTTCACTCCGCCACTTTGATAGTCGGTAAACATAGCCTATATCACCACCACATGATCAGGCAAAATAGATCCTAACTGATATGGAACAAAACCTGGAGAGGTTAACCATAGATATTCCCAAGACAGGGACATATGACATTCCTCCGCTACCGGGCAAGACATGTCACTGGGAAGAAATCTTCAATTTTTGGTCATCTAACCTGTTACTATTAGATGGACCAAAGTACACCATGTAAGACCAATTTTACCCTAAGTAAAATTGCTTTCACTATGAAAAATAACTTAGTAATCCTTAATTTATTAAGTTGTTTATGGTCTAAACAGGAAACCCCATGAGGAATAATTGAATAAATCCTTATTTGTTTGATTTTCCTCAAGGAATAATTAGTTAAACAACAGTTTAATTAATATTCCTGGTCATATTTAACCCAAAACAGGAAAATTAATTGGATAAATCATTATTTATCTTATTATTTTCTAGGAATAATTATTTAAACCTTATTTAAATAATATTCCTTGTTAAATTTGACTAAATCATTTATAAATAATTGAATAAATTATTATTTATTTAATTATTACTCAACCACATCCTTAAAATAATAAATAAATCATTTCTTTATTTATTATTTACAAATAAAGGGATTTGACCAAATTCAAATTCTTTTTCCCTCCAAAAAATATAATAAAATATTCCATAAAAGGTGGATCTAGAATTGGTTAATAATATTTTAATTATGCACCAATATCTAGACTAACTCAATATTTTGTTATAAATAAATAGAATGGTTTTTCCATTCACTCACTACCTTTTGTTGCCTAAAGATCATTGTGGATCTATAATTTTGGTCTAACTTTGATCCTCCATCATTGTAATATTTTGCTACCATTTTTCTTGTGAGCTCCCTTTGAGTTCCATTTTTGTCCGGGCTTTCTACACCATCAAGAGAGAGAGATCTTAGATCTGAAGTGCTGAGGACATACAAGAACCCATCCCATTTAGGGGGACTGGTAGCATCTTTCTATGTTTCCTTCCCAGGTGTCAAAAATAAATAAAAAATCTTTAAAAATATTCTTGTCTTGTCTATTGGATGCATGGAGCAACTCTTTCTTTTATTTACTTCTTAATGTGTTTTACTGCATAGATCTAGATTTTGTAGCATTTATCTTGGTCAACTAACTGTAGATCTAAATAAATTGGCAGCCATATTTGATGTTAGGGTTGTTTGTTATGCACAGCTAAAGTGAGTTTTTTTCGTACACTTGTGATTAGAATTCATACTAACAACTGGCGACTCCACGAATGTTTATGATTGCAACCTTTGTCGTTTTTCAGATCCCTGCATGACCAGCTGCCTCAAACCCTAGGATTTTTATTTAGATTATTTTTTTTCTTTTCTTGATGTTGTTTTTAACCTATAAAACCCTAAAACAGTAAAAATTCTAACTTTCGTGTGTTTCCAAACCTATTGCACAGGTGACAGGTATCAGTCACAGCTGAGACAAAAAAAATTTCTGAAACTTGCTCCCGAGAGTGCCGGAGGTGCAGGCCACACTTTTTGGGCCAAAACCTGCGACCTGGACCTTCAGGATGCAGAAGATAGCCTCAAACTTGCAACCTCTGCAGAAATCAAGTCAAAAACTATGACCTGTACTTTTTGTGGGAATTTTTCTGAGATTTTTCTGGGTTTGTCTGGGCTTCTGTTCAGGGTTTTCTAACCTCCGTCTCCACCCATTTTGGACTTTTACTTGCTCTATTTTACTCATTGAAGTGGGAACCTAGCCCCCAAAGGCTTCAGTACACTACCACCTTTCTAAGAGGAGTTTAGCTGAAGCGGGTCGTCTGAATTTTCAGTTTGTTCAGCCATTTTTTAGATCTGATTGTGCACCTTTAGATCCATTTCAGATTGGTTATTGATCCATCCAAAACACCTCTTTTTAGTTTTATTTGGTCCTCCTCTAGGGTCCCCTGCATTTCCCTTCAGGTTGTAGCCTTTCACCACCTCATTTGCAGCACTTTTCCCTCTATCTTTTTGCTTTTTTATGCACCTATTTCCAGTATATCTGACCTTTAGATCATTGTCCCTCCCAAATTTAGATCCATTGACCATTTTAGTATGTTTTTACTAGATTTTTTCCCACCCATAGACTAGTTGTGCTTCCTTGGGTTTAGATTGATGCATATTTAGCTGTTTATTTTATGTTATATTCAATTTACTTTACTGTTATTTGCAGATTTATTTACATTTATACAACACACTTTTCTTTTTCTCTACAAACGTATGGGTTTTAAAATTAAAATTAACACACAAACCCTAAGTGAAGAGCGCCTGGTTAGCACCACCAGGAAAATACTATAACATTGTAATCAATTGATCCTGCACCTCCCTGCCCCTTTTTTGACATTGTAATCATTTGATATTGCACCTCCTTACCATTTTTGGTCTCTCTTCCTTTTGTGATCTGTGTTTGTTCTTCCATCATTGTGCCCCCAAGGCATTTATCCCGAAGACTTCTTGGCCTTCATCCACAGTTTCCGTTAGGAAGATTTACTCCTCCGTGTAGGATTCAAGTTAGTCCTCCACCGAGTCCCAATTCCAACTCTGCTTCTGGTTCATTGGGTTCCCCCTCTGGATCTATCCCCGGTTCTCCCCCTGTCACCTTCACCATGTCTGGTTCAGGACTTAACGCCGGTGGTAGCCCTGATCCTAATGCTAGGAATACTACTAGTAGGACCGCAATAAGAACTATACCGGCTGCTCCCTTGCTCCCTTATATGGCAAGCCTTAGTCTTCCCAGTTTTAAGCAGTTGATCAATGATCCCATACACCATGACCTTGGTTCAAGCCCCGCTATGCCAACCAAGCTCCCTTCCGACATCCCCAAGTTTGAAGGTCTCGCTGGAGAAGATCCTACAAACCATGTTCGATATTTCCACATGTGGTGTTCATCTAACTCCATCATCGATGACTTTGTCCGTCTTCGATTGTTCCAATGTACACTTACTAGAGAAGCTTCTAAGTGGTATGTTGACCAGGCCTCCTCCTCTCATACTAATTTTGCGACCCTTCCCCGCGATTTTCTGTCTTACTTCCAGCTTCCCCTTCGTTATGACACTAGTACCGAACTTTTGACCTATTTTCGTCAATTGTTTGTGACCCGCCTATCCGATCATGTCCAAGAATGGTGGAGAAGAAAGAGCCTATGTTAAGCCCCTGCCTTCGAATACCGTGTCTACATGGACTGGTTTCTCAAATCCCTTTTTCCTCCTATCAACAAAGATGTCGCCTCTCATTTCCCTCAGACCGAAGAAGCTTCTCCCCAGATTGCGTTAAAATATCACCTGATCTACGCATAGTCTAGTTATGTTTATACCGTCTTACCTGATATCCCTAGACCCAGTGGTGCCAACGCACCAGGGGCATCCCATGCCACCAACGATATCGTTGGAGCCCTTTCTCATCTGTACACTCATCCTCCCATGGGTTATGGTTTCCCTAAGGGAGGGGCCAGCTCCTCCAGCACTTTTCCTCCTCCCGGTAGCATGTATCCTGGATACGGCATGCCTCCTCATTTTTCCCAACTTTTTTACCACAATGTTTCCCAACCTCCTTATTATTCGTATCCGCAGCCTGGTGCTTCAGCTCCTCTATCATTATCACCCCCGCCTCCCTTGCCTTCTCAACCCCCGCAACAACAGCCACCACCCCCCCAGGGGCAAGTATATGCACAGCAAGGTGCGACCAATCCTCCTACTTCTAAAAAGAAGAGGAAAGGCACCCAAAATCAATCTGCCCCCGGTAATCCAGGACCTAATCCCTAAGGGAATGCACCTAACACTGCTAACCAGCAACAGGACACTCAGCCCAAGCAGGACAGGCTTGTTATCAAAAATTAGCATTGTTCTTGTTGCGGTGTCTATGGTCATTACACCCACGATTGTCCTCTTTTACCTCTGATGTGTCATATGTGGGAGACTCAAGCACCGTCGCGTGGACAGCAAACCTCCCCTTCGGTTCCTCCCAATGTTGCACCTATCCAGCCGACTGTGTTTACCAATCCTTTCCCTCAGCAAGGATTCGTGGCTACCCAACCACCTTAAGGTCAGGCAACCACTCAACCTCTTCCATCTGGTACCTCCAATTACCAGATTCTCATGATGAACTTTAACCAACCCATTACTGTTGACCTCAACCTTTACACTCGGTCCCGTCAGTACAACAAGCCTCCCACTACATCTGCCCCCGAGCCCCCTTCTTCAGGTTCCACAGAGCCTCTTTCGACAACCAATGGTCCTTTACAAATCCCTCAGCCTAAGGCAAAAGTTCATACCAAGATCCCCAAGGGACCATTACACTGAAATGCTGCTTCTGGCAAAGCTGCCCATTCGTATAGTACAGTAGATGATTTGGCACAATCTCTTGCTGCCATCTCAACACTGGAACTCCTCCAGTCGCACCCTTTACAACAAAAAGCTCTATTAACTTCCATGGGTGTTGTGGATCCTTTAGATGATCGTTTGATCATCTTCGATGTTGACCAGTTAGAAAATTCTCCCCTTCCTGTTTCCACTGCCTTCCAAATCCCTGTCAAGATCTGGAATGCCAACATATCCCATTGTATCATTGATGAGGGGGCATCCACCTGTGTGATGTCTGCTTTGGTTTGGAAGAAACTCGGATCTCCTAAGTTGGCCCCTTCCACTATCACCCTCCGAGCGTGGGATGGCCACTCTTCCCAGCCCATTAGCATGTTCCACAACTGTCCTATTACTCTTGCGGGCAAGACTATTTGCGTTGATGTAGAAGTCATCGATGCCCCCTTAGATTACAACATTATATTGGGTCGTAGCTACACCTATGCGATGTCTGTTGTCCCATCTGCGGTTCACCGCAAGATGTCCTTTCCTCATAACAGAAACATAGTCACCATTGACCAGTTGACATATTACGAACCAAAGTCTCAAACCTCCCCTGAGTCCATCATCTCTTTGGTGGCCAATAATCAAATCGTCGAACCTTTGACTGGTGTCTCACATGGAGTCTACAAAGACTCCTCTTTTCTTTTTTCTTTCCCTGGTCTTCCTCCTCTTGTCTCTGAACCCAGCTCATCGAACGTTTGCATGATGCAATCATCGCGGGCTTCCCTCAATCAACCCGCTTCGACTAGTCAGTAGCCCCGCCCTCTAGAACCTGCTTCTAGCACCTCGACTCAGCCTTCAAGACCCCCTCCTTAGGGCCCCTCATCTATAGCTGGTATCAAAGAGCCTCTCTACCCTCTTAGCATGGTTCCTCCTAGATTTAACCATCTCGGAGCTGTCCCGCTTGGCCATTATCCCTCCGGTTAGATACCATTCCTAGCTCCCCCTCCAGGAGTATTTTTGGTACCTATTATGGCTACCTTATCCCTTCCTAACCTGACCCTAGGGATCCCCATCTAGTACATTGATCCCCAGCCGCTATCACGCCTGGTCAGCCCAAACCTTACCTTGCTTTGACCCCGGTTCAACCGGTCCCCATGACCCCTCCCTTTTCTACTATGCCTCAGCCACCTCATGAACCTACTATTATGATGATGACATTATGGAAGAAGTCACCACCCCTGACTTTATCTATCCCCCCTTACATCGAACCCATGCATTAAAACCACATACACCTTGTGTCCATTACATTGACACCCAATGTTTGGGTAAGGGGGCACCCATATTTGAGAACCCAGGAGAAGAAATTCTCCAAAACTCTCCTAGTGCATCTGGTCGTGTCAACTCTAGTACCATCATTCTTCCCTATTTAGAAGAACCTCTATAGTCCCATATCACTTCATATCACTCTAGGGATGACCCCTCTCATCATTCCTTCCTCTTACATCCGCAACCCAGTCCCCTAGACATTGTTGTTGACCAACCTGTGAGTTTTCTAGGAGAGCACCAGTTCATTATCTCCAAATCCACTCTTTGGGATAGTGACACCGTGTGTGCCAACCTAGAAACTTATTCCATTTGCTTCATATATGCAGTACCAAAAGATATTGGTGATCCTCCATTCCCTTTCTCGAACTAGATAACCATAACGAAAATAAATGGCGCACCACATCACAAAAATGTGTTTAGATTCCCCTATTTCTAAATATATTTTGGCATGAACATAACATGCTTGGGGGCACCTATGTCCCTCAACCATAAAATTCCCAGCTCTCAGCCAAAAATAGCACTAAAACCCCCTTTCTCTGACAAGTCTCACGTTTCAGGTCATTTCTTAGGACAAGTCGCAGTTTTCTACCTAGTACTTGCTACCCAGGTTGTAGAACAGACCCTAGAAAGTGAAACCTGGCCTATGCATGAGCTCTATGTGCCTAAAATGAAATTTTGATCCCATTAATTAAAAGAGTATTGTTAGGCCTCTTACCTACAACTGAAGGATCTCGATTCCAACGATCAGTTTGTCCACTATGCTCATCGCAAGTTTAGGGCCTTCTCTCCTCTCTACATTCACCACATCTACAATTGCAAATGAGTGAATTCAGAGGGAAAGTGCCTTATTAAATGAGAAACCCCAGATTTTTCTTTCGCCCAATGCAGCCAAACCATGGCTCAATTTGACAAACCATCCATACCATTGGAAAGCTCTCACCGAGCTATAAAATGGGTATCTGTTAGTTTTTTTTGTGATTTGATAATTCACCAGGACACATTTTTTCCAAGAAGGGTCACTTCACCACTCCTCAAAATCAAATTTCGTCACTTGCACCACTTATACTTGGGGCACCACTCTGCCTCCATACTTTTCCATGCTCGTGTCGATTTTCATTGTGAGTAACCATCTTGTACTCATGTCTTTATGGTCCCCACCAGACCTTTTCTGTGTGGCAACATCATCAAGTCGCCCTTGTTTAGAGAATCCGAGTTGAGTCATCATCGCATCCATGGAGTCTATCCCAAGTCCCTTTGTATCCTGCTATATTCCTCGATCCTTCATTGCTTGGTTACTCTCTCATGTCACACATTATGGCCTTCAGTCCTACTGCCCCCTGTCCCCTTTGATATTATGTCAGTTGCTACCAGGTCATCCATGCCCTTCATGCTCTAACAAGGGAAGTCGTTAGCCCGCTACTCATTACCCCCCATTCTGTCATCATCGCTGGTGTCATTCTATTAGTCACTCTACTATTTTCTCTCATGCCTTAGTTGAGGATCCCTTATTTCCTCACCTATGGTGGACCTCCTTCTATCGACATCAACTCATTCATTCCAGAAGATAGGTCTAGAGGGCGATGTACCTTGGTTCCAGCTTCCACTCTTGTTTGGTGCCTTGAATCAGGCAAAGGGACTCCTTATTTCCATTTGACTTGATTGTTTCTCAGCTCCAGCTCCTTACAGCATGATCGAGATCCGTATACTTGATGGTTCAGTGATGCAACAAATTGTATCGATGATTCTTGGGTGTGTGTGATATTTTCAGACCTCATGAGGGGGTGGCCCTTCAGGTAGTGCCCCACATGCCTAGATGACCTCTTCATCATAGCCTTCGATGCATCTCCAAAGATTTGATGGTTTTAGCCTCAGCCACTTGCAGTGTCTTTTAGTTTTCATGTATCATTCAGATTTTTAGAGCCCTCTCCTGTTTACACGGCCTCTTTGGTTGTACTTATATATCATGTACTCAGATATTATGGTATAAGTCCTGGCTGTTATCCCAAGCATAGTATGTATGTCGGATCCATTATCATGTTTTTATCTGGCTCATGTTTATGCCATCATGTACTATATAGTTCAGTCTCTTTCTGACTTCCTCTTCGGTGTCTAGTGATTGAGCTTTTACAACGTACTTCGATCATACGATTAGCTCCTAACGCTCGCATGCTAGGGGGAAATCTGTTACACCAATTTTTGGTCATCTAACCTGTTACTATTAGATGGACCAAAGTACACCATGTAAGACCAATTTTACCCTAAGTAAAATTGCTTTCACTATGAAAAATAACTTAGTAATCCATAATTTATTAAGTTGTTTATGGTCTAAACATGAAACCCCATGAGGAATAATTGAATAAATCCTTATTTGTTTTATTTTCCTCAAGGAATATTAATAAAAATATTTAATTAATATTCTCGGTCATATTTAACCCAAAACAAGAAAATTAATTAGATAAATCATTATTTATCTTATTATTTTCTAGGCATAATTATTTAAACCTCCAGGTAAATAATATTCCTTTGTTAAATTTGACTAAATCATTTATAAATAATTGAATAAATCATTATTTATTTAATTATTACTCAACCACATCCTTAAAATAATAAATAAATCATTTATTTATTTATTATTTACAAATAAAGGGATTTGACCATATTCAATTTATTTTTCCCTCCAACAAATATAATAAAATATTCCATAAAAGTTGGATCTATAATTGGTTAATAATATTTTAATTATGCACCAATATCTAGACTAAATCAATATTTTGTTATAAATAGAAGGATTTTTCCATTCACTCACTACCTTTTGTTGCCTAAAGATCACTCTAGATCTATACTTTTGGTCTGACTTTGATCATCCATCATTGTCATATTTTGCTACCATTTTTCTTGTGATCTCCCTTTGAGTTCCGTTTTTTTTAGGGATTTCTACACCATCAAGAGAGAGAGATCTTAGATCTGAAGTGCTGAGGACATATAAGAACCCATCCCATTGAGGGGGACTGGTAATATCTTTCTATGTCCCCTTCCCAGGGGTCAAAAATACAAAATTCTTTAAAAAAAATCTTGTCTTGTCTATTGGATGCATGGAGCAACTCTTGCTTTCATTTACTGTTTAATGTCTTTTACTGCATAGATCTGAATTTTGTAGCATTTATCTTGGTCAACTAACTGCAGATCTAAATAAATTGGCATCCATCTTTGATGTTAGAGTTGTTTGTTATGCACAGCTAAAGTGAGTTTTTTTCGTACACTTG
The DNA here is from genome assembly GCA_034641835.2 of Pinus albicaulis. NCBI lineage: Eukaryota > Viridiplantae > Streptophyta > Pinopsida > Pinales > Pinaceae > Pinus > Pinus albicaulis. The sequence continues at coordinate 347,115,168 of CM076572.1, forward strand.
CGATTAGAATTCATACTAACAGGGTGTACCAAGACAGTTTAGGAGATTCCTGCACAAGGTGGCGCGTGCCATAGTCTACTACCATGATCATCATCACGGATAGTGGATGATCATTGTGGATTGACATATTTTGATTTTTGTATCAGTATCTATTATATCATAAGGTGTTTGAACCTATGATCATAGACGATGTAATATTTTTTGAAAACAAACCTATCTATGATATTACTACTTTCTCTGAGTATCTTGCTCAACATGTATCGAATGTTGTTTTGGTTTACTGTTTTAATGTTCAAAATGTCTATTTAGAACACGATTAGCTAATGCATCGGCCAATGTGTTTAAATTTCTTGAAAAGTGTTGATAGTCGATGTAATCAAACTGTCTTTCCAAGAGAGAAACCTTCAAAAATAATCTCAATAACACTGGATTTTTAATTGCATATACTCTGTTTAACCTAATGATCAAACGTCGAATACCAAATTAAATGGCATCAGATAATAACTCAATGACTGTGTTATATTTTGCAATAGTATTTGTTGTTTGACCAAGGCTTACTCCATCCATAGAAACTAACTCATCAGTGGGTGAATAGATAACCCAAGCTACGGAAGAGATATTTCGTGTACTACGATAGGCACCATCAGCAAAACCAATGTACATTTGAAGGGATGTTGACATCTACAATATCAAGAGTAATCAAGATAAGCAGTGATAGTAGCAAAATCAAACTTGAAATAGGCACATTTATCTAATCTAAGGCACACTATCTAAAAAATAACTAATATACAAGTGAGATATTCACACGAGAATCAAGCATAATATCTCTTCAGATAAAGACCATTTTTGGGCTTATCTAAAGAGACCCCTTCATAAGCAATCAATTCATAGGCCCCTTTGGCAAGCACTCACTTGACAATGTAAGGACCATGCCACATTGGTTCAAATTTCCCAACACCTAGCTTATCATTAGCTTAATCATATATTAAGACTAGGTCACCTTCTGAAAAAACACGAGGTGTAATACTTAGATCATACTGAGCTTTCACACGTTTCTTATGAGCTTCGGAAGCTAATGTAGTAGTGTGCCAACTCTCATCTAATTGTGCTAAGTACAAAAATCATTTTTCCTCTTTAGAGGTAGCTTGTAGTAACTCTATGGCTAATTGGAGTGACGGTATTTCGCATTCAATGGGTAACATAGCTTCTAAATTGTAAACTAGTTGAAAAGGAGTGAACCCTGTAGTAGTTTTTGTTGAGGTTCAGTATGCCCATAGTGCCGAAAAAATCATGGTATACCAATTCGATTTGTGAGTTACGATAATCCGTTTAATCATGGTGGTTAAAACCTTATTAATGGCTTCAACCTGACCATTAGCCTGCGGGTAATATGGAGTAGAGTTATCATGGCGCATACCAAGTTGATTGGAAATTTCGGTCATCATTATATTTCAAAAATGACTCCCATGTTCTGTGATAATAGCTTGGGGTACACTGAAACAAGCAATCACATGATTGAATATGAACGTAGTTGCATTTTTTCCATCTTTCGCGAATATAGGCATTGCCTCAACCCATTTGGTAAAGTAATCTACAGCGAGAATAATATACCCATGCCCCCCGATTGAGTGATGGTTACATGTAATGAAATCAATGCACCATTTCGCAAAAGTACTGACAGCAATTATTGGGTGAAGAGGAGCTGGAGACGCACACATATTTCAATCAAAAATTTGGCAGTTGTGGAATTTTTAGACCGCAATAATACAATCTTTGAACAATGAAGACTAAAAATAGCTAACATGTAATATCTTTTGGGTTATGGAAAACCCAAACATATGACCACCACATGCTCCAGAGTGGCAGTCATTAAAAACCATTTCAGCCTCTTCGTGAGTTATACAACGTTGAAAAACAGAATACGCACCACAACGATAAAGTGTGTCCCCAACAATATTGTATTGCTAAGATTGGTACCAGATTCTCCGTCGATTTGAACATGAAATCTCTGGGAGAAAGGTTTGGGTTTGAAGATAAATGATGATATCTCCATACCATGGATCTAATGTACTGATAAGAAACAGAGGTTCATCTGCGATGGCATTCTCTACCACAGTTTTTGTCTCAGTATTGGGAAATTCACACATAAGTTCTACAAACACCAGTGATTGCTTTGATTTAGATTTCTTGAATTCCAAATCAAACTCTTGTAGGATAAAAATCCATTTAGAGTATTTTCCCCCGAGTAATTGTTTTTTCAAAATATACATCATCAGGTTGCAATTAGATATCACAGTTATCTTTCGTAACAATATGTAGTGATTAAACCTTTGGACAGCTTGAACTGCTACCAAGGAAAATTTTTCCACATGCGAATATTTAATTTCAGCCAGATTCAAATTCTGAATTAGATAGTAAATCACATACTCATTGTGAGATTCATCCTCTTGAACTAGAACCATTCCAATGGTGGAATCAAAGGCTACTAAATATTAAAAGTAGTCCTGGTTGTAATTTGGTGGATGAAATAATGGTGCATGGGTTAGCGTGTGTTTTAGAGCATCAAAATATTGATCAGAAATCTCATCCCAAATAAAAGGAATATCATGTTTCAACAACCAGGTAAAACCCTTTTGTTAACTCAGCATAGTTCGGGATAAATCTACGCAAAAAAAATTCTTTCCCTTGCATACTTTGTAGTTGGCGAAGTGTAGAAGGAGGAGGTAAATTTATGATGGCCTCAGCCTTCGAGGGGTTGACACAAATGCCATCTTTCGAAACAACGAATCCTAGTAATCGTCATGATTGCACATAAAAAACACATTTGTGCGAATTCAAACGAATCTTGTAATGCCTACATCTCATGAAAATTGCTTGTAAGTGAGTAGGATGATCGTCCCTGTGTAATGAGTGAGCAGTTAAATCATCTAGATAAGGTTGTTCAATATGTTTGATTTCATGAAAAGCATAAGACATTGCCCTTTGAAAAGTTGCACCAAAATTTTTTAATCCGTAAGGTAATTTACAATATGCAAATGTTCCCTAAGGACATATAAATGCTATTTTTGGTTGATCGACAGGGAGTATGTTGATTTGATTATATCCGAAAAATCCATCCATAAATGAAAACATTTCATTTCCAGCACAATCATCAATGATTCGGTCGATATAAGGGGTAGGATAATTGTCTTTTGGACATTCTTTATTAATATCCCTATAATCGACACATACTCGTATAGTCCCTTGTTTTTTGGTAACGGGAACTATATTAGATACCCAATACATTAATGTGATTGGATAAATAAATCTTGCTCGCATTAGCTTTTCAACTTCAGCTTTAATAGCAGCAGCTTTTCGCAGATGTATTGGACGTAATCTTTGTCTAATAGGCTTGGCATCAGGGTATGTCTTTATTTCATGAACAAAAATATTTGGATCGATTCTTGACATCTCTTTGTAAGACCAAGAAAATATGTCTCAGAATTCTTGAAATAGGGATTTATATGTATTAATTTTTTCAATTGTACAAGAAGCACCTATATGAATGTTTTCAACAATTCCAGGCTTAACTGATATGTCAATAGGAACAATTGTAGAAATGTTGCCCAAATTAATCTCAGAATCCGAATATGTAATCAATATGGGATTTTGTGGTTCCTTGACATAATCAATTGTAAAAATAGACGAAAAATAATTTTCAAACCTATCAAGTTCAGATAAAAACAAAGATCTATGGTGTAGATCATCCCAAGGTAATTCATCCATAGACAAAAATTCTTGAATACTTTCATCAGTATGAAACACTTGTTGAAAAGGATTGAAAATTGATGTCAAGGCTGAGCTTGATAGTGAAAAATGTTCTTCATTGATCACATTCATTGAATCAGGATTAGTTGAAAGTGTGTTAGAAAACGATTGCACTGCTTCGTATGCCATCTCAAAAGTACTCAAAGGCATCTCGCCATTGAAAGAATGCATTTCTGACTCTGAAGGAACTATCCAAGTGTCATTGAATGGTATAGTGCTTGATGAAATCATATTGATGTTGGCAATGGTACACGGTACGTTGGGTGGAGACATAGAAAAAATTCCCATCAAAGCGGAGTCCTTCATTAAACCTCCACCAACATCTTCATATGGAATAGTCGATTTTCCACCATGTTGGATACTGTCTGTAGAAGCCGGGTCGGACAATAATATGACAACCGATCGACTTTCACAATCTTTCCTTTATGTATGAAACAACAGCAATCATGGAAAAAGACTAACTACGACCCAAAAGAAGGTTGTAAGATAGAGAGGCATCAACAACTTCCACATCTAGATTAACAATTTTGCCTTCTACTTCTATGGGTAGATCCTGGAGAATTCCAAACAAATGGAATCCTCTTCCATCAAAATTTTTAAGGATTTTCGGAGATTGGTTGAGTGTCATAGAACCAAGAGTTTTCCAACAATTTAACGACATTATGCACATGGATTCCCCCTCATCAATTACAGTACGAAAAACTCGTTTTTTTTTTACTATTACTGGAATCTGAATAGCCATCTGATGAGGGAGTATCGGTGTAAATTTTTCTAGATCAAAGACCATGAGGTTAGAATCCTGTGTATCTATAGCTCCAATAGCTGATAAAAGTAATTCCCTTTGTGCTGGACATAATTTCAGCACTTCTAAGGCCGACATTGCTAAAGGGGAAATCGCCAAGTCTTCAACAATGTTGTGGTTCTGAGCAGCTCTCGCATGTGGATTGAAAGCTGATTTTCAAAGTACACATTTAGCAGGTGGTTTAATTACTAGATCAGGATAAGTTTTCTCGATATGAATTGGATCAGAAACCGAAGGAGACGTAGTGTTGTTGAATTAGAATTTTCTATCTCTTTACCAGTTACAGGATTTTTACTTCCATAGTCTTGCAATCACGTTGCAACCATAACCTCAGACATCATTAAAATATCTACCGATGAATGTGAAGAAGATCCTATCATTTTTCTATCTTGAGTAGGAAAAGGATCCTTCAAGACAACAGGTGTGGGTGAACCTTTGATGAATTTAGAGACCTCAGACCGATGCGAGCACTCTTTGGTAAAGTGACCCTCGTCACAGATAAGACAAGGATAACGAGGTTTTCGTTTATCATCAGATGGTTCATTCTTTTTTTTTTTCTCTTTGGGAGACGAATTCTGTTTTTTTTAATTCTTTCCTTTCTTCTTATTTCCGGTTTTGGATTTAGCTATAGATGAATCTAAAACATGAATGTCGGCAGAAGTTTCAAGGGAAGAATCTACTTTTAGTGAATCTGGTAAAGTTATGATAGGAGAAGTAGTTTTTGAAGACTTCTTCTTACTTTTATTTGTGTTAACTAAACCAATTACACCATCTGCAGCATGAGACCCTGAAGGAGTTGTAGTTATTTGAATAGGACGTAGTAAGTTAGGAATTTTTTTGTATAAAGTACCAGACTATGTATATACAAGGTCTAAGTACTGAGCTTTAGAAATGACTCGTTCCTCTGTAGCAACCCCTCCCTTATCCATATAAACAGTGATCTTTGGAAGCAATGATTTGATGAACCATTCTACCAAGATTTGATTCGGAATAAAGAATTTCACTAAACATCTTCTACATCTCCATTAATGTATGTGATCTGATATGTACGTTGACATATATTTTTTTAATGAAGTCAAGAGTTTCGTGCCATTGTCGTATCTGACTAGCAACTGAAAATGTGTTAAGAAAGTTGTTGCTAACGTGTTGAAATTGTTGAATGAGCCACGTGGTAGTTCAATATACCCTTTTGCAGCTAAACCTATCAGTGTTCTGTGAAACAGTCGTAATCAAATGGAATCATCAATCAAAGAGTTGGATTCACACGAGAGGTGGTAAGTCATGACATGGTTTGAAGGGTCCTCTCCTGATTTACCTTCGAACTTAGGAATATCACTAGGCAACTTATTCGGCATTGGCGGCCAATACGAAAGATAATAGATCGGATCATTCGTTAAGCATGACAAATCAGGTAAATCCAAAGTTGCAATGAATGGAAACCAACAGTTAGGGTCTTGCTAAGCAAATTGATAACCTTGTGGAACTACACCAGTACCAGGAGGAGGATATCGAGGATATCCTAGAATAGACTATGCATTTGGAAGTGGAATACCTCCCGGATAACCAGGATTGGTCGTACCATATTGAGGTTGAGCTGGTATCTGATACATGTAACCAGGGTACGGTTGATGCTGGTATACTGGATTTTTTGCTACAGTTCCATATTGATACTACCCTTGATACGGTTAATAAACAAACCGAGGTTGGCTTGTTACAATTTTAATTGTATCGGGTTGTCCCGTAGGCATCTGAAAAGTAGTCTAAACTGTGGGTCCAGGTTATTGTAAAGTGACTATAGGGATTTGTTGTGATACTTGAGGGGCTGTAGAAATAGGGGCAGCAAAAATTCCAGGGATAGGTGTGGAAGGTTGAACAGAAGTTGGTGCAACAGTTTGAGGTGGAGTCCTAGGTGTACTCAGTCCAGGCTACTGAACTATACTAGATGCAAATACCTATGGTATAACTTGAAGCATAGGTTGGACAGGTTGTTGGATTTGACTGTAACCAATTGGCTAACCAGGTTGATTATAAGTTACTTGCACGTTATGTTGAAAATTATGTTGTGTTTGTGTCGGATACCACACTGTGTTTACTCCAGGATATGGAGGTCCCATTGAAGGTTGTGTTGTATAAGATAGACCATAACCAGGTTGATAATTTGGAACGTATGTTTGATATTTGGTTGGATAATTCCCATTAAAATATTGACCTCCCTGAAACAATTTTTGTTCCGGGTAGAACAGTGGCCCTAAAGGAGGCTATTGTCCTTGGAAATACGGTTGCCCTGGCATAGGGTATTTTCCTTGAAGAGGATGTAGACCCTGAATTGAGTACTGTCCTTGAAGTTGATATTTTCCTTGAGGTATGTACTGGCCTTGAGGTATGTACTGTCCTTGAGGTATGTATTGTCCTTGAGGTTGCCCCCCAGGCGGTAAATTACTACCTTGAGGTTGCCCCCAGGCGGTAAGTTACTACTTTGAGGGTCAGGGTTAGGAATGTTTCTAGACATCATGTAAATGTGTTCCACACTCAAATTTTCGGTATGTGATTCATTTGGACCAGATGATGGTATAATTTTGTAGGGAGAAGGAGCTTCTCCTGAGAAAGTACCAGAAAGTGACTGGTATCTCGCAGGAACAGATGGACCACCATACAAATATGATTTTGATGATGCAGAAAACATGGATGACTCACCAAACATGTTTAATGAAGGTCTATAATTACCTCTTGGTATGGCGTAAAAAGGAATTCAGGGTGGCGAATAGTTTAGACCAGAATTGTGTAGAAAGTTTTTTAACTGAGAATACCAAGGATCTTGTTTGAAAGGACTATAATAAACTGATTCACTTGGCCTAAGATCTAAATATTCCTGATGTGAAGGAAGAACAACTTCTTCCTATGTGGATTAATCCCTCTTGCGGACAAGAGCGATCTCCCCAGTATCCTACGAATAGCTAGAAACAAACATCCATTTGTAAATCGTTTTCTCTAGATTATTTGCAATTCAGAATTATTATCAAAAAAGAAAGAGGACATGCCCCTACCTTGAAATCCGATGTTCGGTGTAGTCTTTTATCTAGTCACTCCAAAGAGGCTTCTTCAGTAAGTAGAACCTACAATCAAAGACAGAAAAAAGAATTAAAAGCACCTGCAACATATAATAATTAAGAATAGCCAATCTAACTTAGTGATCAAGGAGTCTAAGTATTGAATTATTCAAATAGACACAAGAACAACTCAATGAGAAAAGGATATCCATATGTATTATCTTGAATGAAAAGAGTAACTTTACAACCCGATGCCTTGATGTCGTACAAGTTCCTCCTGGGGTCCTGAACAATCATTCCTCCTTCAGTTTGACAAGCCTTCCTCTCTTTGAACTAGCATGAAGTTATGGACATGAGTGTGTGATCATTATCATGCCAATAATAACTAGTGTAGAGAGTATGCTCTCTTGATAATTTCTTCAGTAACTAACATGTATGTCTACCATCTACCCTTAAGACTGAAACATGAGCTCAATTTATAGGGAAATGGAGGTGGTTTCAGTTCCATGAAGAGGGGGATGGATTCCTCTCATGAAGGGATTTGAGCTCCATAGACCAAGGGATAAGCTCCATGAGTGGAGGGATAAATCTCGAACTGATCGCGCTTCTAGAGCTTCCAGTTGGGAGAATATTCGACCAGCTGAGCTCTTAGAACTTAATTTTTCCTTTATTTGGCTGTTTACAGGGGTCCATAGGTTTTATAAGAAGAACATGCGGGATCTGCCACAAGCTATAGAACAAATATCTACAGATCCGTAGGAAAGAGCTAGGAAAAGTGTGGAGTTAAACTTTTAAGGGTTTTAATGAGATTTTCTCTAATTCCAAGACTTGGTTTGAGAACTTTAGAATTTTTGAATTCTAAGGGAGCACAATATAGGTAGTGATGAACCTATATGGACTGTCAAATTTCATGGTGACAAAATAACGTGTAACATATGGATATTACGAGTTTTTGGTTTTACCATTTTGTTTAACTAATGCACCAGCTACATTTATGAGGCTGATGCCTGGCATATTTCACCCCTCTCTAGACAGATTTGTTCTGATATTCATTGAAGACATTTTAATTTATTCAAAAATCATGGAGGAGCACATGGAACATTTAAGGATTTTATTGGAGATGTTGCGAAAACATCAGTTGTACGTCAAGTTCAACAAATGTGATTTATTCAAATAACAGATTCAGTATCTAGGCCATTTCATTTCCGCTGAAGGAATAGTAGTTGACCCAGAGAATATTAAAACTATTATGGAATGGAGAGTACCCAAAAATGTGGTAGATATCCAATCCTTTATGGGGTTGGCTGGGTACTATCGATGGTTCATTGAAGGATTCTCAAAGATTTCTTTTCCAATTACATCTTTGCAAAGAAAGGGGAAAATATTTATATGGACTATTGAGTGTCAGAATATTTTCGATAAGTTGAAACATTTGCTGACCACGGCCCCGGTGTTGAGGGTAGTTGATTCCAATAAGGAATTTGAAGTCTGTATCGATGCTTTTAAAGGAGTTGGAGCGATTCTTTCGCAAGAAGGAAGGGTGGCTGCCTACGAATAAAGAAAACTAAAATAGCATGAACAACGATATTCAACTTATGATTTGGAGCTGACATCAATAGTGCATGCACTACGGGTATGGGGGCACTACTTTCTAGGAAAAAGGTTTGTGTAAAAGACCGACCACAGCAGCTTAACCAGCTACTTTAAGAAATCTTATCTAAACTTTCATCAGGCAAGATGGAATGCTTTCTTAAGTGAGTTTGACATGGATACTCAGCATGTAAAAGGTAAAGAAAACCGTGTGGCGGATGCCTTAAGCAGAAAACTGCATTGTGTCTATGAATTGTGATATAACTAGATTGAATGTAAAATTTTGGATCAAATAAAAGAGGAAGCTGGGAAGGACCCTGAATATCAGTTCTTATGGAAACAAACAAAGGAATCCAGGGGGCAAGAAAAACCTTCTGAATATGGAGTTAGCAAGGACCAATTGCTAACCTTTAAAGAGAAAATATATATTCCCAATCTAATGGGTTTGAAGGAGATGATAATGAATGAGTATAACCATAGAAATTACTCAAGACATCTAGGATACCAGAAAATGCTAACAGCAATTAGAAAGGTCTATTTCTGGATCGGTATGCGAAGAAATATTGCAGAATATTTGAAAAAATGCTTGGAGTGTCAACAGGTTAAGGTGGAGCATCAACATCCATTTGGATTGTTGGAACCTATATCAGTACCTGAGTGGAAATGGGAAGTTATATCTCTAGACTTTATTATTGGTTTACCAAGATAAAAAAGGCACAATGATTCCATTATGGTGGTTGTTTATAAATTGAGCAAGGTAGCACATTTCATATCGGTACATTCTACCTATAAAACTATGCAGATAGTAGATATATTTATTAGAGATATTTTTAGACTACAAGGCATTCCAAAGACGGTCATATCATATAGGGATGTGAAGTTTACTTCAGCATTCTAGAAGACCTTATTTACAGGTTTGGGAACCCAAATAAATTTCAGCATCGCTTATCATCCTCAAAGGGATGGAAAAACTGAGCGGGTAAATGGCCAAATCTTGGAAGACATGTTGCACATGTACGTGATGCAGTAGCCAACGAAGTGGGAGGAATATTTGCACTTGGTAGAATTTTCCTACAACAATGGCTATTAGGAGTCTCTTAAGATGAGCCCCTTCGAAGCACTGTATGGATGACAATGTCGTACTCCCATCAATTGGAGTAGCCCTAAAACCAATTTGATGCTTGGACCGGAGATGCTAGCTGAGATGGAATCGGAGGTAAGAAAGATCATAAAAAATCTGAGAGCCGCTCAAGATCAGCATATTAAGGTGTATGCCAATAAGAAGAGGAATTATCGAGAATTTGAATTGGGCGATCATGTGTATGTAAGGATTAATCCCAAGAAGAGCACACTAAGATGGGCCTCTTGTGCCAAGCTAGCTCCCAGGTTCAGTGGACCCTTCCATATTTTGGAGAGGGTGGGACCTAAGGCATACCGATTGGCTTTACCCAGCCATATTCAGGTGCACAATGTGTTCCATGTATCCTTACTAAAAAAATACATACATGATCCAAAGCACGTAATCCATTGGCAAATCATTCAGGTCAAATCGGACGGAGAATTTCTGGTTGAACCTCAGTGTATACTCGATCGGAGAGAAATCATCCTCCTGAGGTGAACCATCACCCAGGTTAAAGTGCAGTGGAAGCACTTCAGCTCGGATGAGGCCACCTGGAAGATGAAGGTTTTTTTCATGAGGCTTATCCAAAATTGTTCGATGAGTTGGACTAAAACACTGAGGACGATGTTTACTTCCAGGGGGGGAGTTTTGACAGCTGGCTTAAATGCTAACTAGTTTTTATTTCATTTTATTTTTTAAAGAAACTAAAACGTTTATTTCTTTTGAGAAATATCACTTGATGAACTTGAAATTAATTATGTTTTGTAAAAATAAAGTTTAGTTATGGAAAAGTGGTTCCATAAAAGTGAAAAACACTAATGGTAAAAGTATTCCAAGAACTGAGAAGTATTTGAATAGTTAACAGATAGTTACCTTTCCTCTGGGGATAAAGGTGCATCCCAGTGAGGAAAATGGGTTATGTTCTATAACTAAGGAAGGGAGAGATTGGAGAAATCCTGAGCTGGTAGCAACCAGTGGAAGACACTCAGCATTCCCAAATCTTCTTGAAAGAAGAAGTACTAGACCAAGGGTCCCGAGGTATCTTCTAGGAAATCTGTCAACCTACTAGGCTCAGTATGGAGCATGGGGGGAGAAGAGGACATTATTGCCTCTCCCATGGTAGGGTGGATATCATCAGCAAGGCTAGAAATAAGATAAGTACACAGACTGTCAAAAAATAGAAGAGTTGTAAATTTAAATGTTTAGACATATTTCTTCTATACTGGAATATTTAGATAGACTTCTTTATTATGGTATTATGTAGACAGAACTCTGTTAATTAGTAGAACTATTTCAGGAAAATGTGAAAAGAGAAATTATACTTTGTGACCCATGGTGGAATAATAAATCTGTATTCTCTGTAATTTCTTTCAGATGTATGGTAGAATAAGAACATACATCATTTCAAGCTTAGGTTGTGTAATGAAAGCTTCATTACAATTTTATAGTCTGACAATTAAGATAATAGTACAGGAAAAACTAAGTTAAACGCCAGACATAAAATATTAACCAAGAGGTATGGACCAGGAAAACTGTATCCTCAAGGCCGAGATCAAAATCCCCAGGCTTTGAGCAGGTTTTTGACCAGAAATATTTCATATACACAGATAGTGGATAGGAGGGCAACTCCATCCTGTAGATGATCCGAACATCCCTAAATAAAAGAAGAACAGGAAAATAGAAAACCAAAGGTTTAAAGCATTTTAAAACTCTAAAATACTCAGAAAACAAAATGAGTGACATGCATATATCTATAAAGAATATTTCTCCTGTAAAATATTACTGAAATGGAAACCACGGACTAAAACTATGTTACTGTAAGATATTGTGAATATTTCTACACGGTCATTCATTTGAAAAACATACCTTCAAACAAAATGGAAAAAGCATAGTATAATTGCCTATATATGTATATGTTAACTGTAACAAAATAGATTTTCCAAGCTGCGGGAAAGTTGGAAGCTTAACGAAAAACTGAAGGGTTATCTTCAAAGATACAAGACCAACATTGTCCACTGTAAACATTATTACACAATGATTGAATGTCGCTCTTTTTCATAATTAGAACATATCGAATCAAAACTGGACATGCAACCCCTGAATATTTCAGAAAGAGTCTCAATAAATGTATAGAATGCAACCAATAACTCTGAAGGAGACTCGCGAATTACAAAGTAAACTAGAGAATAGTACTTCATTAAGTTAACCAAAAAAGAAGACTGCTATAGAGATTTCTATAAGTCTAATAGCCATGGAAATAAGCCAAGCATCTAAATGCCAGAAACCTTGTAAGACCTCCTGCGAGACTCAAATTACCTGATAAGGAAAGTACCTGAGGGTTAGTTTAATCATCACTGCTCCAAAGCAAAGTGTACCCACGTTTTTAACTTGCAAAGTTAAGACCGAAGGAGTACCTTCGCCACAACAACCAACTCTATTCAGTAAGTTAAAACCCTAACTACCCAACAAAGTTATGGAGATGAGGATAATTGACTTAAGGGCTTCACATACCTGAACGAGTTGGCTTGTGGTAGCGGCGACGACTCCTATATCAAAACATCGAGCAGATATTTTCTCAACCAAAACATCTGAGAAAAATGGAAAGAATCTATGAGAGCAGAGCCAACAGAAAACTAAGATGGGTAAGCTAACCTGTCAGGGTTGAGGCAGTCGTGACCGAGCATAAGGGAATTGGGTAGCTACATTACAGTCACAGGAGCAGTAATACAAAACCTCCAAAGCCATGAATGCAGAGCCGAACCCCTCCAAGGAGAAGAGACTCAAATTTGTGACAGAGTAACTGCTTAAATCCTAAAGGGACCACATGTGATATTCCCATTTTAGCACATGACTAAATGGAATATTAAAATTTTTCTTTTATCACCTTTCAACTAAATAAATGGGTAAAGGAGCCCATTCTTATTTAATACATGAATAAAATCCCCCATAATGTGAAAGGGATCATCAGAGTAGCTTCATTTTGCACCCTCAAGTGTGAAAAGGGGCAAATGCATGAAGACAAGGTCATGTTTGACCAAGTCAATAGTGCTGCCATAGGAGGAGTGGATCACTTAATGAGACAGCGCAATGTGAATGAGGAAGAGGATATTTGGTGGAGGAAACCCTAATGGATGGGGCCCATGGAGAGAGAGCTTTCACTTGTTTAAAAGGAGGGCAAGGCAGCCATTGTTATTCATGCTATGGATTATTGATTTCATTGTCTATGCAGACAATTGTGCATTCTTTTGTTGTTTAGCAAGAATTGCTGGGGGAATTCCTATTTAGGATTTCTTCACCTTCTTGAGAGGCCTCTTGAAGGATTGTTCTTAATTCTCAACACTCCTTGGCTCAAGGCCAAGGCATCCTCCTCTAGGACAGCGTTATTGTTGCAGTAGCATAATTCTGTGTTGCAGGGTGTTGCAGTGGATGCTCCACAACACCATTTCCTTGGCTCATATGTCAGAGGAGGGAGATTCATGAGCATATTGTAGATCATTGGCATCATGACAAGAATTCCTCTTCACCAACAGCGCAGTCCCTTCTCTAGACTGTGTTATTTCTGAGTGCAATTGCAGTGGGGACTTGCTCCACTATTTTGGAGGGTGAGATCTTCAGGGATTGGATCAGCCTTTCACCTGAAAGATCCTTTGGATGATATTCAGCCATCATATGCAACATCATCAGTTATCTTCATCCATTTCTATTTTCTGAGTTGCAGCTGCTGCCCAGCAACTCTGGCATTTTTGAAGATTTGCCATTTTGTATGTATTTCAGCCAATCCTTCTAAGGATTGTGTATTGTATGTTTCCAAGAGTTGAGATCTTTCTCCCCCTTCTTATTTGAGAAATATATTGTCATATCCGTAGATTAATGACATTTTTTTGCAGTTCCTCTTCATGGATTGCGCAGTCATAGCCAGGGCTTCTATTGTATAGCAGTATTTCTTCATGTGCCATGTATATGTTTCATAGGGGCTGCATTGCCTAGCTTGAGAGATCATTTTCCTCAAGACATTGTATACATTATTTCTTCTATAATCTAATGTAATGGTTATGTGGATCTTCTGGCATTCTTGTTTTAATGCATTCACTGCTATTTTCCAGATCATGTTTATGTATTGTTGATCTCCACATTGGTAATATCTTGAGATATTCCCAATAGTGTAGTTGTTCCTAATTTGGAATATTACAATGGTATCAAAGCATGATCTCTGGCTCAGCCTGTGAGTCTCATCCAAAGATATAAATATGATGAAGAAGATGAGTTTACTCTCATCTATTTTCAGATCTAGAGGAGACCTCTCCAAGGAGGTCAAGAAGATTGAAGAAGGAGAAGAGGAATGACCATGCACTTCCTACTCTCACAAAGAAGAAGACCAGAAGCATGAAGAGCACTTGGAATTCGAAATTCTAAGTGAGTACCTAGCTGAATACCGAGCAAAACCTAGAGCCTTCCAAGAGACTCTATATTTTCCACAATTTATTCAGCAGAAGGAAGAAAGAAGACCCCACAGCTACGGGATGATGAGAGGCAATAGATTTCTATTGTCCACATTTGATGGATCACTCACATGTGCAGTAGAGGTTTGGGTGAAGAAACTAGAGGCTTTATTCCTGCTACATCCTGTAGTAGACAGAGAGGTTGTAGAAGTTGCAGTGCTGCACCTTGAAGGTGAAGCAAAGAATTGGTGGATCAACCATCTAAACCATGCAAGGGTTTCTACTCTTGTTGATTTTTCTCAGAGATTGATCGGGAGGTTTGGAAAAAGGAGGGAGGAGCCCTCACCACCAAATAATGAGGCATGTACCAGTGCTATTGAAATTGTGGAGGAGCAGCCTTCATCTTCAGCAGTTTGGGAGGCCAACACTTATGAGGAGGAAACTCTTCTAGCCTTGCAAAGAGCTTCCAAATTTCACCAAGGTATGATTGAAAATCCATCTCTTGTCATTTCAGCAAACACTTTGGATGGGTCTATATCATTTCATGCAATTGATCTAGAGCAGCAGAATAGCACTGCGGTAATCAATGATGGAGGAAGGATGAATCATTCCTCATGTGAGCACTCAAAGAACAGCTTCATTCAGGAAGCCATGAAGGAAGCAGTGAGAAGGAGTATACATCTAAAGATAAGAAACTCTTTCTCCTCTATAGATGACACTCTCTCAATGAGCATGCCACAGCTCAAAGAGATACTTCTACTGGCATCAGATCCAAGGCCTCTTGGGTTTTGGAGAACCATGCATGAGGAGGAGATCTTCGGGAGAGATTTCAGTAGGGGTGCACTCCCACACATCATGGAGTGCAAGATTCTTCAACAGTTTGAGGAGGTTCTTCCCTTCTCACAGGAGCAGATAGAATATGGAGGACATCTTCGGATGGAGAACATCTCTCATGACTATGTTGGACATTCCTTGAGCCATGCACATCATGATGGGAGGTTTTTTCCTAACACCTATTTGAATCCTCATAGGGTCAAATTGATCCTCGGGAAGATTGCATTTCAAGGTCCCATGAAATGTAGGAGTCTGATTTGGGATTATGGTAGCCCTCATGGGAGGACTACCAAGATTAAGGGTGGAAGAAGGCATCCACAATGGGTTGAATGGATGTGGATGGTGGGCAAGAAGCAGGTGAGCTACTTGCATATTTATGATACTGGGCAACAGGAGGATTGGCTGCACTGGTTACTCTTGAAGGAGTTTGGCCATCACTTGGAATACACTCTTTCCAAGGGTATGAGGATGGAGAAGATGTGGCAAGATGCTGGCATCATGGAGTAGCAAAGAGTATGGGTGCATAGTGATGATGCAACATTCATTTCATTCACTATGTCTTCATCACATATCTTGCATGATTAGAGCATGAGGAAGCAACAAAGATATTTGTTGCTGGGGTCATTCTTTGGAGAGCAAGGGCAGATTTTCTCTCATTTCTTATATGATGTTGTAGGAGTAGGGGATGGCACTATCATGGTGCAAAGGGGGTGCTCCTTGACCTTGGATGATCAGGAATTACTTCCACTTTTAGAGAGATTCCATATTTGCAGCAACATTGTTGGAGGGTTTCCCATTCATGTTGAGGGCAACAGCGCAGTTCCATCTAGATATTATCTAGTGCCTCATGTAGAGGAAGGAGGAGCTCTTGCTCCATGTAGAGGGATTCTTGCATCACTGCAAGGAAGTCCCCAGGATCTCATGTATGGAGATCAAGGCACAACTCATGTTTTACATGTGCCATTGCTGAGGAGGTGTGGAACCTTGGAGAAACAAGGAGGAGATAGGGAGGATGACCATCATGATGTGATGAGGAGCACACATCCCTGTCTATTTTATGAGGTTGATTCACCTAAGAAGGTGATTGGATTGCGCAGTGGAAGCATGGACATACTTTTTCATTCATATATTCAATCATCTCTTGTTGAGGATGTCTCACAGGGAGACATTTTGTCGAGGAGACCACTGGACCAGTAAAGGAGGATAGATGCTTCACATGTTGAGGCACCATTCATTGATTTCAGAGGAGTGGATTGCTCCCAAGATCATCTTGCTCACATGATATTAACATATCAGCATATGAGGAGATGCATAGATCATGTGCAGATGGAGGAGATACATAACTCTTTGGAGGAGTTAGCACAACCACCTCTTTTCTCTTTGAGGATGAGAGGAGACTCATTTTTTATCCACTCCATTTGCATACATATTCATCCCTTAACCATATATGTACAGGATGTTGCTCCAAGGAGGAGCATTCTTCTTTCTAGACCCCATGGTCTACTTGAGGCCATGAGCACTATTGGTGACCACTCCCTAGGAGGACTTGGCGAGGAAATGTATTTTGGAGGACCTACTCACCTTGCACCATACATCATTCACTTTCTCCATACATTTGAGGAGAGTAGGACAACAAGAAAGTGGTTGAGAGGCCACACTTTGTGTCACACTCTTTTGCAGTTGAGGGTCAAACTGCACTGGCTACAATGGAGGGACCAATGTCCTTATCCCTTGCCACACATGACAGCAAGCATGGTTCTCATCATGGTTCATTATGTTGTTGTTGTCTTTGTATTTGTTGAGAGCATGATTGGGGGAATGGCACATTGGTCGCATGTGTCCCTTGGGGGAGGGATCTCCCACATTATTTGCATTGCATGTTCTAATGGGAGCATGAGAGGACATGTGGCCACTACAAAAAAACATTTGTTTCCATTTGAGGTGAGACATATGATTGATTGGATGCCATATGATGGTGACTTCCAACTCATCACATATGAGGTGATTTGGGACAGCATGTTTCATAATGCTGGGGAAGAGATCCTTGGAGGTCTAGTCTTCATCTTGCCACTAGAGGGAAACTTTATTGCAGCCCAAGATCAACATATACTCTACACTTATCCCAAGTGGAGAGGAGGACAGCGTGGGGTAGGCTATTTTGTCTACCAAGATCAGAATTTTAGCACACCTATATTGCAGGAGCCAAAGGTGGAAGATTATTTTCAGGAGTTGCCATGTTGGGAGGTAACTCACTTTGTATGGATGATTGCTTGGGGAATGGAGGATCTACATGAGGAAGATGTTCCTCAACATATTTCAGACTTCGTGCCTTGGGTGGAGATTCTTCAGTTCTATCCTTGCAGTTGCTTGAGGACAAGCAAAATTTGGGAGGGGAGGACTGTAATATTCCCATTTTAGCACATGGCTAAATGGAATATTAAAATTTTTCTTTTATCACCTTATAGCTAAATAAATGGGTAAAGGAACCCATTCTTATTGAAGACATGAATAAAATCCCCCATAATGTGAAAGGGATCATCATAGTAGCTTCATTTTGCACCCTCAAGTGTGAAAAGGGGAAAATTCATGAAGACAATGTCATGTTTGACCAAGTCAACAACATTGCCATAGGAGTGTGTAATATCCCTTTTTGGAATAGCTAGCAATCCATGGCTGGAAAACGCATTTTCCAGAAATGGAGGTAGCAAGATTTGATACCAAGACCTGGATCCCTTAGACCAATGTGTCTAAGACCAAAATCCAAGAGTTGGGACCAAATAAATCCTTCTAGGGTGGTGAGACAAGCCTCCCACACCTAGTTCCCTTCAGAAAGTGCCCAAGGAATAAGGCTGCAACAATGTATGAACATATAATGGATTCTCAACATTATTTTCAAGAGCTTGCTTGTGAGGAGATGTAAATAGCCAACATGTATTATTACAGCAGTAAAAGGAATGCAATGACTTGAGGAATCAGCCATTCAATCAATACAATACAAGCCTCACACTACATGCATGATATATATGAAGCACACTACTATTGATAAGGAACTGTAGGCTATGACTGTGCAGTCTGAACTGCTGCAAAATGATAAAATTACAATGATATGAAAATATGAAGCTAAAATAAATATGGGGAGCATGATCTCAACCCTGAAAATACAATACATCAATCCTCTAGAAGGATTGGTTGGAATCTACTCAAAATTGGCAAAGTACATAAATGACGGAGTTGCAGTAGCAGCTGCAACTCAAGAACTAGAAATCAATGGAGAAGGCTGAAATTGCTGCATCAAATGAAGAACCCTCCTCCAATGGAAATCTAAATTGAAAGGTTGATCCCTTCACCAAAGATCTCACCCTCCAAAGTGTCTACTAATCCCTCACAGCAAATACTCTCCAGAATAACATTGTATAAGAGAGGGACTGCTCTACTAATGATGGAAAGTGGTTGGCCTGATGCCAAATATAGTGGAATAAGCTCATGAACCTCATTTTCTAATCTCCCAAAGGGATGGAAGCTCCCTCCTCTGTAAAACTAGCCAAGGATGGTGTTGTAGAAAACCTGCCCAGCAACACCGAGCAACACTGCACAATCTCCAGCTGAAACTGCGCTGATGAAGAAGGATGAGGCTTGACCTCAATGTCTGAATATGGGGAATGGAGTGAAATCCTCCAAGAGCTACTCAAGAAGGAGAGGAAATCCTAAACAGGAATTTCCCCCGGAAATTCTTGCTAAACAGCAAGAGATTGCAGCAAGTCCAAAGGACCAAAGATGAATAATACTCAACATGAGAAACAATGGCTGCCTTGTCCACCTTTTAAAAAATGTGAGCTCCCTCTCCATGGACCCCACTCATTAGGGTTTCCTTCCTCTATAATCTTCCCTCCTTTTCCACTGCGTTGGCCCACAAGATACCTTTCCATCTCCTACCACTGCGCAGTTTGACTTGGTCAAACTTGACCTAGCCTTCCTGCAAAAGTCTCCTTTCACACATGGAGGTGTGAAATCCAGCTCTATAAGTGATCCTCTTTCACATTAAGAGTATTTTTATCCCTTATTCATTAAATGAATGGGTCTCCTACTCATTTTATTCATCTCCTAGGTGAAAATGGCAAAAATCAATATTCCACAAAATTTGGAATATTACAGTCCTCCCCTCTCAAAGATTGCTTGTCCTCAAGCAAGTACAAGGATAGACTGATTTATTTCCCCTTACTTTCCCTATAGCATCCATGCATGATAAACTTCTCCAATAAAAGGATGCCATATCATCAATCAAGTGTCCAAGTTGTCCCTCCAACATATGCAATCTAGCTTTTGGTGAACATCCCCAAATAGCTATCATGTAGAAACAAATATCCATGGAGGAAACAATGGGTTGTCTAAGGGCCTCCTTGAGGCATGAGATCTGATATATAATGGGACTTATCATCCCCATATGAATCTCACATCCCCAAGAAATCATCCATACAACATAAGTTTCCTCCCAACATGGAAACTCATAGAAATCTCCCTCCACCTTGAGCTCCAGAAATGAAGGTGGGCTGAAAATATGAATATGGAAAGTCTCATAGCTTGCCCCATGCTATCCTTATCTCCACTTGTGATAATTTTAGAGTGTGTGTTGATCATGGGCTACAAAAATATTTCCCTCAAGTGGAAAAATGAAGAGCAATCCTCCAAGGATCTCTCCTTTATCAATGATAATCCGCCTAGCCCAAGTGTTGGCGAAAAGTCAGGTCTCGTGGACAAGACCCAGGTTCGAGGGTTGTGGCCAACAAGGGGTCCGGTGTAGTCTAGGAAGACCTCTCCTCCATCAATGATAATCCGGCTGGCCCAAGTGTTGGCGAAAATTCAGGTCTCGCGGACAAGACCCAGGTTCAAGGGTTGTGGCCAACAAGGGGTCCGGTGTAGTCTAGGAACACGCCGGCATTTTCACCCCGCTCTTGGAGAGCAGTGCGTCTCACCCGAGGCGTGCCACGACCACATGCATAAGGGGATGAGATCACTGGTAAGGAATAAACCCGCAACCAAAGAAAGAAAGTGCATCCATTACATATACCAAATTACACATGCAAGATCACTTACTAAGTATTCAGACAGTCGCAACTTAAAATTTTAAATCAGTGTAAACACATTACAGCACATGAACAACTTATTGAGACAGCAATCTTCCCTTATATTATTCTTTTGGCCGAACACATGATTACATAGCTTTCTCTCTGATAACTCACAAGTCTGATATAGATGGATTTTAGAACAGAAAGGAAGAACATAGAAAGTAAGAAACCATAGGAAGAACAAGCATGATTCTTCCGCAGCTGCTCTGCGCGTCCTTCCCTATCTCGATCCTCGCGACTTCTCTCGTATCCATTCAACCTTCAACCTCCCTTCTTTTCAGCCGGGTGATCGTCATTTATTCACCCGCTCCTCGCGACTGACAGCTTCTCTGTGTCTTCACTCTGGCTTTTCCCAGCTTCTCTTCTGATGTCTGCGTGTTCTACTTTCTGTTTTCTGCTGTGTTTCTTTCATCTGCACTTATCTCTGTTCGATCTCCAGCTATCGAGTGCTTCCGCGCCACCTTGGTAGCTCCGCAACTCCTGGTCGTTGCGGTGCGGTCGCGGTTGCCATGTGTATTTATTCCGCAACTCAAAAAGAGTCAAAGTTCAAAATGTCTTGGCCAAGAGTTCAAAACTTAAACAAAAACAAGGGCCCCAACAGGCCCCGACCACAATTCCTTGACTCGTCCGCGAGTCAATCACAAATAACAGTTTCTATTTCCATTCCCCCGCTGGCTTCCGTGCCCTGTTCTGCTGTTCCTTCTTCCGCCGCCCTTTCCTGCTGTGTTCCGCCACTTGCTGGTTCAAACAAGGGCCCCAACTCCGGGACCCGGCGGCGCGCTGAATCTCTAAGCTCTGTGAAGGCCGCCACAGCTTGCTGCCATTCCTGCATCAGCAAGTCGGCCTCTTGAGAGATTCGGTTGGCGGCGGCTTCGTCTATGGGCGTCGGGGCAGCCCCGAACAACGTGGCGAGCTGGTCCGCGGCCTTGGCATCCAGTTGGTGCATAGCGTCAGCATGGGTGCGAAGGGGCGGACGAATCTCCCGGATGATGTGTTTGGCCGCTGCTGATTCGGCCTCAGTCTGCTGCATGTGAAGTTCCAGCTCGTCCGACTGGGCGTAGAGCTGATCTAACCTTGCAGGGTCCGTGGTCGCCTGAATGTCCCGGGCAATCTGTTGCAGCTGGGCAGCGATGGGCTGCGTCTTGACAGTTAACGCGAGTGAGCACTCCTGCAAACTGCACAGAAGGGCAGAAGCCGCGGCTGCAGTGGAATGGAGAGTTGCTTGTAGACTAACTGCCTGCGTCTGTTTGGCAGTTACCTGTCCTGAATGGTCACTGGGTGGATCTGGAAGGGTAGGCCGTGCGGCTAACGCCGCTTGTAGCTCCTGGTTCTCCCTGCAAACAATAGTGAAAACTTCCCTGAGGTGATGAGCCTGTAGCGCGATAGTGTCCTCCTCGATTCTGGTGGGAAGTGGAGCATGGTGAGCCCGTGCAGCGGGCCATATGCTGGAGATCGCCTGGATAGCAATGTTGACCTGCTCCTGGAGGTTGGTCTTCTCCCGTAGCAACTGATTGCGCTGTTCAGTAAGCGCCATGATCTGATTCCGCTGCTCGGTGCACCGCCGCTGTAGCTCTATGTGAATCTGCTCGGCCTTGAGGGCCGCCCGCTGAATGAGCAGGTACAGCTGTGCTGGACTCAATTGTTCTGCATTTGTTGTGCTGGGTGCACCCTGCTCTGGCGTCTGTTTCTGCGAAGATTGGCCCATGGCCGCTGGTCGGCCTGAAGTCTCTGGAGGATGGACCGGCGTCTGCTGCTGCACCGAAGTGGCCATATCAGGCTCCGGCCGGTCCTGCTGCGTGGTCTGCTCTGTGGAAGGGGCGGCCGAATCAGCCCCAACTGTGGCTGGCTGGACAGATATAGTGGGAAGAGGATCCCGGGATGTGGCCACGGGGTCAACCGATGGTACCACGGCTGCAGTACTGGAGGTGACCTCCGCCCCGTGGTCACCGCCGAAAAGTTCCCGGATCAAAGAATCTGACACAGTGGCTGAGGAGTTGGACGGATTGGGGGAGGTGGCATGTGGTCGGCTGGTGGAGGGGGCGGTGGATGGAGTGAAGGAGGTGGGAGGGAGATGAAGGTTGAGGAAATCTGCTGGATCAATCAGCGGTTCCTCCGGAATCAAAGTTGCTGTGGGCGGAGTGGCTGGTGGATCATCCTCCGTAAGATCTACCACTGGATCTGTGACCGTAGTGCGGGCCCTTTTGGATGGAGGTGGGTCGGAGGAATCGGGTTCGGGGCCCGGTTCACCCATTGGTGTGATGAGGGGGGTGGCAGAAGTGAACAGGTTAGTGGGAATGGGGGAAATGAGGGGGGCGGTATTGGAGAGACCACGGGACCGATTAATATGAAATTCAGCAAAAGAAGGAAATATAGGGGCACCACTTGAAACAACCTGGGTTGCCACATTGAGTCACCGTACCTGGTCGTTGAAATGCTCGACGATGGGGACCAGCGAGTCAGGCAGGTCCGGTGCGGTCCCAGCTGCATCTGGTGTTGTCTCCGCCGCAACTTGTGAAGATCCCCCTGCGCCGGTCGCGGCAGGCTGTTGTGCGGCCCTCATCCCCTCAAAATCGTAGCGGATGATTCCGTCGCGGACGTGCTGGACAACCCCTGGCCACGCGGAGACCTCCCTGTGGAAAACGTTGTCGTTCAGTTGGAAGCGAAGGGGTGCCATATGAAAGGTGTGGTGCGGTACGCAAGTTGGCCGGATGAAAGTGTGGCTGTGGCTGACTCCAAACCACACCTGTTCACTGTATTCATCCAACAGGTGTCGGGGCACCCGTTGCTGGTAAGTGACCACATCGGTCATCATCCCATACCACGCCCGGAACGCCTCTGCGTTCACCTGCTTGCTGCTGGGGTCCGTGGACACCTGCCAGGGGGAATATTTCATCGCGAGCGGCTGGCTCACGGTGATCTCCGCCGGTGTCTGGATAGGAGGAAGGTGCCATTTCCACATGGCGAACGCTAAGATCAAGTACCCATAAATAAAACTGGTAGTCCGCTTGTAGTTGTCTTCGCAAGCCGCGAAGATTTCCTTCAACACAAACGAGCTCCAATTCAACCTGGCTCCCTGGACGCAATTCTCTGCAATGGAAATTGTGTCCAGAGTGCACTCTCCCTTCGTGTATTGGCGCATGGTCTTGCTAGCGATCAGGTAGCAAGCGAACCGGATTTCTGGTACGTTTATCAAATCTATTTTGGCACCTTTACCACCCCTGCGAGTGCCATACTTGGTGTAGAGGTCCGCGTCAGCCGACTTTCGGGCGCGCTTGGAGGATGTCTGGCCCACAGTGGAGACATCTGCACCTGTTTGAGATAGCCCCGTAAGCCGATTAATGTCTGCGGCATGTATTGGAATTTCTTCATTAAGCCACAGGGACCCGTTCTGCACCCGACTGAGGAGGAACCGAGTACATTGCAGAGCTGGTCCTGTGGTTCCGAAGACGGGAAGACTCCTCAAATTCATCAAAGTCGACTGCTGTAGGCCCCAGAATTCTGAACGCATCCGACTGTTGGAGCTGCTCCCGGGCGTGTAATGGTGTTCCATGTATATTTTCCAATGGAGGTGAGGAAACTCAGCCGGGTCGGACAAGTTGGCGTCCATACATGGTGCATTGTCATACTTGCCGACCAGCGACTCTACACGGTGAATTCTGCTATCTAATGCTGGTTCAGGGACTGAGAGGAGAGCTCTCGGCATCTTGGCGCGCCGCTGATAGACTTGGACGATTCTTCTGTAACTTCTTTCGAGGTGCTGTGTGCTCTGATACTGCGAATGCTCCGGAGTCGCTGCAACTTCCAAATTGAACTGGTCCGTCATCCTCTTGCTGATAGCCTTCATGCAAATTGGGCCATCTGCTGGCACGCGCGGAGTTGATGAGACTCCATAACGACAATTAATTCTTGCTATCTTTCTTGCCTGCGATAATCGTGCGATCAATCGCAGGCCTGTGTGTAATCTGACAGTTGCTGACGGCGTCATGGGGAGATGGGCGGACTCGACGGCTGAGGGAACTGCGGGTGATGGAAAATGATTACGGTATGATTACTGTCTATTAAGGGAATTTATGACCAAATCTGAGCGATCCTACGGACTGACAAAAGGACTGACGGATATGACCTGGACTGACACTGGCACGAGGATGGATCCTACGTGAACGACACGCTGGACTGGCGCGGTGACATGCTGGACTGGCGCTGCGACACGCTGGACTGGCCAGCCCCGACCACAGTCGGTTGCGGTATGGTTACCGCAACTGACTGTTTATTTGACTGATTGCAAATGAACGGAAAAGACTACCTACGCTCATCCCGGTTGCGGGAGAGTTATTCAACTACGCTACTCTACGGGTTCTCTCGGTTGCGAGAGTTATTAATGAAAAGTGAGAAGGTACCTACTCCTGGTAGGGTTTCAGGCGTGCGCCATTCACCCACCCAGGAAGAACTGTACCGTCCAGCTGTGCCAGCCGAACGGCGCCTGAGTCGCGGATCTCGATGACAAAATACGGTCCCAACCAGTGCATCTGGAGCTTGCCTGGAAACTTCTGGAACCGGCTGTCATATAAGAGAACTTTGCCGCCAACTTGGAAAGCCTTAGTTTTGATGTGGCGGTCGTGCCACGCTTTCTGCCTGGCCTTCTGGACCTTTTGGTGGAATTCCGCGAGGAATCGAGCCTCATCCAGCTCTTGTAGCTCCTGGAGGCGTTCCCGAAGTGACGCCTCTTCTGAGAATTGAAGGGACGTTGCGATCAAAAGGCTGGGTACGGTGAACTCGGCGGGAATCACAGCTTCCCAGCCATACACCAGCTGGAATGGTGTCTGGTTGGTCAAACGTTTTACCGTGGTCCGGTAAGCCCATAATGTCGCTGGTAGCCGCTCATCCCAATCATCCCGCTGAGCATTGCAAATTTTAGTCAAGCCCTTTTCAAGAATCTTATTGAAGGCTTCCACCGTACCATTGGCCTGCGGATGGTATGGGCTGCTTTTGTGATGTTGAATCATAAATGTGTCCAATAGTGACTTGACCGTGGCATTAATGAAATGCGTACCCTGATCGCTGGTTAAGCTCCGTGGGCAGCCAAAGCGGCTGATGATGTGTTCAAAAATGAACCGAGCAGCGGTCTCTGCCAAGCAGTCACGTACCGCTGCCGCCTCAGCCCACCGGGTGAGGTAATCCGTTGCGGTGATGATGTACCGGGCTTTGGAATGGCGAGCGATTGGTGCGATGGGGCCAATGAAATCAACAGCCCACTTTTCAAACGACCGCAACACATGCACTGGGTGTAGCGGGAGCTCGTCCCGGTGCGAAGGCCTTCCCGTCCGCTGGCAAACATCGCAAGGCTTCACATAGGCTTTACAGTCTGCATGTACCATCGGCCACCACAGGCCAGCTTGAAGCACCTTCCTTGCAGTAGGTTTTGCACCCACATGCCCTCCCGCAACACCACTGTGACATTCCCACATCACTGCTTCCCGTTCATGGTCAAGAACGCACCTGCGCAACACCTTGTCCAGCCCCAATTTGTACAGCTGCCCCGCAATCAATTGGTAGTCGGTCGCCCGGACAACAAGGTGGCGTTTCTGAAGCGGGGTGTAATCCTCAGGGCACTGTCCCGTGGTCAGATACGTGGCAATGTCAGCCAGGTAATCTGGTACTGCTTCAACTCGGAAGAGGTCAGCATCCGGAAGCTGATCGTCCAACGGGCCTTCATTCTCTCCCGTCTCCAACCTGGACAAGTGATCGGGACCAACATTCAACCTACCAGGCTTGACAATCACCTCAAACGTGAACTCCTGAAAAAGTAGAAGCCATCGACAGATTCTTCCTTCCAACACAGGCTTATTGACCAGATATTTCAATGCCGAATGGTCCGTGAAAAATGTAAATTTGCCGCCCAGAAGGTAGTGGCGGAACTTCTGGAGAGAGTACACCATCGCCAACGCCTCCCGCTCGGTCGTGGTGTAATTCTTCTCCGCATTAGATAACCGTCGGCTGGCGAAGTATACCGGGTGGTCAACTGTCGTTTCCTCGGGTTGCGCCAATACAGCGCCAAGTGCAATCCCGGATGCATCAATGTGCACATGGAACTGCTTATCCCAGTTCGGATGGACCAGTATGGGTGCCGTCGCCAATTTCTCCTTCAATGTGTCGAGTGCCTTCCTGCACTCCGTCGTCCACTCAAATGCTTCTGACTTTCGCAACAGTTTCTCCAGAGGGGCAGTGATTTTGGCGTAGTTGCGGATAAACCGCCTGTAGTATCCTGTGTGCCCGAGTAGTGCCCGCAACTGCTTCACGTTCTCGGGGGCCTCCATGTGGACGATGACCGCGACCTTGGCAGGATCAACGCAGACCCCTTGCTTGCACACCACATGACCCAAGAGTGTGCCGAATGGTACTGCAAAAATACATTTCTTCAAGTTCAAGGAAATCTGCAGCTGGCGACACTGGTCGAACATAACACGCAACAGGGAGGCGTGTTTCTTCAGCAGGCTGTAAACAGTCCAATCGTCCATATAGACTTCCAGGAACTTGTGAATGTACTCCCGGAAAGTAGCAATGATAATCCGGGAAAACACAGCCGGTGCGTTCTTCAGACCAAATGGCATAATGTGGTATGCGAATGATCCCCACTCAGTTGTGAATGTCGTCTTTGCTTTGTCTTCCTCGGCGATGCGCACCTGATGGTAGCTCGAAAACCCATCAGTGAAGGAATAAGCTTCGTTTCCCGCGACATGATCTAGAACTTCGTCGCTGAAGGGAGTGGGAAACGGATCGTGAATACAAGCATTATTCAAACTCCGATAGTCTACGCAGACACGGATTTCCGCTTTGTCCTTCTTGTTCTGGATGACAATGGGACTTACCCACTCGGCTTCTTCTACTGGAAAGATGAGACCCGCAGCCAGCATCTTGTCGATCTCCATCTTAACCTTCTCTTTGATACGTGGATTCAATCGGTAGGTTCGGTGCTTCACCGGCCTGGCTCCCGGTTTCAGTGTGATGCGCATCTCGCCCAAATCCCCTTTGATCCCCTTCAGGTCCGCAACTGATGACGGAAATAAATCTTCGTACTCCCGGAGGAGGCTGAAAATTTCTCTTGTCGTCTCCTCGTCCCAGTAATCTCCCACCGTTGCCAGCTTAGGTTTCTCCTCCGTTCCAATGTTCATCTTCTTTGTCTTTAGGGGCTGCAAATGGACTCCTTCTGTCGTCGGCTCGTCACGGACGCTCCGCTCGCCCTCCTTTCGTCAAAATAGAGATGCCTCAGGTCCTCCAAACTATCGTCCCCCGGTTCGCCGTCAACCCGTTGGCAAACCAATTCGCTCTTAACCCCGGAGCGTGACGCCACCGGGCCCTCATCGGGCTCGGGATGGCAGAAAAACAGAACCTCCTTGACAGCTTGTAGGGCCTGAGATTCCTGCGCCGTCTCCCCTTCGAACGAGAAGCTCTGGACGAACTTTTCCGTGACTACTTGCCAGGAGCGGGTTCCCCGTTTCCGCTCTTCCTCCAGGTACCAGGCCTGGGGAATTGTACCCAGGGAGTGGACAAACCTGTGGACCCACAACTCCTCAGGGTACCTGGCGCTACGCCATTGTTCCTCGCACGCCCGCAAATGCTGTCGCGGGTCGGAAGCTCCATGATGTTTAAGCGTAATGCAGGGCCCTTCATCCTCTTTGAAGCGTGCCCGCAGAGCATCCACCACACGCTCCCATCGCAACAGAGTGTTGCGGTGATTGTTCCACCATCGTCCCGATGTTGACTTCAAGGCCACATCCAAAAGTGGTATCCAGCTTTCCTCTGGGACCCGGTCTTCCACCTTGGCAATAAAAGTATTCACTGCTTGCATGTTTGATAATGTGGGGTATCCACGGATCTCAGTCCCTACCCACCGGACCTGAGCGATGGAGGCACATCTCCGCGTGGTGGTCTCATACCCCCCTTGCTGCCAGTCTTCCCACGCAAGCTCGGATCCGAGCTCCGAGCTCTGCACACTTCGCCAACTGATAGACCCTGTTGCGGTCGGGTTGATGTAATCGTCCCGCTTCCCTGCAGTCATCTGATAGAGATGGTCCATCATCTGAGCATCCTCCCGACTGTCCACCGGTTCTGTATATTGCGGACCCTGATACGGGTCGAGAGGCTGAGTAACCCGTACCTCCCCATCCTCAAAAATCATCAGCTCCTTCTTGAGGTCGATGATGGCATAATTCTCAAAAGCCCAATCAATGCCAAGTAAAGCAGGATAGGGATCCTTGTCGCCCATGATATCAATAACCTCGAAATCAGTATAGGTCTTCACCCCTGCAACATCAACCTCGACACCCTCGAGTCGGCCGATTGGCAAAATGCAGTACTGGTTCGCCATCCTGAGTTGGATTGGGGAATAGGCGAGCCGTGGCCTTCCAAGAGCCTCCCATGTCTTTCGCGGCAGTATATTGACGTCGGACCCCAAGTCCAACATGGTGTCGCTGATTTGGAACCCTGCAACCTGCGTGTTAAGCCGGAATTCCTTGCCTGTTCGTTGCTTGTTCCGCTTGACACGTTGCACGTATTGAGGGACGTATTGAGGGCTAGCGTCCGCCTGATCTCTAGGTTCTGCGTGCCCCTGCAGCGCTCCATCCAAAGCATGTTTGAGTTGCTGCCGCAGCACAGCGTTATCAACAATCCTGAGGAATAGCCGGAGCCAATCCTCGACCACAGTATCTGCGACGTTCTTCGCCCCGGATTCTGGCTGCCTGGGCTCCTCCAACCTTCCCTCGTTGCGCAACTGGGCGAATGCCTCAACCGCCTCCTGGAAATACTTCTTCTGGACTTCGGGCCTGATCAACTTCTTTGGGGATGCCGGCCGAACCACTCGTGCTGGCTCCTTCTTGTGTGCATCCTCGCCCGTCTTCTTTCCGCCCCTTGTTACTATCGCAACATTCTGCATGTCAGGGGTTGCGGCCCCTCGCGGTTCTGAGTTTATCAGATTCGCGCCCCTCTGCCTCGCCCGCTCTTCCCACTTCTTGATGAGTTCCGGACAGTCCTCTGTAGCGTGGGCGTT
The DNA here is from genome assembly GCA_034641835.2 of Pinus albicaulis. Taxonomy (NCBI): domain Eukaryota; kingdom Viridiplantae; phylum Streptophyta; class Pinopsida; order Pinales; family Pinaceae; genus Pinus; species Pinus albicaulis. The sequence continues at coordinate 347,144,973 of CM076572.1, forward strand.
GACCCGGCACTGGGAACACCAGGGTCGTCGCGGAAGGGGACATTCTCGAGCCACATGACCCTCCTGGTCACAGTTGTAGCATTTGACCGGACCGCGTCCGCCTGTTCGGCCTCCCCGCATGCCGCCACCTCTTCCCCTTGGAGCCTCGTTCACCCTGTACGAGGGACGATCCAATCGATCCGCAAGTGCGTCAAGCGCCCTGCACTGCTCAATGTTGTGAGTTGTAGACACACAAAATTCGCAGTATACATTATTCGGGACCGTGGAGTAGTTCTGTAATATCGGGCACATCCGAGGCGAATGCCCCATCGTCCGGAAAATCTCACAGTACTCTGTGGTGGAGGACCCCGGTTGCGGTTGGAACCCCGCAAAGGTCTGTTGCGGCTGGTAGACTCCCTGCGGGTTCATCCCCGCACCACCCCCTGGTGGTGGACCTCCCTGGATAGCTGCAACCGAGGGTCCTGCTCCTGCGCCGCGCAACCGAGGACATTCGGTTGCGACGTGGCCCTCAACCAGACAATGTGTACACCAAACATTCGGTCGCGCTGGCCTCACCGGCTGAAGTTCCTTGAGCTTTTCGGTCAAGCTGGCGATCTGGTGTTGCAACCCTACCAAAGAAGGGTCTTGCGGGGCCACCACCCCCCGATATTCTTGGGGGTAGCCCGCCATGGCTTCAATCTTCATGGCTTGCTCCAAAGCGTCCTGCAGATTATCAATCTTCTGCTGAGTGAGAGGGGTTCGTGTCAAGGGGAGCAGAGCCTTGATGAACCAGTCCCTCTGGTGGTTTGGATCGATCGGGTAGCTGAGTTTCCCGATCACGTCCTTGAATCGCCGCATCAACTCCCACGCGGTCTCACCTTCCTTCTGCTTAATTTCCCACAGCTCGGACAGGCCCTGCTGGTCTGTCTGGGGAAGCTTGAATTCGCGGACAAAATCCCGCTTCACGTCCGCGATTACAGGGTTAGGGTGCGCCTCGGACCACTTGATGAACCAACGCAGAGCTCTTTCTCTGAGCGTGGTTTGAAACTCTATTAACTTCCCTGCATCCGGCATCTGTCGAGCCCTCTAGATGGCTTCGCACAGATACCAGTGTTGTTCTGCGTCGTCATTTCCCCGGCCAGAGAACTCTGGGTACCGGGTGAAAGATCCAGCCATGTATACTTGCGGAGAATTAACCAGGATAAAACCTCCGAGTCCTGGTTGCGTAACGGTCCCACTAGGGAAAATACTACTACTAGTGACGCTGCTGCTACCGGGCGTTACCGACGCCGCTGAACTACTATATGACTGACTTAATGCTTGTAACTGAATAAAAATATTTCTTAAAGGTTGATAAAGTACCAGGGGAAGGTCGGGATCCTGGCCATGTGGAAAGCGGGACGTAGGGCTGCCTGGAGGGGTGGGTGCCGTCTGATCCTGGAACATCTGCTGCATCACGCCGTGCCATTCGTCATCGGAACTTTCTTCGGGCTGCATCTTTCCATTATCTTTGCTAGTCGTTACTTCTCTTTCTCGCGTCGCTGGGCGCCCATGCACCCACTGTACGTCCGCTGCCGTCCCGTCTCCTGTCCGGGTATCCAAACCCATGGGTCTTGTCTTCTGAGGCGCCTCCTTCTGATTTTTCCTCTCGATCTCCCTTCTCTTCAAATCTCTCATTACCCTTCTTCGCCACCTGTCGGCGATCTGTGCCCGCCGATGCGCACGTGACTCCCGCAACTTGCATGCGGCCTCAACGTCCATCCCCCGCTCCCCACTCTTACTGTCTACACAGCATCGGTCCCCTCAATCCTTTCCCCAGTACGGGTGGTTTACGCTTCCATACTTGTTTTGTGGAATTCAATCAACCCTTCGTCCGCCATCAGGGCTTTGATCCACAGCGGAATCTCCTTTAATAACTTCCCCCTTAGCCCCGAGTGGAAGATAGCCTCAGCTTTCGAGAAGGAATGATAACACTCAGCAGCAAACTCCACCGTATATCCTTCCAACGTGGTCCTTACCCAAAAATCCACCGCGCGGGTTAGTTCAGTGTCTACCCGATGCAGTGCTACCAGGTCTTCGTGCGCCCACCTGCGGTTTATCTTCCGCGAACCTTCTTGGGCCACCGTCGCTCGTAACCTTCGCAACCAATTGTAAAGGTCAGTAGGGAACCTTCCCCAGAAAATTTCGTACGTATCACTAGCTGAGTCAGAGAAAAGAACAAGCTCCCTGATCGCCGCCTCCTTTTTCTTGATCAGCTCCGCTTGCTGAGTAATGAAATGGTCAAGGTGATCATCCCACCATCGCCGTATTGCTCCTTCAAAAATCCTCGAGACCATGATCTAGATCCCCTCAGAACATGCATGTCCCGGCAATGGAACCATTTGTTGGCGAAAAGTCAGGTCTCGCGGGCAAGACCCAGGTTCAAGGGTTGTGGCCAACAAGGGGTCCGGTGTAGTCTAGGAACACGCCGGCATTTTCACCCTGCTCTTGGAGAGCAGTGCGTCTCACCCGAGGCGTGCCGTGACCACATGCATAAGGGGATGAGATCACTGGTAAGGAATAAACCCGCAACCAAAGAAAGAAATTGCATCCATTACATATACCAAATTACACATGCAAGATCACTTACTAAGTATTCAGACAGTCGCAACTTAAAATTTTAAATCAGTGTAAACACATTACAGTACATGAACAACTTATTGAGACAGCAATCTTCCCTTATATTATTCTTCTGGACGAACACATGATTACATAGCTTTCTCTCTGATAACTCACAAGTCTGATACAGATGGATTTTAGAACAGAAAGGAAGAACATAGAAAGTAAGAAACCATAGGAAGAACAAGCATGATTCTTCCACAGCTGCTCTGCGCGTCCTTCCCTGTCTCGATCCTCACGACTTCTCTCGTATCCATTCAACCTTCAAACCCCCCCTCTTTCTTTTCAGCCGCGTGATCGTCATTTATTCACCCGCTCCTCGCGACTGACAGCTTCTCTGTGTCTTCACTTCTGGCTTTTCCCAGCTTCTCTTCTGATGTCTGCGTGTTCTACTTTCTATTTTCTGCTGTGTTTCTTTCATCTGCACTTATCTCTGTTCGATCTCCAGCTATCGAGTGCTTCCGCGCCACCTTGGTAGCTCCGCAACTCCTGGTCGTTGCGGCGCGGTCGCGGTTGCCATGTGTATTTATTCCGCAACTCAAAAAGAGTCAAAGTTCAAAATGTCTTGGCCAGGTTCAAACAAGCAAAAACAAGGGCCCCAACACCAAGACATTTCATCCATGATGAGTAGGACATGGTCATCATAGAATACCCCAATGACATGTTTTCTGTAGGTTATATCATGTGTATCAAGGTACAAAAAATGTCTCATAGGGCTACAACGCAACCTCATCCACTGCAGCTGCAGAAAATAACATGGCAAGTACTGTACAGAAAATATCACCTCTACTATTGAATAGTAAATATATGAGTGAATAAATAATACAAGATCAAATACATGCCAATATATATACAATGGATGGTTATCATCATCAAACTCATGGCCCGCCTCAAAAGAAGGAAAATAAGTGGTTGTGGTGGCCATGTCTCTCCTCATGTTCCCCTTAGAACATGCCATGCATAAACTATGGGAATCATCTTCCCTCAAGGACACACCAAACTCATGTGTCAATCTTCCGATCATGCTTCCAATAAGAATATGAGACATAGCAGCAAATAGAATCATGATCAACAATAAAATATGGGTAATACTGATGGTTTCATATGGTGCTGGAAAGTACCAACAGTCTCCCAAGGGTGGATAATGCAGTTTTGCAAACTGCTGCTTTAGAAATGTACTAGGAAATTTTTTTTGAAATACAATGCTAGTCATATGAATTAGTTGAACATGTGTAGAATGGAAAAGCATTTTCCCAAGGCCATGTAAAATATGGTTGTCTCCATCATATGGTTTGGCCCAACTTTGGAGCAATATGAAAAATCTGCCCCTTTGAGGAGCCATGCACTGCAACATAATGATAAGAGTATGTAAATCCAAAAATGTAAACACAAGGCCCTTACCATAAGCTAGAAGAAATATGGTATATGGATCCATGTATGTGACCCTGCTCCCAAGTGTCAGCGCTGTGAGCTCATGCAAAAAGGCTCTTGTCCATGCCAATCTTTGTCTCTTGACATGCTCCTTGTCAAGAACACCTCTGGTGATGCTGCTGCAAATATGAAGCTTCTCCCAAGATGGAAATTCCTCCTGATCATTCCAAGCCAAGGATTAATCCCTTTTCACTATGAGAGTGCCCTCCTCTACTCCTGCAACACCATACATCATATGAGAGAAAATATGCTTGTGCTCTCTCCAAGATAGTTCAAGCAATCCAAGTGCTTGCAGCCTCCTCATGCTCACATCATGTAACTCATGTGATGAAGGTATCATGACTGATATATATACCATATCAGCTCCATGTATCCCTACTCTCTGCTACTCAATGATGTAAACATCCTGCCACCTCTTCTCTACTCCCATCCTCCTAGAAAAAGGGTACACCAAGTGATGGCCAAACTCCTTCAAGAGGAGCCAACGCAGCCAAGCCTCTTGTTGCCCGGTATCATATATTTTCAAGTGGAAAATCAGCCTCTTGCTCCTCATCCACACCCACTCAGCTCCTTGTGGATTTCTTCTCCTTCTTCCTCCTTTGGTACTCCTCCCATGAGGGCTACCATCCTCCCAAACCAAATCACTCTCTTTGCATTTCATGAGAGTTTGAAATGCAACTCCTTGGAGACCTCTTAGGAAAGATCTCTCACCCATGACTATGTTGGATCCATGAGGACCCAAATGTGATGGAGGTAATATCTCCTCTCCACCCATGTTTAACAGCACTGCTAATTCCTCCAATGATGTAGCAGATGTCTCAACCTCCGGTTCAAAATATGTTTCCTTGTTTATCATGAAGGTGCCATGGTTTGTTCCATCCTCCAATAGTTCACATCCCAAGCTCAAGGGCTGAATGAGACTCATCAAAAGTGTATGAGGATGAGGGTTCATATCCTCCTTAAACCCTTTGCACAACGCAGTGCAATCATGGTGCTCTAGAATAGAAAAATGTGTAGATTCTTGGACACTTAAAGATGAATTTCCACAATATTTTAAATGATTTGCTGAAATGAAAAGTGAAACTTCACTCATACCTTGGTGGTCCTTGGGATCTTCTTGTGTGGCTACAGTAGTTGTCTCCTCCAATGAAATGGCTGCCTCATCCATAGATGTAGAAGGCTGCTCCTCCAAAGTTGTAGCAGCGTTGGTGCAATCCTCCTCCCATGGTTAAGTGAGCCCTTCCGCCTTTGTTCTTTCTCTGTCAAAGTTCTTTATTAACCCTTGAGAAAATTCTGCAAAAGAGCTCACCCTTGAATGGACCAACGGTTTGAACCACCAAAAAGAGGCTTCATCCTCCATGTGCAGTGTTGCAATCTCCACTGTTTCTTTCTCTGCCACTGGATGTAGCAAGAAAAATGCTTCTAGTTTTTTCACCCAAGCTCTAGCTGAAGTGTTCCCATCAAATGTAGACAATAGAAACCTATTGCCTTTGATTTATTTTTTTCCATAGTGCCTTCTCTCCTCCTTTTGCTGAATAAACTATGGGAACGTTGTAGCTCCCCTGAATGCTGCAGAATGGGATTTATACTCACTCAGGTATTGATCTAGAACCTGGTGATCCAAGCATCTCTCATGCTTGCTTTCTTTTTGAGAATAGGAAGTGCATGGTTCTTCCTCTTCTTCTTCTTCAATCTTCTTAACCTCCTCAGAGAGGTTCTCTCTGGATCTGAATAATGATGAGAGAAATCTCATCTTCTTCAACATTCTGATCTTCTTGGGCTTAGACTCATAGTGTAAGCCAAGAAAGTTGCTTCGATACCACTGTAATATCCCTTTTTGGAATAGCTAGCAATCCATGGCTGGAAAGCGCATTTTCCAGAAATGGAGGTAGCAGGATTTGATACCAAGACCTGGATCCCTTATACCAATGTGTCTAAGACCAAAATCCAAGAGTTGGGACCAAAGAAATCCTTCTAGGGTGGTGAGACAAGCCTCCCACACCTAGTTCCCTTCAAAAAGCGCCCAAGGAATGAGGATGCAACAATGTATGAACATACAATGGATTCTCAACATTTTTTTCAAGACCTTACTTGTGAGGAGATGTAAATAGCCAACGTGTATGATTACAGTAGTAAAAGGAATGCAATGACTTGAGGAATTAGTCATTCAATCAATACAATGCAAGCCTCACACTACATGCATGATAGATATGAAGCACACTACTATTGATAAGGAACTGCAGGCTATGACTGAGCAGTCCGAACTACTGCAAAATGATAACATTACAATGATATGACAATATGAAGCTAAAATAAAGAGGGGGAGCATGATCTCAACCCTGAAAATACAATACATCAATCCTCTAGAAGGATTGGCTAGAATCTACTCAAAATTGGCAAAGTACATAAATGTCGGAGTTGCAGTAGCAGCTGAAACTCAAGAACTGGAAATCGATGGAGAAGGCTGAAATGATTGCATCAAATGAAGAACCCTCCTCCAATGGAAATCTGAAGTGAAAGGCTGATTCCTTCACCAAAGATCTCACCCTCCAAAGTGTCTACTAATCCCTCATAGCAAATACTCTCTAGAATAACGTTGTCTAAGAGAGGGACTGCACTGCTAATGATGGAAAGTGGTTGGCCTGATGCCAAAGATAGTGGAATAAGCTCATGAACCTCATTTTCTGATCTCCCAAAGGGATGGAAGCTTCCTCCTCTGAAAAAATAGCCAAGGATGGTGTTGTAGAAAACCTCCCCAGCAACACCGAGCAACACTGCACAATCTCCAGCTGAAACTGCACTGATGAAGAAGGATGAGGCTTGACCTCAATGTCTGAATATGGGGAATGGAGTGCAATCCTCCAAGAGCTACTCAAGAAGGAGAGGAAATCCTAAATAGGAATTTCCCCCAGCAATTCTTGCTAAACAGCAAGAGACTACAGCAATTCCAAAGGACCAAAGATGAATAATACTCAACATGAGAAACAATGGCTGCCTTGTCCTCCTTTTAAACAATGTGAGCTCCCTCTCCAAGGACCCCACTCATTAGGGTTTCCTTCCTCTAGAAGCTTCCCTCCTTTTCCACTGCGCTAGCCCACAATATACCTTTCCATCTCCTACCACTGCGCAGTTTGACTTGGTCAAACTTGACCTAGCCTTCCTGCAAAAGTCTCCTTTCACACATGGAGGTGTGAAATATAGCTCTATAAGTGATCCTATTTCACACTAAGAGGATTTTTATCCCTTATTCATGAAATGAATGGGTCTCCTACCCATTTTATTCATCTCCTAGGTGAAAATGGCAAAAATTAATATAAAATTTGGAATATTACAAGGTTAAAGGAGGAAAATAAGAGAAAAGGTCATCTAGTGTTTCATGAGCATATTGAGAGAAAGAGAGAAGGAGAGCAGGAGAAATTTCTGACAGAGAAGAAGAAGGAGAACCAACACCTTGGCACATTTACCAAGGCAACACTATTTCAAAAAATCTGTACAACAAAGAAGGAGCAAATTTTTTTAGGTAAGTGGCATGAAAATTGAGGAAGGGAGAACAACATTTATTGTAGCAAGTACTAGCATAGATTTTGAGGTTCGTACAACAGTGAAGGAGGCACTATTTTCGAGGTTCGTAAAGTAGCAAAGCAATACATAAATCGAGTCTATACAACAATAGTTTGGCACAATTTTTGAGGCAACCTTTGGCACAATTTTTGAGGAGGGACATACAACTATTCTGACACACTTTTCCATGCTGTTTTTACAACATTTAATGCTGTACTTTTCGCTATAATTTTTTGTTTTGCATTGGCACGAAAATCAAGGTGGAGTATAAGTACAATTTTTGAGATAAGTAAAAATTATTGGTTGTTGGAATTTTTACTGGTGTATTTCATTTATCCGTAAAAGAAATATCCAGAAATAAGGAAGATCTTTCGAACTGGTTTTCGCCAAGATTTGTAGGGGGTTTTTCCTCAGTCATATTGACTAAAACTCAACGTGTTATTTTCTGTATATGTGGCTGAAATATTTTCTGTGTTTTATTTCTACAATTTCCAGCACTGTGAAATTTCCAGAATTTGTGTTTTCAGAAATATTTATCATCTCCAGCTTGTTGAATGTATGTTTAGGGGAATGGGCATTTAACTATATGGGAGTGATAAGGAGAAACTGATAACCAAGGTTGGGCCTAAAATTTCTACATGGTATCAGAGCTTGGGTGGCTAAAAAGTGCAGTTTGGGACACCAAGTGAAAAATTATAGCAAGCTATTTTCACACAGAAAACTGAAACTTTACTACAGATTTGAAAACTTCAGTTTGTTAGGACATCAAGCATGTATTTGGGCTTGAGGGTGGTGGATAGGTTGGATGGGCAGAGTAACTATAGTGCATGGAGGGAGAGAATCCAAAGCATCTTTGAGGAGGTAGAAGTCTGTGGCATAATGGTACATACCACACAACACCCAGTAGTAGTGCTTGCTAACCTTTTTCAGTTGGCAGATTTTAATAAGAAGAATGCTAAGGGAAAAAGACTGATTTTGGATGGTGTTAAAGACCATGTCATTCCTCATGTGAGAGGAAAGACACATGCACATGAGATGTGGACAACCTTGACCAATCTCTACTAGAGCACAAATGAAAACAGAAAAATGGTCCTAAGGGAGAAGATGAAGGCCATTAAAATGGCTAATACTGATGGTGTTACATCAGACCTCACAAAGATCCCTTTTGTCAAAGATGAGTTAGCTTCTATTGGAGAGACCGTTCCATCCATTTATTTGGTGCAGATTACATTGAATGTCTTCCCAATACATGGGAGATTTTTGTGGATGGGATTGTTGCACAGGAGAACCTTCCCACTTGGGAGAGGTTGTGGGATGATTGCATTCAGAATGAAATCAGAAAGAACCATATTCAAGCAGCCAAACCTGTTGAGGAGGATGACAATGTAGCATTGTTAGCAAGGGGAAAGAAGGGTAAGGGAATGAAACAAGCAGCTTCCACCGAGTTCGAGGTGGGGGCAAAGACGATTTTAGTAGCGGCATGTGAAACAGAGACTCTTGGTTGAGTGTGGAATAATGTCGAAAAGTTGGGACCTTCTCGTAGTTTGTCTAGAGAAGAAGAAAAAGGGAAAGGACAAGACCATGGCATCATCAGCAGAGATAGAGGACTTCTCAGAGATATTTGACTAGGAGTTTGGGTTCATTTCTCTTGAGTCCACTAGTGTAGGATCACCTACCACACAGGTTCAGAGGGAGTGTGCACTTCCGTCCACTAGCAGAGCATCTTCAGGTATTTGGTATGTTGATAGTGGGGCTTCCCGTCATATGACAAGAGTTCGTGAGCACTTCTCGGAGCTTTCAGAGAGTGGCACTGATATAGAGGTAGTACTCAGAGACGACAACATTGTTAGAGCAGTCAGTGTGGGGACGTTGACATTTGATAGGGAACCCAAACCTCCCTTGAAGGTGTCAGATGTTCTATATGTGCCAGGGATGAAGAAGAACCTTATATTCATCTCAACATTGGAGGAAAAAGGGTATGAGGTAATGTTCAAGAGAGGACAAGTGCTTATATATCCCAGGGTCTCTCCAGCCGATTCAACTAGAGTGATTGGTGTACACCATGCCAAGGTGTACAAGTTTTCATTTCATCTCCTTATGGAATTGAGTAGTAGTACCGACAACAGAGCTAGAAGTTCAGAGCTATGCGAGATTTGGCGTCATAGGATGGGGCACATGTATCATGGGGCCTTGAGGATATTTCGGGAGATCACTGCAGGTGTGCCAGATTTCAGTTCTGATCACATTGATACATGCAAAGGATGTGCTATGGGGAAGTTTTCCAAATCCCATTTTCCACGTAGTGACAACAGATTGAAAAGGATTATTTGTTTGATTCATATCGATGTGAGTGGTTGGATGTCTCATGTTTCCTTGAGTGGATATGAGTACTATGTTTTATTCATTGACGATCACTCCAGGAAGACCTAGATTTATTTCTTGAAGACCAAGAGTGAGGTCTTCAAGCGGTTTCAGGAGTTCAAAGCTCTTGTGGAGACTTAGACAGGTCGAAGATCAAGTCCCTTAGGTCGGAAAATGGAGGGGAGTATACCCTTGGTGATTTTGTTGATTATTGTGCGGAGATAGGCATCAGGAGGGAGTTCATAGTTCCTTACAACCCCCAACAGAATGAGGTTGCAGAGAGGAAGAATAGATCAATCATTGGGGCTACCAAAGCCATGCTACATGATCAAGGGTTACCATTGTTTTTGTGGCCAGAGGCCTGCAACGCTGTTGTGTATTTGTAGAAAAAGGGTCCACATCTTGCCTTGGGGCATGTGACTTCAGAGGAGGCTTTTTCTGGGAAGAATCTTTATGTTGGTCACTTCCATATCTTTGGGTGCATTACATACTCCTATATACCCAGGGAGAATATGACCAAGCTAGAGCCCACTGCAGAGAAGGGTGTATTTATGGGTTATAGTGAGAACTCGAAAGCCTTCCAGATTTATATTCCTGCACGAAGGAGATTTGTTGTCAGGTGGGATGTAAAGTTCGAGGAGGATAGGGCTTTCAGGAGGTCACGGGAGTTAGAGTATTTGGGTTCACCAGACCCTCAGGAGCAGCTGAGTCAGTCATAGGGATCCAGTGGACATGGATCAAGAGGTACATCGATTAGTGTGTCAGGTCCATCAGTGAGTAGTGGATGGCAGAGTCAGATGGGTGGTGCTTTGGGTAGCATGCAGAGCAGTACACAGAGAAGTTCACAAGGTAGCCCACTGATGGAAAATTCACATGGTACTTCAACATCTATAGGCACAGGTTCATGCATGAGGTCGGTTGGTAAGAGTTCAGGAGTTTAGGCTTCCGAGGAGGATGAGGATTCTCCTTCTTCGGTGGGAGAAGTGTGCTAAGGGAAGAGGAAGCCGAAGTGGCTTCAGGACACCTTGAGAGAGGCCACATATATTGCTGGGCTGAAGAGACAGGTTAGAGAGAGTAGACCACTTGAGCAGTTCTGTAGCTATATGGCATTGGTTTCTAGCATTGTTGACTCCGAGCCTTCTAGCTATGAGGAGACAACTAGCCAACAGGTCCGGAGAGAGGCAATGCAGGAGGAGTATTCATCTGTCATGAAGAATGATGTTTGGGAGGTGGTGCCAAGGCCTGAAGGGAAATATGTGGTTACTTCTTGATGGCTTTACAAGGTAAAGCATGCTGTAGATGGCAACATCGAGAAGTTCAAGACTATATTTGTGGCTAGAAGGTTCTCCCAGGTAGAGGGAGTAGACTATGAGGAGACCTTCACTCCCATGGCTCAATATACTTCCATTCGCTCCATTATATCGATAGCAGCAGAGATGGTGTTATCAAAAAATTATACTTGATTGGCTACTGATCAGAAAACTCTATGTAATTGTTTCAAACTAGCTTTTGACTGAAGCTTAGCCTCTTCAACCTTAGAGGGCTCTCTCAAAGGAATTTTATGATATTGGTTAATGATAAAGATAGTTGGATAACTCTATAGAAATTGTGTCTTGTTTTTATAATTGCAAGTTGAAAGAATGCAGGTTTGCTACCATTGGGCTTCTGGAGTCAACAATTAGTATTTTTAGTGGCAAGGTTTCTTGACATGGAAGCTGAGGCAGATAGGAGTCTTTAACAAAAGTAATTCACTCATAAAGAAAAAGAAAACATGGTCATTTCATTACTAAATGAAGTTAGAGCATAGAGTTATGAGTTCTGAGTAATAGCAATGAAATCTACTACAAGAGGTAAAACATAAGATGTAGATTAGTAAGACATTAAAAACTCCATGAGAATCTCAGGTATGTCAAGAAGAAAGTCACTCTATATTACTGATATAAATCAAAATACATAAAACAACAGTTTGGTGCAAAAAAATATCCAACCCTTTACTACTTCGATGCCTTGTCTTTAAATATACTTTCTTTACATCAAGGTTGATTTTCCTGGTGGTTAGATTCATCAAATTCTCCTATGACACATCACATAACTAAAAAACATGACTTCTAACAAGAAAATGAAAGCTATACCTTTAAAAAGACATCTCCTAATAGGAGTGTAACTCCTATTTATTACATATTCTACCTTATATTTGTGAAACAGTTACATGTCAGTTACAAATAAGCATCACATGCTCGAATGATAGATGATAGGTTCATTAGCACCTTTACATATTAAAAACCCTCCTAGACATGTGGAACAAAACCCTATTTTTCAGGAATGCATAATGCTTATCTTCAATGAGAGCTTTAGCTGATGACCTGTCTCCACAAACTTCCTTCGAGTCATAAATGTTTGATTTTAAGCTCCCTTGACATGTTTTGGGAGTACAGTTGTCCAAAAATGCCATTAATCTGCTCCAAAACCTTCAAAATAGCTCGCTACGAGAATAGGACAATTTTGTAGAGAACTTTAGTAGCGTCCAAAAAGTAGCTTATGCACCCAAAAACTCTACTCCTTTGCTGTTCCATGGTTTCAATCAAGTCATGACATGTCCACACCATCAATATCCCTTCTTGAAAGCTGCAAAAAATGAGTTTAGAGGTAAAAAGGCTGCTACATATTTTTTCGTAGCATTTTCTTGGCTTTAAGCCTAAAAAACACTACTAAATTCTGTAAAAGTGCAGAAATTCTAGATTTCAAGACTGTCTTCAAAAGTGACCTCCAGCTGCAAAAAATTGATCTTCAGCATGCCATGAACCTTCTAAAACACATTCAAATTCAACTTAAGGCTTCTATGGTGTTTCCTCCTCATTAATGATCAGTTGATCTATGGGATCCTCAACCAAAGTCATCTTCAAACCTTTCTTTTCCAGCTCTTCATGAATCAACTCCAGTTGATGTTCTAAGTCTTTCACTTGATACTTCAGTGTCTTGTTCTTGGCTTGCAGTTTTAGATTTAGCTTTTTTAGGTGTTTGACCTCTCCTCTGAGTGGTTGAGTCTGCTTTATCAGTTTTTCTGAAATGTCCAAGGTATTTGAGACACTTGTGACTTGATCCTCCCAAATATTGCTCATTTGTTCAAATTGGATCCTTTCATCTCTATGCTTCTTTTCCTCTTTCTTTAAGACTCATATTTCATCATTTTCCAGCTTCAACTGCTCCTTAAGGATCTCAATCTCTGTTTTTTTCAATGATTTTTCTTTTGTTTGATGACTAATTCTTCTTTTGCAGGTGAGGAGAGGTCAATGATGCTTGGTGGTGGCTGAACAGTTTTAGTGACCTTCTGAGCCTCTTTGCCACTTTCTAAGACCTTTCCTACATGTCTTGTCATCGGTTTTCTAGCTTGAAACATGAATCCTGCATCTTCACCTGCAAACTTTAAATTTTTAGCTGTTTTGGCTTTCTTGAGCTTCCTTACTCCCTCATCTATGTCTTCCACTTGAACTATGGGAGTTTCTTCAATATCAATAGCATGCAAAATGTCCTGTAAGTTACCCTTAGCCACTGTTTGGCTTCTTGTAACCCTCTTGCTACCATGTTTTCTCACTGGTGGCTTTTGTTTTGCAGGTGTAGCTTTGGGTGTATCAACCTTCTGCAAAGGCTCTGTCTCCATGATCATTGACTCAACTTGCTCTGCCACTAAAGGTGATGGGATATCTCTAGGTTTGGGAGTCCTTTTAGGAGTGATAACATCTACTTCAAAACCATTGATGAACAGAAAAGATGACAAATCTCTTCCTAATTTATTTAACTCCTCTAATACTAGCAACTTGATCAAACCATGATGAAAGAGTAGGGTTTCATTTCCTTATTTTTTAACTTGGACTTTATCTGAAATTTTAGCTAAGCTTCTGTATAAGTAAAAAGGTAAATCAAGAGACCTCTTACCCACAAAATGCAACAAAAGCCTAAGGTGGTAGGATTAAACCATGTGGTACCTCCCTTCACAAGTGAAGTACTTCTGAATAATTAGCAGCAGCTTTGAGAAGTTGTCTTTCATGTAGCTCCTTGGGATGGTATTTGTGAGATCAATCTCACTATGCTATGGCTTGATAAATTCTTTATAGTCCTGCATGGTGAACTTGAAGCCTTTGAAACAGTGTTATCCTCCTCTAAGGATTCCTGTTGCTACTGTAATGATCTCTGGTGTTACTGTGAGGTTTAAAATTCCTACCTTTAAAGCTGTCCCATTGAACTTGATAGCAAACTCCTTAGAAACCTGCACATGGCACCCTTGCAATCTTTGGAATAATTGCAAACACCCTGTTCTTCTGAAAACCTCTAAAGTAGTTGGATCTTCATTCAAAAAATTCATGTCTGATGGCTCATATCTGAGGAAGTGGCCACCTTCGTTGGTCTTCCTCTTTGCGGCCATGGTGATTTTATACCTTCTCTACCTCACTTGATTAGTGACACTTGCAACTTTTGAAAATGATAGCAACCTGCTTGGCTTGGTGAAACAACTCTCCAAAACTCAGTAGCATGAAAATATGGAGCAGAGAATGAAAAATACTCAATTGGGTAATGTTTTAAAGTTTCGATGGCAACTCATGCCTTAATCATGACTCATACATGCTAAAAACAGTAGTGATGACCTCATACATGACCTTTGTACCTTGGTTTAACCCTATCTGAATCAAATGACACCCACCCTAACAGTTCTTATCATGGACTAACACCTTGCATCGGATTTGATAATATAGATAGAAATACCCTTTTTCATAGTGTGTCCATTTCATTTCCTGGTAGTTTCACTATGAAACTATCAGGTAGTTTCGTAGCGAAAACTGCCTTTTTACAGTGTAATACGCTACAAAAACAAGAAAAACTGGCTAAAGTGACCTTTTCGAATTCAAAATCTTGGGAAATGAAATATGTCAGCAAATGATGACTGATGTGACATGATATGACTTGAATGAGTGTGGGTTTGGACCTTAGGATAAGTTAATATGAAAAAATTTAAATTTTTCCTTTAACAACTTGTGACAAATGAACTTTATGACCATACCTTTGAAAAATGAACTCTAAGACCATGTCAAATAATGTTTCACTTTTTTCTGAGTGATAATAGTGGCTCCACTTGAGATGGTGTGCCCCTGTGGTACACCAAAGAACCTGTAGTTCTAGTGCTATCCCTCTTCTTGCAAATAAAAACTCTGAAATTTGCCAATATTTCCTTCAAACTCTAATGGCCTTCACCTCGGGCTCAAGCTTGATGATAAACTTGTCTTTATTAGTAGAAAAACATAAAAAATTGGAATATATACAATGGAATGAGAAATTAGTAGAACTTAAGAGGAATAGTTCTTCAAAAACCTGCCATTGATAGGCCCTCCAGCACAAGGTTGTCCATCGATCTCCTGCAAAACGTAAGTGTTGTTTCCATGGAATGCAACCACTTTGAATGGACCTTTCCAAATATTCTCAAGCTTAACATGTTTCCTCTTTTCTTTAATCCTGGCCCTCCACTTCAAAACCACATCTTGAATTTGAAAGTTTTCCTCTTTGACCTTTCTGTCAAATGTCTTCTTAAGTCTATTTTGAGATTGCTAATTGCTATTATATACTTCCTCCCTTTTCTCCTGCAAGGCTATCAACTGATTTATTATCCTATGAATTACATTTGTCTCCTCCTCTAATCCTTGTAGCAGCTTCATAACAGGGAGTCCCAAGGATGTAGGAAATATGGCTTTAGCTCCACATACCAAATCATAAGGTGAAGTGCCAATTGACCTTTTTGTGCACACTCTATCAGCCCACAAAGCATACTTCAACTTTAGATGCCATGAATTTTTATTTTCCTGTAACACCTTCTTAATAATCCTCACAATGCTCTTGTTAGAAGATTTAGCAAGACCATTACCTTGTGGATAATATGCAGTAGAATGTCCAAGTGTAATGTGATATTGATGACAAAAATTGATCAGCTTCTTGGATTTGAATGCCTGTACATTGTCAGTGATGATCTTCATAGGGTAGCCAAACCTAGACAATATATTATTCTCCAAAAATGAAATAATAACTGAATCATTTGCTTGCCTAGTTGGGATTGCTTCAATCCACTTTGTGAAATAATCAGTTGCTGTCAAGATCTAGCAATGCTGACCTAAAGATGATGGATGAATCTCACCAATATCGAATTTATTTTTATGTTGCAAAAAATCTCCATCCCCTTCACTAATTCTATGCTTTATCTTTAAATAGACATTATTACCACAAAGATGATTTGACTAGTGGCTAGATTCATTGAATTCTCCTATGACACATCACATAACTGAAAAACATGACTTCTAACAAGAAACTGACATCTACACCTTAAAGAAGACATCTCCTAATAGGATTCTAACTCTAATTTATTACATACTCTACTTTATCTTGTGAAACAATTACATGACAATTCAAAATAAGTATCACATGCTTGAAAAAGCTATGACATAGTTCATCACCACTTTACATATTAAAAACCCTCATAGACTTGTGGAACATAACCCTATTTTTTAGGAATGCATAAATCTTATCTTCAAAGTTGCTTGAGCTAATGACCTATCTCCACATCACTTCCTTCGAGTCATAATTATTTGATGATAAGCTCCCTTGACATGTTTGAAGATTCCAACTGTCCAAATCTGCCATTAAGATGCTCCAAAACCATCCAAAATAGCTTGCTACAAAAACATGATAGTTTCGTAGCGAGCTTTGGTAGTGTTGAAAAATGACTTCTGCACCCAATAAATTTACTCCTTTTCTATTCCATGTTGTCAATCAAGTAATGGCACATCACCACCATCAATTTCCCTCGAAAACTGCAAAAAATGACTTTAGAGGCAAAAATGCTGCTACATGTTTTTTCGTAGCGTTTTCTTGGCTTTAAGCCTAGTAAACGCTACAAAACTGTGTAAAAGTGAAGAAATTTCACATTTCAAAACTATCTTCAAAAAATAATCTTATGCTACAAAATTTGGGTTCTCTGCATGTTATGGACCTCATCAAACTAATGAGGAACACAACCACCATCACCTTACATATTTAAAACATCTTTGCAGATTTTTCCTTTTTTTTTTCTTCTGAAAAATAGGTCTCAAAAAAGAGCTTATATCTCCAAATATATGATGTATTTTGAAAAAAGGGAGGATTTTTTTTGTCAATATGAATGTTATGAAGAAACACATCTCTTGGTTTTTTGAAAACCATCTTCAGCTATGCATAATTGGCATTTGAAAAACATGTATAAAACAAGAAAACTATGTTTTCTGAAAATAGGGCCCAAAGACATCCTTGTATCTCCCAATTGATAGAACCTATGAGAAAATAAAAAGAGATTATTTTTCCTTGTTCTGTGCTTGACAATAAACTCTCTCAGTATTTCCAAATTCATCAATGTTCATCCATAATCCTCTCTTTAAACTTACATCTCAAACAGTCCAAACGCACAATAATTTCCTTGTTATCTCCAACATAAATTTAAACAACTTGAGCTGATGAATGCTTCAGAAAAGCTAGGGTCTTCCATGAATAGCTTAAGGTCCATGGGCTTCTATATTATCTACATAGAATCCTTTGTGTTATTTCTTGTTCATGACCATCTCCTTTTATAACCAAGCTGCCCTCTTAAAAAGGTGACACTTGTAAAGACAAATTGGACAGCAAGCTGCTTGATGTGGTGAGGCAGTTCTCAAACATTGACAGTGAGATGTTTCACATGTAAGAATGAATTTTGAGTGACAAATAGCAGCTTAGGATAAGGTTTTATGTTTTAAATGACAACTCATGTTTTAATCATGACACATACATGCCAAAAAGGGTAATGATGACCTCAAACATGGCTATGTACCTTTGAATTAACCATAAGAGACTTGAATGACCTCCACCCTAACTCCTCCAATCATGGAACGAAATTTCATATCAAATTTTACAAGATAGGTAAGAAAACAAATTTTCATAGCATAGTTAGTTAAACCTCTGATAGTTTCACTACAAAACTATTAGGCAGTTTCTTAGCGAAAACTACTGTTTTGCAGTATAAAAAGCTACGAAAAGTTGTAAAAGTGTCTTAAGTGTCCTTTTCAAATTTAAACACTTGGGAAATGAAAACTATCAACAAATGATGACTAATGGGACAATGACATGACCTGAATGGAGGTGGCTTGAGATAAAATAGAGATAGTCTTGAACCTTAGGATAGGTTAAATATGTAAAAATTGAAAATTTTCCTATACCAACTTGAATGATTTAAGGAGACCTTTTCCTTTTGACGAGTGAACTGTATGACCATGTCAAATAATGTTTCAAATTTTTATGAGTGATAACAGTGGCTCCAATTGGGATGGTGTGCTCCTGTGGTACACCAAAGAACCTGTAGTTCCAATGCCATCCATCTTTTAGAAATAAAACTCAGAAATTTGCCAAGCCTTCTTCAAACTCTTATGGCCTTCACCTGAGGCTCAAGCTTGATGATTACTGATAAAAAACCAAATTTTCACCTACTGAAAAGATGCTCAATCTACTTTGAGCTTATTCTCACACACTCCTACCTACCCTAACATTTTCAATCTTCATGTTTGATTCAAGCAACATGAAACCTCCAATAAAGCTAGTCAATGAGCTGATCTGATACTTGAACCCCTTGACTGCACTTGAACGAAAATTAAACTGGATGCTGAAATGACCAAGGCAACATAAAATGAGTCTAATTTTCATAATGAAAACATATTCGGAAATTTGGATTGTAGAGAGCTTCCATGTATTTAGCTATAGGATCATAGAAGACATAGTATTTTTGATAATTCTCAAGACATTCTGCAGTTTTAGACAACTCATATATGCTTTCTTTAACAACATAAGATTTCAGTTGTGTGCTATCAAACTCATTTTCAAACTGATTTTCAAGAACAAGGTATTCTTCCCCAATCTCAAAAGATAAAGGTAACAACACCCTCTCTTTGTTTTCTTGCATGAAAAACTTTTGAAAAGACTGATCTTGATCATGAAGACTATAGGATTGAATTTGGTCTTCTAAAACTTCAACGTCTTTCTCAATTTTCTTAGCAACTTCATCCAAAAATTGAATCTTATCTTATGACTTGCACTCAAATGACTTTAAATAAGAAGACAAGGACAAAGAAAAATTTTCATCCATTTCCTCATTAGTGTGATCATCATTCCATTGTTTAAAACCTTGAATGGAAGGAGAGTTTTCCACCAACTCTGTTCTTTCCATCCATGTTCCCAAAAAAATAAGCCAAAAATCTGCAAATGACTTAATAGATATGATAGGAAAGCTTTAAATCCACTGTTTACATTTCCCTTCAAATGAATCATAGAACAATATGATGAAAATATCTTCATGTCTGACCCTAAGAAGCTCAGTAAAGTCGTAGAAATCTGATATATACTTCAAGGTCAAACTCAAATCTTCTCCATTAAATTTTGGACCATTTCTTAAAAAATATGCATCCTTAGGAAAAGGATTTAGGAAATTGTAAATTCTTGAAAACTCTACACATGCATACCTTGAAACAAGAATGGCAGCATCTATGCTCTTCATAAGTCCAGTCGAATCACCATGAATCTATGAAATTTGAATTCTTCAACAATGGAGTCACTAAGGTATTTGCAGCCTGAAACAAATTCTGAGCTCTTGCTACCTCTAAGAGTTTAGCTTCACTATTTGCACAAAAAATTCGGGAAATATGTCTTCAGACTCCTGGCAGATGCACCAAAATGTTATCACAAAATTGTACTTGATTGGCTGTTGATCAGACAACTCTATGTAATTGTTTCAAAACAACTTTTGACTGAAGCTTAGCCTCTTCAGTCTGAGAGGGCTCTCTCAAAGGAATTTTATGATATTGGTTAATGAAAAAGATAGATGCCTAACTCTATAGAAATTGTATCTTATTTTTATGATTGCAGGTTGAAAGAATACATGTTTGCTACCATTGGGCTTATGGAGTCAACAATTATTAGTTTCAATGGCAAGGTTTCTTGACATGGAAGTTGAGGCAGATAGAAGTCTTTAACAAAGGTAATTCACTCATAAAACAAAGGAAAACACAGTCATTTCATTACTAAAGGAATTCAAAGCATAGAGTTATGAATTATGAGTAATAGAAATGAAATATACTGCAAGAGGTAAAACATAAGAATTATATCAATAAGACATTAAAAACTCCATGATAATCTCAGGTTCGTCAAGAAGAAAGTCACTCTGTATTACTAATATAAGTCAAAATACATAAAGTAGTAGTTTGGTGCAAAAAATCTGCAACCCTTCACTACTTCGTTGCTTTGTCTTTAAATAGACATTCTTACCACAAAGATGATCTTCTTGGTGGCTAGATTCATCTAATTCTCCTATGACACATCACATAACTGAAAAACATGACTTCTAACAAGAAACTGACAGCTACACCTTAAAGAAGACATCTCCTAATAGGATTCTAACTCCTATTTATTACATACTCTACTCTATCTTGTGAAACAATTACATGAAAATTTCCAAATAAGTATCAAATGATTGAAAAAGCTAACATAGTTCATCACTACTTTACACATTAAAAACCCTCCTAGACTTGTGGAACATAACCTTATTTTTGAGGAATGCATAACTCTTATCTTCAAAGTTGCTTGGGCTGCTGACCTGTCTCCACATCACTTCCTTCGAGTCATAATTCTTTGATGATAAGCTCCCTTGACATGTTATAAGAGTCCAACTGTCCAAGTCTGCCATTAAGATGCTCCAAAACCATCCAAAATAGCTCGCTACGAAAACACGACAGTTTCATAGCGAGGTTTGGTAGCGTTGAAAAATGACTTCTGCACCCAATAACTTTACTCCTTTGCTGTTCCATGGTGTCAATCAAGTAATGACACATCACCACCATAAATCTCCCTCAAAAACTGCAAAAAATGACTTTAGAGGAAAAAAGGCTGCTACAGGTTTTTTCGTAGCGTTTTCCTGGCTTTAAGCCTAGGAAACGCTACAAAACTGTGTAAAAGTGCAGAAATTTCACATTTCAAAACTGTCTTCAAAAAATAATCTTCTGCTGCAAAATTTGAGTTCTTTGCATGTTATGGACCTCATCAAACTAATGAGGAACACAATCACCATCACCTTAGATATTTAAAACATCTTTGCAGATTTTTCCTATTTTTTTCTTCTGAAAATTAGGTCTTAGAACAAAGGTTATATCTCCGAATCTATCATGTATTTTGCAAAAATGGATGAGGTTTTTGTCAATACGAATGTTTAATAGAAAAAACCTCTCTTTTTTTTTGAAAACCATCTCCAGCTGTCCCGAATCGGCATTTTAAAAACATGTATAAAACAGGAAAACTCTGTTTTATGAAAATAGGGCCCAAATACATCCCTCTATCTCCCAATTGATAGCACCTGTGAGAAAATTGAAAGAGGTTATATTTCCTTGTTCTGTGCTTGAAAATAACCTCTCTTAGTATTTCCAAATTCATCTATGTTCATCCATAATCCTCTCTTTAAACTTACTTCTCAAGCAATCCAAAAAAACAACAATTTCCTTGTTAGCTCCAACAGAAATTTCAACAACTTGAACTGATGAATGCTTCAGAAAAGCTAGGGTCTTCCATGAATAGCTTAAGGTCCATGGGTTTCTATCTTATCCACATAGCCTCTTTTGTATGCTTTCTTGTGCATGACCATCTCCTTTTATAACCAAACTACCCTCTTAAAAAGGTGACACTTGTAAAGACAAATTGGACAGCAAGCTGCTTGGTGTGGTGAGGTAGCTCTCAAACATTGACAGTGAGATGTTTCACATGCAAGAATGAATGTTGAGTGACAAATAACATCTTAGGATAAGGTTTTATGTTTTAAAGACTACCTCTATTTTATCTCAAGCCACCTCCATTTAGGTCATGTCATTTTCCCATCAGTCATCATTTGCTGATAGTTTTCATTTACTAAGCGTTTAAATTTGAAAAAGGGCACTTAAGCCACTTTTACAACTTTTCATAGTGTTTTGTACTGCAAAACAACAGTTTTCGCTACGAAACTGCCTAATAGTTTCGTAGTGAAACTGTCAGATATTAAATTAACTACGCTACGAAAATATGTTTTCTTACCTGTCTTGTCAAATTCGATATGGATGTCATTCCATGATTGGAGGAGTTAGGGTGGAGGTCATTCAAGTCTCTTATGGTTAATTCAAAGGTACATAGCCATGTTTGAGGTCATCATTACCCTTTTTGACATGTATGTGTCATGATTAAAGCATGAGATGTCATTTAAAACATAAAACCTTATCCTAAGCTACTATTTTTCACTCAAAATTCATTCTTGCATGTGAAACATCTCACTGTCAATGTTTAAGCGCTGCCTCACCACACCAAGTAGCTTGCTGTCCAATTTGTCTTTACAAGTGTCACCTTTTTAAGAGGGCAACTTGGTTATAAAAGGAGATGGTCATGCACAAGAAATCATACAAAGGAGGCTTTGTGGACAAGACAGAAGCCCATGGACCTTAAGCTATTCATGGAAGACCTTAGCTTTTCTGAAGCATTCATCAGTTCAAGTTGTTTAAATTTCTGCTGGAGCTAACAAGGAAATTGCTGTTTTTTTGGACTGTTTGAGTAGTAAGTTTAAAGAGAGTATTATGGATGAAAAAAGATGAATTTTGAAATAATGAGAGAGGTTATTTTCAAGCACATAACTAGGAAAAATAACGTCTTTCAATTTTCTCACAGGTGCTATCAGTTGGGAGATACAGGGATGTATTTGGGCTCTATTTTCAGAAAACAAAGTTTTCTTGTTTTATACATGTTTTTCAAATGGCGATTTTGGACAGCTGGAGATGGTTTTCAAAAAAAAGAAAGAAATTTTTTTCTTCAAAACATTCTTATTGACAAAAACCTTTTCCATTTTTGAGAAATACAACATATATTCAGAGATATAAGATCTTTTCTAAGACCTATTTTTCAGAAAAAACAAGAAAAATCTGCAAAGATGTTTCAAATATGTAAGGTGATGGTGATTGTGTTCCTCATCAGTTTGATGAGGTCCATAACATGCAGAGACCCCAAATTTTGTGGCAGAAGATTAGTTTTTGAAGACAATTTTGAAATGTTAAATTTCTGCACTTTTACACAGTTTCGTAGTGTTTCCTAGGCTTAAAGCTAGGAAAACGCTACAAAAAAACCTGTAGCAGCCTTTTTGCCTCTAAAGTCATTTCTTGCAGTTTTCAAGGAGGGATATTGATGGTGGTGATGTGTCATTACTTGATTGACACCATGGAACAACAAAGGAGTAAATTTATTGGGTACATAAGTCATTTTTCAACGCTACCAATGCTCGCTATGAAACTGTTCTTTTTTCGTAGAGAGCTATTTGGGATGGTTTTGGAGCATCTTAATGGAAAATTTGGATAGCTGGACTCTTCCAACATGTCAAGGGAGCTTATCATCAAAGAATTATGACTCTAAGGAAGTGTTCTGGAGACAGGTCATCAACCCAAGCAACTTTGAAGATAAGAGTTATGCATTCTTGAAAAATAGGGTTATGTTCCACAAGTCTAAGAGGGTTTTTAATGTGTAAAGTGGTGATGAACTATGTCATAGCTTTTTGAGCATGTGATACTTATTTGGCAACTGTCATGTAATTGTTTCATAAGATAAAGTAGAGTATGCAATAAATAGAGTTAGAATCCTATTATGAGATGTCTTATTTAAGGTGTAGCTATCAGTTTCTTGTTAGAAGTCTTGTTTTTTAGTTATGTGATTTGCCATAGGTGAATTTGATGAATCTAGCCACCAGGCAGATCATATTTGTGGTAAGAATGTCTATTTAAAGACAAAGCATCGAAGTAGTGAAGGGGTTGGATATTTTTTGCACCAAACTGCTACTTTATGCATTTTTACTTATATCAGTAATAAAGAGTGAATTTCTTCTTGAAAGACCTGAGATTCTCATGGAGTTTTAAATGTTTTATTGATCTACTTCTTATGTTTTACCTCTTGCAGTAGTTTTCATTTCTATTATTCATAATTCATAAATCTATGCTCTGACTTCCTTTAGTAATGAAATGACTATGTTTTCCTTTGTTTTATGAGTGAATTACCTTTTTTAAATACTTCTATCTGCTTTAGCTTCCATGTCAAGAAACCTTGCCACTGAAACTACTGATTGTTGACTCCATAAGCCCAATGGTAGAAAACCTGCATTCTTTCAACCTGCAATCATAAAAAAAAGATACAATTTCTATAGAGTTAGCCATCTATATTTATCATTAACCAATATCATAAAATTCCTTTGAGAGAGCCCTCTCAGGCTGAAGAGGCTAAGCTTTAGTCAAAAGCTAGTTTTAAACAGTTACATAGAGTTGTATGATCAATAGCCAATCAAGTACAATTTTGTGATAACACCATCTCTGCTACTATTGATATAGTGGAGCGAATGGACGTATATTGAGCCACAGGAGCAAAGGTCTCCTCATAGTCTACTCCCTCTACCTGGGAGAACCTTCTAGCCACAAATATAGTCTTGAAATTCTCGATGTTTCCATCTACAAGATGCTTTACCTTGTACAAGCACGGTTTTCGAGATAAATAAAAATTATTTGTTGCTGGAATTTTTACTATGTATTTCATTTCTCTGTAAAAGAAATATTCAGAAATTAAGAAGAGCTTTCGAACTGTTTTTCTCCAAGATTTGTAGAGGGTTTTTCCAGGGTCATATTAACAAAAAATCAACGTGTTATTTTCTGTGTGTGTGACTGAAATATTTTCTGTGTTTTATATATGCAATTTCCAGCACTATGAAATTTCCAGAATTTGTGTTTTCAGAAATATTTATCATTTCCATCTTGTTGAATGTATGTTTATGGGAATGGGCATTTAAATCTATGGGAGTGATATGGAGAAACTGATAACCAGAGTATGGCCTAAAATTTCTACATAGTGTTCATGTTCCTGTTTCAAATGTTTATTCAATATCTCCAATTCATAGATTTCCTGCTTGAGAGTGTTTACAATTTGGGGTTATTTTGGAGGATCAAAATTAATTCCTTTTTTGTAGTGCATTTGGCATGTGGGTGCATGAAATTCACTGTGCTTTTTAGGGGAGGTTTCTTTCCTAAAAGCAATGTAACAGGGAAAAACAAGTTGTTAG
Source organism: Pinus albicaulis (assembly GCA_034641835.2). Lineage (NCBI taxonomy): Eukaryota > Viridiplantae > Streptophyta > Pinopsida > Pinales > Pinaceae > Pinus > Pinus albicaulis. Next base: position 347,170,147 of record CM076572.1, read on the forward strand.
ATGGTTACTGAAACATCATAACATGTAGAAAACTAGTTATAACACATAACATGCTTCAATAGAGGAGGAAACAAGAAACAACAATTACAAATACAATACAAGCTCAATATCGAGTTTAAACAAACTAAAATATCAACGGAGAACTTATCCCCTTTTATTAGATGTCGGTGGTAAAAAGAGGTAGGACACTAAAACACTTGCAATGAATCCTTAGAGCTATGGAGCTCTAATATTCAAAGCAAGGAGGGCTCTTCCCTTAAGATTCTTGCAAGGCTCTCTCCTCGATGAGTAATAGGATAAAAAACAACTGATGGACTTCTCCTCTTGGATTAAGATGTTGGATGGCGAACAACTGAATCCATCCACTCCTTGCTGCTTGGACAACATAATGCTAGTTTTCTCTTGGGAAATTTGGCCAACATAATATTGTGTTCTAAATTTTTCTTCCCATGGTGGTATTTTATAGGAAAAATTCAAATTTCCCTCCCTGTCTTGGTACAATTGTGGATGGTGACCTAAGAGTGAGAGGTTTATTCCATTGTGTGCTATACTTGAGGCCTCAAGCTGGCTAGAGGCAGCCGTACTTGGTGGCCTTGAGTGGAGAATATTCTTCCTTAAGTGTGCCAAGTTGTCTTGAATGGTGACCTTCCACCATAACCAGGATTGCGTGGATATTTGAGGGATAGCCACAAAGATCTTCGCTACTATAGAAGAAAAGGCTGCGTAGATCTCTTAGGGTCAGTGTTTTTTGTGCGCTACTTGATAAAATTTTTTTCTTGACCTTAGGAAAAGTTAAATTTTCCAGATTCTGTAATGTATTTCTTCCCTATAAATCCTTCTACTTGAAATTTCATGATGTATTTTTCCTGTCCAATTTTCTAGTGATAGCAATTTCCCCCTAATGTATGAGGTCTAGGAAGAACTATATAGTTGAAATACATTATAGTTTATGTTCTATATGTTGGAAATATTGTCATTGATGGCAAAGGAGAAGAAAAGAGCAGCACCTAAACTATCACTAAGGCAAAAGAGAAAAGAAGAACTATCAATAAGGCAAAGGAGAAGACAGGAGTAGCACCTGAATTATCATCAAGACAAAGGAGCACAAAGGAATAACAACAACCAAGGTAGAGAGGCAGTAGAGACATCAGAGGAAATAAATGAAGCAGAGAAAGAAGCAGAGGTAGTGGAGATAGCAAAAGAGAAGCAAGGAGTAGCATTAGAGAAGAAATAGAGGCATCAAATGCAGCAAAGGCAGCAAGGCAGAAAAGGAACAGAGGCAACGGATAAAGCAGAGGCAGCGAATAGAAGCAGAGGTAGTGAGGGCAGCAAATAGAGGCAGCGAACTAAAGCAGAGGAAGCAAAGAAGCAGAGAGGCAGTGGAGGAGAGAATAGCACACATCACAATTGGTGGGTAAACTAATGAAGAAGCGATGCGAAGTTGCGATTGCAATCACATATCGCAATCGGCGAAACATAAAAGGAATTGGCAAGTGTTTGTATTTGCGATGCGATGATATGAGTACATGGGTACAAGGAAAGTGTTTATTATAATGTTCTGAAGGTTGTCACATGGGTACAAAAGAGTTTTATTAAAGCGATGTATTGCCAAAACATTTCCAAAGGTATTAACACTATTAGAGTGGAGCCCACAAGGAAAGTGGTTTTGCAAAACCATACCACTGGTTTCACGCAGCTTATGGGCTGTGAGCAGTTTATTCCATTTGGAACGCGATCGTATCATGTTAAGACATGTCACAATACTAAAACCACCTATATCGTGTAATTTTTGAGAATTAAAGGTCAGGGGTCGAAATAACACGATAGGCGTATGATTTGATGCGGAGAAGATCCAACAGTGATCGCATGGGAAAAGTGCATGGACATTTAGAAATGTTAAATATCAGGTATATTGTGAATGCGATATCTGTCGAATCAAGATTGGTGAAGATCTAACGGTGGTCGCATCACACGAAAGGTGGAGTCTTAATGTCAAGGCTTAAAGTAGAAGTGTTGAAGATCAACGTCGGAGATCTTATTAAAGATAGAAGATCGACAGTGGAGTTCTCATCACATTGGCGATCTCACATCACATCGGCGGAATGGAAGAACAAAGGAACGACAGTTTGAAAGTTGTGATTGCGATTGAGCAATTGAATCACAACCGTTAGATCATGGTTATTTGTGACCATTAGATTGAGCGCTGATCGCTGGTGGGACCCTTCGCTCATCGCATCGGTGGAAATCAGATGAAAAAAGGCATAGTGGACCACTAAATGTTGCGATTGTGATTGCGACAGTGCGATGGAATGTCAATTGTCAGATTGGGAAAGTTAAATGAGGTGGAGTCCCTCTGTAGTGTGGGCTCCATGTAAAAGAAAAAGGGTTTAATATATGTTGGCACCGAGGTTTTTTAGATCGAAGCTAAAGGATGAATAAAAGGTAAGCCGCTAAGTATATATGAACCAATATATATATATATATATATATATATCAATGAAGTGTGGGGCCATCGCATCGGTGTGAAGGTAGAGCAATGGAACAAGCCATTGAAGTTTGCGATTGTGACGGTGCAATTTAATCGCAACCATCCAACTGGTGATTCATCGCATCAGAACCATCGCAAAGGGTGTCATCGCAATTGGAAGTCATCGGAGGCGGCTCATTGCATCGGAAAATAGAAAGAGTTTGGCAAGTGGGCCTGAAAGGTTATTTACTATGTTAGAAAGGTCTATTATTATATCGTCGAGTGAGGGTTTAAAATTTGCTTAAAGCACTTCAATTATCCATTTACGACAGTTAAACATGATAAGTTTCAAAGGGTTTAACAAGATCATTTCATATGGTAAGTCCATAAAGTAGATTTTGGCTTGAACCATGAAGGTTGAAGAAAGCTTCCGCATTGATAAAATTTCCATATTTAGAACATAATTTGGGAAATTCATTCTACATGCATAGAAAGCAGGAAAGTCTACAGAACTGTTATATGACAGCAGTAGAAAATACAAACGCACAGTGAGCCTTGAACTGAATGGGTTGAATTGAAATACTCATTGTAACTGAAAATGTAAAGTTGTATTTATTTTTATATTGTTTGTGATGCAATGGCAAGTCTCCATAGGAAAAGAAATACCCCACTTTAATTTTGAAATGTATACATATTGTTATATTTTTCTGAATGTGCTAGGCAAGAAAACGAGAAGGTGGAAGGCAAAGAGTCATACCTATTCACTTCGAATTCCCCGTGGAATACAAATAGTCATGAGGTGAACTCTATAAATGATATTGCATAGATATGCATGAAGAGGAAGAGAATGAAGAAATGAGGCAGAGAGGGTAATAAGAAGGAGGAACATATAGAGAAGCTGTGAAGATTCAGAGATGATATAAGGCAGATATGAAGGTTGGTGGACAGTAGTGAAAAAGGAACAGAACAGAGCTGATATCCAGGCAAATCAGCATGTGTTTTTTTTTGAAAGAGTGAGGAAGTTGGTGCTTCCATATCAAGTTGTAGCTTGATAGATGTCAGTTGTAGCTGGATGAGGTAGGATCCTCCTGTAGGTTGTAGCCTACATAAACTAGATGGGAGTAGGAGCTTCCGTGCAAGTTGTAGCTTGCAGAATTGAGGTAGGAGCCTCCTGTAGGTTGGAGCCTACAGAAAATCAGTGGTGAGAGGGAGTTGGAGCTTGCCTTTGCATCAAAACAATAATAAGATGTGGTTTTCTCCCTTATGGGTTTCCACTTATATCTGTTGTCTATGTACATGATGATTATGTGTTGATACTCTGTATTTAATCTGCTTAACACCTGCTGCTCACTAATTAAGATTGTGGTTTCGCTGTACATTAAGTTAATCATGAAATGAAGATGTAAATAAGTGTAAATGAAAGTTTTACAAGACCATGAATTCATTAAACTGATTCACCCCCCCCCTCTTAGTTTAAAAAAGGATTCAACAATTGGTATCAGAGCAGGTTCCTTCTGTATTAGTTTAATAACTGGAAGGAGATCCTAGGTCCCCAGGATGGCTAGTCTAGAAGGATGCTCAACAAATAAAGCCCCATTGTTCACTGGTACAAATTATGCCTTCTGGAAAATAAGGATGAGGACGTACATAATGTCTCTAGGAATAGAAGTTTGGGCTACTGTGGAATTGGGATATGCCCCAAAGGAGTTTGACTCAGAGAAAGAAGCTAAACAAGATTTTGTGGCTAATGCCAAAGCCATGAATGCACTCTTAAGTGGAATATGTGAGGCAGAATTTATCAAAGTAATGCACAAAAAGACTGCCAAGGAAATATGGGATACATTAGAAACCATCCACGAGGGAGACAAAAAGGTGAAGATAGCCAAACTACAAGTCTATAGAGCTCAGTTTGAAAATATAAAAATGAATGATGATGAAGACATTTCCAGCTTCTTCGTAAGGGTTGCAAAAATTGTGAATAACATGAAAGCTCTAGGAGAAACCATAAAAGAATGTGTAATTGTTCAAAATATTCTAAGATCTTTACCATCCAGCTTTAACCCCAAGGTTTCTGCCATAGAAGAAACAATTGATTGGGAAAATTTGACCATGAACCAATTACTTGGAAACTTAACAGCCTATGAGATGAGACTGCCATAGAGGAAGTCAAATGTGAGGGAGGAAACCTTTAAGACAGAGAAGAACAAAGAAGAAAAATAAGATACATGCTCCTGCTCTGATGAAGAAGAGGCCAATTTTATTAGAAGATTGGATAGAGGCTTAGGCAAGTATAAAGGTAAAATTCCATTTAAATGCTTTAACTATGGAAGAGTTGGGCACTATGCTTCTAAGTGTCCTCATAAGAAAACAAGGAATCACACTCAAGAAACAGAGCACACCAAAACAAATAACTGGCAGAAAGGGAAGAGATTCAATAGAAAATCATTTTATGCTCAGCAAGACAGCAGTGCATCTGAAAGCTCAGATGAATCCTCCAATGAAGAAGGAACCTCTGAATTTTTATTGATGGCCGAGGAAGAGCTTGAAGGATTCATTCTAGAAGATGAGGAAGAAGGTGAAGTAGATCTTGAGGGGGAGCTAAGAAGTGCCCTGGAGGAAATAGAGAGACTTAAACTAAAATGCTAAAAACAGAAAGACATTCTCCTCAAATATGTAAGAGAAGAAACAAATTCAGAAGACCTCATTCAGTTGAAAGTAGAGATTGAAGAAGCCAAGAAGGTAGAAGACACTCTACTTAAGAAAATTGAGGATAAAATTCAGAAGCAAGAGAAATTGGAAGAAGAAGTAGTATGCTTGAGGAAGAAATTAGAAAACACCCAAAGGAAATTGTCAATTAACACTCCTCAATTGACAAGCTCTGATAAGTTGAATAAAATACTAGATGCTCAAAGATCTCCTCTGATAAAAACTGGGATAGGCTATGAAGGAGCAACAAGTAAAGTCAAAGAAAAAGATAACAGGAACATCATTTTTGTAAAAGCTGATAAGGATAATGAAGCAGCTCAGAAGGTTCCTACAAAAGTAAAAGCCTGCAATGAAGTAAACAGACACAAAAAGGAACCTCAAATAACAAAGAATGAAATAAATAAACAGTCAACTCAAAAAGGCTCATATACTCTTGAATATATAAAATTTGGAAGCTATCAAAGGAGATTCTTCCCCCCTATGAAAAATGTCACTTGTTATGCCTGCCATAAATTGGGACATATTGCTACATACTGTCATAAAAGGAGAATCGATTCCAACTAGCAAAGGACGCAAAAAGTTAAAAGACTACCTCAAGCAAACCAATGGAGAAGACAACCCTTCATCAAGTACGCTAAATGTTTTTATGGGTATTGTTTTTACTGTAAGGAGTTCAGCCATAAAACCAAGGAGTGCAGAAAATATGGACAAAGACTGATGTTCAAAACCTCAAGGATATTTATGAATTATGGAGAGTTCACTCGTACTCATAATCCTGTTAAAAATATGATCAAATGCTGTGTATGCCATAAAATCGGACATATGTCTTCCTAATGTCCTCTCAAAGAATGTGGTCCATATTCTCAGAAAAGGTGCCAAACAAATAGCTGCTTGCAGTGGAAAAGAAGTTGAATAAGTGTGACCTGGCTCTAATAGATCAAGATTAGAAAAACCAATGGTATTTGGACAGTGGATGCTCAAAGCACATGACTGGTGATCGAAGCAAGTTTGTAACCTTTGATGAAAAGAAATTTGGGAATGTAACATTCGACAATGATAAAGCAGGGAAAATCAAAGGAAAAGGCTCAGTAAATCTAGATAATGGAAGAGGAAAGGCCCAAGATGTACTATTTGTGGATGGGCTGAAAGAAAATCTTCTAAGTTCCAGTCAAATGTGTGATAAAGGCTGTGAAGTCATTTTTAGAGCCCAAGATTGTGAAGTAAGATCAAGCACCACTAGAAAGTCCTTGATCAAAGGTGTTCGAATAGAAAGTAATGTCTATATAGTGAAATAAGAGGATGAAGCATGTCACCTAAGCAAACTTGATGAATCATGGTTATGGCATAGAAGATTGGGACACCTAAACTTTGACCACATCATAAGTCAGTTTGACCTCCCTACACTCTAGGTATGCAGTTCAAACTTTTGTGGAACAGCTCCAAAACTTAGGGATTCGACCCTTGAGGTTGGGAGAAGTTGTTTCATGTCTATATCTTTCATTTCTTGGTTCATTTCATAGGTTGGATGCCATGGTATTAATCATAGACACTAGTGTATTCAGATTTTGGTAGGAAGATATTAGATGATTTGAAACTATTCTTTTGGGATTCATGTGGTGCTTTACTTTTTCACAATTTCTTCTTTTGTTGCATATGTATTAGTGTTTTGTACTTTCCATGTTCATTCAGATCTATGATATGTTTGATTCTCAAGTTTGATAAGAGAAATACATCTTTTATGCTCTATTTTGGGAGAATCACCATAATTTGTTTTAGTTCTTTAGTTTAAAAATAATTCATGTACTGTCATGCTCTTTTTAGCAACTCACTAGTATGATCCATCTCACCTAAAAACCCTAAAGTGTTAGAGTGATTACGTACCTTGCCCCATTAGATACCTGCAATTCTGATCTTATTTTCCCTGACCAAGTGTTGAGTCTCAAAAATGTTCTCCATATTCATACATATTTCCATTATGTCATAACCATTTAGCTCTTATTTCATAGCCATTTGACCTAAAACCCTACATCAAGTAACCATTTTCATAAATATATGGGTTAGGATCCTTGTTTTCCAAAGTTATTTATTTTATGTATTTTAAGTGAATTTATGATTAGAAACTAGAAAATTAACATAGTTTCATATATATATATATGTGTGTTATGAGTTTTGTGACATGTGTAGGTCAAAAGGAGACTTCTAGAAGACCCTTATGTGGCACTCTAAGGCCAAATTCGAATTTGGTTGGAGAAGATTATGGGATCAAGAGGATATGTGTCTCACTTCCTTGTTGTATTGAAACTCTAAGAGGATATGTGTCTCATTCCTCAAGTTGTGTTGAAACTTTAGAAAGACATGTGTCTTATCATTTCCTATTTTGATTGTAACTCTAGAGATGGAGGGAGAGATTCATGGACTCCCATTAATGAGATGTCTCCTCATATTTTGTATAAATAGGAGAAGCTTTCTCCTATCATAGGTAATGAGAAAGTAATGAGAAATTAATAAGGAAGTAGATTTGTAACAAAGTTCAAGATGGAATGGGATGTAGATTTATGAGTTTTTGAATAAAGAAGCTTAGTTCTTTGATGCTATTGTGATCTTATCTTTAAGGAGCTGAAGGACTTCACCAAATTGGTAGCAGAGGGCCCCTGCTATCTAATGAGGCTTTTACATGTTTTCTAGATAAGTTGCTTTCAATTCTGTTTTGTCATATTTCCTTACTTAGATTGCTTTCTGAAATCATAGCTTTTAGCATAATTTTTCATGGCAACCCGGGCATTTGCATATCTTTTGACTAATGACATGGAATCAATATTGTTCTGCTGCTAATTTACTTTTTGTTTAATTCCAGCACTGCTTTGTTTATTTCAGTCTTGCACATTTGTTTCAATAGTTAGATTTAGATATATTAAATTGCTCATGTCATTTTCAGTTACCTCCGAAAGCCACAGCTGGACTGATGGTGAGGGATTGAAGTATGAGTGTAGTTTGATATTAGTTTACTTTCTGCAAGTTAGATATATTAAATTGCTCATGTCATTTTCAGTTACCTCCGAAAGCCACAGCTGGACTGATGGTGAGGGATTGAAGTATGAGTGTGTAGTTTGATATTAGTTTCCTTTCTGCAAGTTAGATATATTAAATTGCTCATAACATCTTCAATTGCCTCCGAAAGCCACAGCTGGACTGATGGTGAGGGATTGAATTATGGATGTGTAGTTTGATATTAGTTTCCTTTCTGCAAGTTAGAAATATTAAATTGTGCATGACATCTTCTGTTACCTCCGAAAGCCACAGCTGGACTGATGGTGAGGGATTGAATTATGAATGTGTGGTTTGATATTAGTTTACTTTCTGCAAGTTAGATATCAGTTACTCAAGTTGTTTATGGTTACTTCCGAAAATCATAGCTGGACTAATGATGAGGGATCAGAAGACAAGTTGATGTAATTTGATTTAGATTTACTTTATTGCAATTTTTGGATTTCTTTCAGCATAGTTTCTTTTGTGTTTAGACAGCAGCAAGAATAGTTTGGTTTCATGCTCACTAGTTCACTGTTTTGATTTATTAGATTAGCAGCACCTTTTTCATTTCAGTAGCACATTTTCATTTCCTTTCAAGTTTTGTCATTGTATGTTTCAAATTCCCTTTTCAGTTTCAAGTTGGTAAATCATTATAAAGGACATCATTGCCTTGAATATCCATAACCATACTTGTCTTTTAGAATTTCATAAAATCCAAAAACGACAAAAAGTAAGAGATAGGTTATCTTGCACATATAGTGCGCCACACTTCGTCAGCTTACGAATCCCTGGTTGATAATTTATGTTAGCAATTTAGGACACACTAAATTGACCAAACACCAAGTTACATCTTTGACCTAATTCACTCATCCAACACCCAAATCAACCAGTAAAGACCCCTGTGCTAATATATATAGCCTAAAACCTAATTTATCCAACTCACTTGGCTGTGATCCCTTGGAGAGAGCCCTCTCCTGCCTAGTAGGGCTAGCTACTTAGCGAGAACTTGGTCCATAGTTACCTTTGCTGGTCTCTTCTCAGCCTCTAAGATCTGGTGGAGTGCTAACAGAGGTGAGGAGCCATCCAAGGTACCGCTTCCTTCTTGGAAAATGGTTTTTGAAGTCAACAAGAAGGAAGCCTCAACCGACCGAGAGAAATACTGATGCAAGGGACCAGTTTCTCTGATATAGCAGGCGGGGTATGATTGGTTAACATAGTCATGATGGCGAGAAATGGCTTATAATGATTATGGGAGTTTAGTGGCCTAATGTCAGAGCTTGTAAATGAAAGTGGTGGCAGTCATAAAAATTTATGGAGAGGAAATCCCTGGGGTCTGTAGGACGTCCGGGGTGGTATATGTTTGTTATGAATGTCATGGTGGATTTGGGTGAAAGATGTGAAGCATCGACAAAGGGTGATTAGGGATTGCTGCCAGGGGACAAAAAATGGATGGTTGGGTGGGGAGGTTCTCCTAAAAATATTTGTACACTTTCCAAAAGAATATAAAATGGGTTTGGATGTAAAAACACGGAGACAGGTGCCCCAAAAACATCAAAATTATCACTCATTGATGATGTGAAGAAGGTGTTTTTTCTGAGGGTGGGGGCCCCATTGGTTAGTCTCGGTGTGGGGATGGTGAAGCGGATGAAAAGTGTCACAGATGGGATATGATAATGGAGGTATGGTAGGCCAAATGCGATATGCAATGGTGCGTGTTTGATTTTCTTGCGAAAATGGTAGTCCAGGAAAGGGGTTTTATCGTGACATTGTAAAACTTGACTTGATGCATGATGGATGGATTAACATGAAGTGTTTCCTGGACTTGGATGTTATGGCCATGGCATCCAATTTTTGATGCATGGTCTACTTGAGTGATGGACGCCATGGATGGTCAGGCTCTACCGACCGACGAGGCTATTTATCATGTTCAAGGTGGGGTGATGATAAACATGGTCGGGTGACTGGACCCCATGGTTGATTCTTGTGGAGAAATGATGTCATAATATGCAAAGCTTCTTTGGGGAGCCTATCATGCTGGGGGAATAATGATACCTACTCTTGAACCTTTAGTTTTTGGGGCAACAGGTGGTTTTTCGTGTTGTGTAACACCTGCAACCAATACCCCAAGTGAAAGCATCTTTTCCATTCAAATATATTAAAAAATGTGCTGAATAAAAAAACGATAAGAGAGGGCATACCTATCACAATTGAAAAATCATTTTTTCTGAGGCATGAATGCGTGGAGCCTCCTTTGGACGTTATGAGGTTATGATCACTATGTTGCTTTCAATTTTTCAATTGGGCGTTTTCAGCTCCCGTTATGGTCTGTCGAATAATTCGAAAAGGGCGATATATGGGCCAATATGGCTCATTTCAGTTCATTTGTGTTGTTTGAGAGCTATAAGGTCAGAGCTAAGCCCTTGCTTCCAAGCCTTTCTTGCCATTGCGGTCAGCCTGTGTACCCGAGATTCGCACCGTTAGTGTCAGGCAGGGCCCTGAATGTCCAACATTTTAATTTTTTTTAGTTTTTTTTTTGTGGATTATGGTCTATACGAGATGCATTCCAATCTAGAATGTGATTAGCTATGCAATAAGATGTCTAGATTTTATTTCTTGGTATATGTGTGAATGTAATATGATCAAAGTGACATATTAATATTCGTACATGTAGATATTTTCTAAATAGTTGAGAATATCGTACTTCAAATTCTTGGTTTAATTGTGAAACCACCAGCTGGGAATCAAGGTAGATATGCAGGTGGCGTATGCCTTGGTTGGAAGCATCACTCATGAGCCTAATGATGACGTCATATTTTTTCTGATTATTGGTGGCTGATCTGATGCATACTCCGATGGTGAAGAATGGCGACCGGTCAGGATAGTAGATGGCCCAGGCAGCTACTGCTATATTTTGACACCATCACGATGCTCCATCATCGAATCCAAAATAGTGGAGGGGGGAGTGATCCATCTGTTGACACCAGAGTACTTTTTAGCACAATTCTTGTGATGATTGTGATAAAATTTAGAGTTTTTTACATGCATCTTATCCCAAGGGTTGAGGCCTCCTGCTCTTTTATCGGTAAAATTTCTTGAGGTAGAGCCCACTGACAGGGTTGGCTAGGCATGTACCGTCGGGCTCTCACAGGATATGTGCCCTCTTGAGGAGGAAATGTTTATGACGTAGGGACCTTTCCACAGCGTTTCAAACTTCCTGGGCCCTAGGGCCTCTTTTGTGACATTGTAGCAGAGGAATAAATTTCCCTCAGTAAATGAATGAGGGGTGATGTTGCAATTGAATGATGCTTTTACCCGTTTTTTATGGGCCTCGTTGTGTTGAAGCGACTGTCATTGATTTTTGTTGACGAGCTCTAGTTGTACCAAGTGTTGTTCTAAAGGCTAGGTATCATCAAAGAGTTCGATGGTGACGTGTAAGTTGGGGATTTCGCATTCAATGGGAATCACAGCTTCGACCCTGTACACAAGTTGGAAGGGTGTGAACCCTGTTGAGTTTTTAACCGCCGTGCGGTATGTGCATAAGGTGGAAAAAACCTTGTGGTGCCAGTTTGTCTTATGGTTATTCACCATACACTGTAACATTGTTTTGAGCACTCTGTTCATAGCTTCTACCTATCCATTGGAAAAAGGATAGTATGCTGAAGTGAATTCGTGCGTGAATCCTAGGTGGTGAGATAGTTCCTGGAAAATTTCATTTTAAAAATGTTTTCAATGATCAGAGACTAATTATTTTGGCACAACGAACTAGGTGATGACATGGTTAAACAAAAATCATGCAATGATTTTTGTTGTCTTGTCAAATGTGGGCATGGCTTCTGCCCATTTGGTGAAATAGTTGACGACGACAGTAATGTATTTGTGGTTGACAGACGACATGGGGTTGCAAGTCATGAAGTCAATCCCCCATTTAAAAAAGGGACTAGCTACAATGACTAGGTGCAGGGGAGCGGGAGGTGCTCTTTCCTTGTGAGTGAATCGTTAACATCGCTCACATATTTTGACTGTTGCGATGTAGTCACAAAATAAGGTGGGCTAAAAATATCCTTCCCACAAAACATTTTGGCAGTCTCCATTCATAAGAGGTGGCCACCGCAAGATCCACTACGATAGTCATTAAGGGCTTACTCAGCTTGGTCATGGGTGAGGTATCGACATAGGATTGTGTCGATGCCTTGCCGATAAAGAACATCTCCCATGAGGAGGTATCGGGGGGCCTGGTGGCGTATGTGCCTATGGTCGTCACATGTGAGATTTGGTTTGAAATTTTTGGTTCATAGCAATAAGAGAATATATCCGTACCAAGGATCGTCAACTGTCACTAGAAAGAGATGTTTTTTTGGTGGTGAGTGATTGTCTGGTGATCCTTTGGTCTGAATTGGGAGGTCAGTGATGAACTCAGCTAAAATCAAAGTTTTCTTTCTCTTAGGGGATCTAAACTGTAAGTCAAACTGTTGCAATATAACTATCTAGCGAATTTATTTGTGGTTCATCAAATGGCGGGTCAATAGGTATCTCATGGGGTTGATATCTGCAACGACTGTTGTAGTCCATGAGATAATGTAGTGCCAAAGCTTTTTGACTACATGTATTAAGGCTAGGGAAATTTTCTCTTCAGGATCATACCTTAATGCAGGGCCTAATAAGTTTTTACTGACGTAATAAATTATGTGTTCTTTACCATCGGGGCCTTCCTGGATTAACACCCCGGCCAAAGTGGTTTCAGATGCTGAGAGAGATAGGGTGCAATCTTTGTCGTAGTTTGGTGGGCTGATCGATGGTGCTTAAGATAATGCATCTTTCAATGCATTGAATGATTTTTGGGCTTGATCGTCCCATTTGAATGAGATATATTGACAGAGAAGGCGCAGGAATCCCTGAGCACAAGTGGCATAATCTGGGACAAAGAATCTTAGGAAATTGGATTTTTCCTACAAGATTTGGAGGTGCTTGAGGGTTTGAGGTGGTGGCACCTCTTTGATGACTTGGACCTTGAGGGGGTCCACTCTAATCCCTTGTTGGGATACTATGAAACCTAGAAGTAGACCTGCATTGACACAAAAGATGCACTTGATAGGGTTCAAGCGTAGGTTGTATTGTTGACATTTTTGGAATACCAGCTGCAAATCTTCAAGATGATCAGATTGCTTCTTGGATTGAGCGGTGAGGTTGTCCAAGTAGGCGAGGATGAGGTGGGCTAGGTCATGGAAGATATAGTTCATGGCCCACTAGAAAGTCCCTCCAACATTTTAAAGACCAAATGGCATAACCTGGTATGTGAAAGTGCCCCACGGTGTGGTGAATGTAGTCTTGTATTGATCGGTATGCCGAATTTGAATTTGGTTGTACCTAGAGAAACCATCCATGAAGGAGAGGGCCTCGTATCTAGCGCAAGCGTCGATGACTTGGTCGATGAATGGGGTAGGGTAGTTGTCTTTTGGACAAGCTTTGTGTAAATCTTGGAAATCAGTATAGACGTGAATAATGCCCTATTTTTTCATGATGGGAATAGGGTTGGAAACCCATGATATGTAAGCGATGGGGTAGATAAATCTGGATGTTTGAAGCTTATCGATTTCCCGTTTAATTTCTTCTGCCTTAGATGGGTGCAATTGACATTGTTTCTGGCGTACCGGTGGTATGTCGGGCGAGGTGTCAATATGGTGCTCTACAATAGTGGGACTAAGCCCTAGAATTTCTGAATAGTCCCAAGCGAAGATGTTCTTGTATTATTGCAACAAGTTTGTGTAAGAGGTTACTTCATTTGGGGAACATGCTGCCCCTAGCGAGATTTCTTCAATTTTTGTAGGATTTCAAGAGATATTTTCCTTGATGATTGGAGAAATGTTGGACACGTTCCCTTCTTGGAATGCGTCGGGTGCCAGAATGGGGTTTTTGAACCAATCAAATTTCCCAAATGGAAGGAAATATCTTGATTTGATCATGTATATCTCTTGGTTTCTTGGATTGTTAGGTCAGAACGTCTTTTCAAGAAGAAAAAAACAAGCGATGATGCATTTCATCCCACATATAATTTGGTTTCATCATGGCCTCCAGAATATCCTCGTCTGAGTGAAACAAGGATCCTAATGGGGATTGAGTTTGTGTAAGGCCGCGAGGAGTTGGTTCGGCCCTTACAAAGCTGGTCGATAGACATGAATAGGGCTCCATAGTTGATGTGGTGGAACCAGATGCGGTCGACAGGGTGCAGACAGATTGAGTTTGCACCATCGTTGGTACAACTACTCTCATAGTTGCAACGGTCTCGACAACAATGAAGGATGAGCAGAAAACACGAGTCATGGTTCCTATGCATGACGAGATGAAGCATATGTGATGTTGTGTGTCATCGACGTTGGGTGGGGGAGGAATTTCCATCTTTGTGGCTTGCATGAGAGAAAGTCTAGGTTCCTTACGAGGCATACTAAGAGCACTTACCCTTTCCTAGATTTGGAAATTGTGCTTGGTGCAGAGGCACCTAAATGTTTCCATTAAGGGGCATGACTCTGTTTCGTGGCCATGACTCGTACAAATGGTGCATGGTATCACAGTGCTTACTGAGTAGATGGTATGATAACTGACACTACTCTTTGTCCTTGAAGTGGACACTCGGAAAATATCAGGCATAGGGGAATGATTTTGCTATTTCCATCTCTGAGTTTTTGGTTTTGGGAGGTCTAGCTCCTTTGGGGGGTTTAGACTTAATGCTTCTCTTTCCGCTCCTAGCCTTGGGAGGTACTCACAATTCATTGTATGGTGGAATTGTGATCAAATCCTACAACAACAATGTGTGATTTTATCTTGATTAGAGATATTGATCTGTGGGATGGGGGTGGCCCTATGAAGGCTGTTTGTAAGGTCCTTCAGTTCCTTACATTGATTAATTTGGTGGTAATTTTATCAAATAACCTGCATTCCGTCCTTAGCTAGAAATGGGCCCTGATAGGATGGTGTGTTGATTTTCTTCGCCTAATGCTTTGGTATTGATAGGGGTAGGCAATCTGGGGGCAATATGCCTTGCATTAGGTTCTCTTGGCTCTAGACTGATTATATCCCGGTTGTGCGTTTCCAACGAGCGTATGCTGTTTATGAGTAGGCGCACTCAAGGGATGTAAGTATAGTGTTGAGTCAGATGGTTGCCTTGACAGAGTAGACAAGAATGTATTTCTTGGGTATTTCCTTCCCTCTGGGTTGGTGAAATGATTGGATATCATTTGCGTAGCGATTCTAGGTCTGGGCATTTGGTGACCAAATGGTTACGTGTGTTTCATAACGCATAGGTTGGCCTTCTCCATGGAGGGTGATTGGGGGTGACTATGTTCCCCCCAATAGGATGCTTTTCTATTGACAAGAAGAGAATGAATCTGCTTGTCACAGCCTCTTGTGTTGTCAATCTTTCCATAGATTCCTTATCTCAGCCATCTCCTAGGGAGAGGCATAATATGTCCATGCGTAAACTGGTTAACTCTGAACGAAATCAAGGGATATAATGGAAATGACGTAATTGGTGATCACCAAAACATACATAACATGAGTACTGGGCTGCCTGTAGGCCGACATAGTATACAGGGATAACATGATACCATCTGCAGTTAGTGATGAAATGATCATGTTCATCACAGAGTGCACAACATTGGACGGGAGGAGGAGGGATAAACTGAGGTGTCGCAGGTGACTTCCTCACCTCTTGTAGGTATAATATGACTCGAGGTTATTCTTCCATCTACATGGGGGGATGTGAGGGATCCTCTTGGTATGATTGTTCTAGGGCATGTAATACATCCCTATATCGTGACATTTCTAGTAAATGATGAGTCAAATGCCTGTAATTTTTGCAGATAGCGCATGAGTGGTTGATATGTAATGCTTTTCCTTGATTTTTTGTGGTTGGTTCCTTTTAATGGGAACTTGTGGCTAAGAAATTTGTTTCGGAGCTTACAAGAGGTTTTACTTCATCTAATTCAGGGAAAATATTGGTAGGTTGGCCTGCAATATTGATTAATGCATAAGGTCATAGAGCCCTTGGTATGTTGGGGTTTTCTATCTTTTTCCCTTTTTGTGGGTTTTCCTAGTCGCTTTAACTGGCATCGCTATGGGAATCTCTTTAACCGGTGTTGCCTCGTGAGGAGTGATGGGGGTTATTCCATAGATGTGATACCAGGGGATCCCAGCATCGCTGGTGGGACCATATACTAGACAGGTATCGCGAAGGACATGTTTGGAAATGTTACCGTTTCCAAGACTTGTTGTGACATAAAACTCAGTGGAGGGTATAAGAATGGAGTTTGGGAGATGGTGTAAGGTAGAAAAGCCTTTCCAGTGGCCTCGGTTTCGTTACTACTCGTCTCTGTCTCCTGACTAGTTTCAGTTTTTGATGATAAAATCATGCACACCGAGGACCTTGTGACCTCAGAGATTGCTTCTGGTATGACAGAGGGATCACCTAGGAATGATTCGAGGATAAATGACGGTTTGAACTGGCCGGAGCCATATTCTTGGTACCGCACGAGTGACTATGTAGATGTGTCTACATAGGGTAGAACGAAATCAGAGGTCGTCATGGGTCGCTTGTCATGGTATGTTAATTGGTCAACGATGATGATTCAATCCTCGTGAGGGAACATCATCACCCATAAAACGCAGGATGATATGGAAAAAATGGCTTACATATAACTCGGTCCAAGGAGTATATTGTAGTCAAGATGAGCATCCAAGACCTCAATATCTATGAGTATCATTTTGCTGGCCAAGCTGACAGGGACGTTTTGATAGATACCGATGGTAGCAAAAGGGCATCAATCATATGCTCTAAGCATGATGTCAGATGGCTTCAGTTTAGGAGACCCCAACTTCTGCTAGATGCTTTTGGACATGATGCATGTAGATGTAACCTTGTCGATGATACATCAGTGTATATTGACGTTCTAGACTGACACCGGTATTTGAAAACTGACCAATGAAGGAGGCCTAGGGGTGGCTTTGTCTAAGTCAAAAGCCATTAGGCATGAATCGGCATGGCTGATGGCTCCTAATGCAGAAAGTAAGGCTTTCTTTTACTTTAGGCAAGATTGTACGACCTATAAAGCTGACATGGCAGTAGGAGATTGTGCTAGGTCAACCACGATGCTGTAGTTATGGGCCACTTTGGAGTGGTGTCCCACTCTCCTTATTGGGCCCTTAGCCATCTTTGGCAGGGTTCAATAGGAATTTTGAATATAGTCAATAGTGCGGTAGGTGCGCTCTTGCTAGCCCCCGGTGAGTTGGTGTTTGGGGGGGGCATCATAGCTTCGATTCCTTGTTGAAAGAACATTTCCTCGCCAGTCATATAGATTTCCTGGTTATTCTTTTTGGAATCATTTGGGGGTGGTTGTTGCTGTTGGGTAATAACCGCCCCTTGGTGGGGGAAGGACTCCTGTATTACAATGGTTTGATGTGTAGGTCCCCCTTGTCCACGGTTACCCTGAAGTTTATTAAGCTGAGGGAGTTCGGGACAGTGATGAGTGTAATGGCCATACTCACCACAAATAGCACAAGAATGGTTTGTCCGTAGACTAGCCCTCTTGTTCTTACCTTGGGAGTTGTTTGGCTCCTGGTTTTGATTTATATTGGGGTTTCCCCCATCCTGATATCGTGGAGGGTGTTATTGGTTACGACCCCCCTATCAAAAATCTCCCTTTTGTTTATTTTTATGCCTTTTCCTTGCAGTGTTAGGAGGATGAATACGATTCTCTTGGTTGTAAGACTAGCGCGACTGAGCCTAAGAAGGCTGCACGAAGTTCACTGGTGCATTGTTTTGTGGCGATGGGTTTTGTGCTTGGGAAGGAGAGTATTGGGGCCCTTGACCCTGGTTGGTATATGTTTTCTAGAGGGAAGCTCTTCCTCCATCGTTCCTAGCTACGTAATGGGTCCCCTGCGAGGGAGGGTACGATCCTCCCTACTGATGGTGGTATGACGACACGCTATTGGTCATATTATGCAGAGGTGTAGGATGACTCTGGTGGTAGCCAGGTTGCATGATGTTCTGGTTAGGATCATACGAGTAACCTGGGTACTGGATACTACTGCCTAGGTGTCCTTAGGTCAATGACCTGATCAATCCATCTACAATATTCAATGCACCTGGAAATTATTTGTAAGTTTATAGGCACGTGACGTTAGGTAGGATGTTGTAAATGTATCCTGACTGGGTCTATATAAGTTCACATTGCTGGGCTTTACTAATGGCATCCTCCTTGGAGCTAGGTCCTTGGGCTGCCACATCCTTTGAAATATCTGCTATGAGAGTATTCAAAAATAGGTCCAGTCGAACTCTATCATCGAGTTTGGATTTACACAAACTTCGATGTCACCTCCATTCATGGAGATGGTCCGAGATATGGACAGATGGAATTTGCCTAAAATGAGGAAGTAAATCCATTCCTGAATCATGGTGGATGGGTAGCTGAAACTATGTGAGGAACGCAGTAGAGAGGGTGCTAAAGTTTCCATGCGATGTAGAAGGCTGCTCCACATACCATTTCACGATAGGTTCGGTGAAGGTGCGCTGAAATAGTCTTAGTCAAATAGTATCATCAATAATACTATTGGACGAACACCATAGGTGGAAAGTCATTACATGATTTCCAAGGTCTTCCGCTTGCTTCCTGATGCAGGGGCATTAGACACTAGCCAGCAATGTAGGAGTTTTGTCCACATGTTGTGGCTAGGAGGGATCAAAATCATTCGAATTTGTAACAACAAGGTGTCAATACCTTAGCTGTCTGTTACATTTAGATCAGTTAGATTCAGTAGAAGTTGAATAGTTTTAGGTTCAGTCCATCTATCCTGTTTAGTTATTCGAATGAATGTAATTATGCCTTTTGTTAGAGTAGAAACGATCCTCACAGAGGAACCGAAGAGACATATGATGGTGTATAAAATGTAACGCTCGTATACATTGGAAGGGGGGGATTTCCATAGTAAAGATAGTGTGTGTTAAGCATTTGTTCTCTGCTTGAATATATTTCGATGTTTGTTGATCATCAGTGTGGAATATAGATATACTGTCTCTGTGTGTGCACTTGCTTGATTCCGAGGTGTTTGAGGCTCCAGATTTGTGTTAATTCGATGAAGAATTTACTGTGTTGAACCTATGAAAGTCTCTCTCTGTCCATGGTTGAGCATGGTCCATATTGAGTCTCTTGAGTGTGTCTTATTTATATGCACCCCTGTGAGAAACCGAGGTGATTACAGTGACCTTGATTCCCAGGCGTAGAATTGTCTGCTTGGAAGAGTGTGAATTGTAGTGTTGGATTGCCCACAGCATAGTGAGCTCAACTGGTAGTGAAAACCCCACTTACAAAGAAATAAGCTCGTTTTGTTGTGAACTGAGAGTGTTGTCCCAAGCTTTGAACCTAGAGTCAACTCATCGGAGCGAATAACAATATTTTTGTTAACCCTGGTGGTACCCCGGTCAAACACTATTCATAATCTGGAGCGGGTTTGTGAAACCAAACCCACCCATATCACACCACCTTTGTACGGAAGTGAAACCACTCAAACATCACGCGATCCTATGAAAAGCTGCCATGTTGACGGGGCAATACCACCTCATCGCTCCCTCATCGCGCGATAACTATCGACGGTGAAATCAACACGATATTAACGTACCCCGTCCGATCTGGAGGCTGGCTCATCGAACGGTGATCGCACTCAAAATAACACGAAGGATAAACTAAGGTATAAGGAGGTTCAATCTATTCTCTCGTGGTATCGTTGGTTACGGAAGTTGGTGTATCGGCCTTAGTACATTAAATTTCTCGTTGGTTGGGACTTAGGACTGTCGTAGATTTATATTGTGAGGGATTAAAGTCTGGAGATATATTTAAAATTATCCAAATTCTTAACATGGGAAAGGATAAAATATGAAATGCATACATATGATTTATGCGCACAGAAATAAAGAAACATAAGGAGCTGTGTATATAAGTGGCCATAACTAAATTTGGGTTAAAGCATTCATTTGTAAATTTCTGCGAAATTGACAAATAAATTTGACAAGAATTAAAGGGAATTATGGACAGAAATTAGAGACCAGCTCTCCTTGGGGCCGGATTCAATTTTGTTTCTGTCAATTGTGGTATCAGAGCTACTTTTGAGATATTTTGCAGGGATTTAACATGGCAATCCGAGTTGTTAGAGGTGCTGGCAGAAGGAGAGGCAGAACTGTTGCCAATGTAGAAGTGTTGGAGACCTTGCAGAAGGTCCAAGCCAGATTGGATGCCATGGAGCTAGGACAGCCCAGAGATCCTGAAGACATATGTGAACCTGAATTAGAAGAAGTTGGAGAAAATGCTGATATTCCTTTTTGAGAAACCAGCTCCAAAAAGAGAAGAAAAGAGATATCAACGCCTTAGAAATAAGCCACTTCGAGGGGGCAACCTCCAATACATTACATGAATGAACAATTCTTGGATGATACAATTTACAAAACCTCATTTCTATATAGGAGTCCATGGGGCCATAATGTAATCCTAGTGGGCCACAATGTAATCCTAGCCGACCTAAAAATAATAATTTAAGGGCACAATAATAACAAAATGGGGGTTACAAGGGTACAATAATAACAATAAGGGGTTTACACTAACAACAATAAGGGACTATACTAGTAATATAGGGACCTAACATGCCCCTCTCCTTCAAAAAAAGTGTTGTCCCCAATGCTTGAGTAGCTCTGGGTGCTTTTTTGTAAAATTCTCATCCTCCCATGTAGAATCTTCAGTGGGTAAGTTCTTCCACTTGATGAGATACTCTGAAATTGATCGATTCCGTAGTTGTCGAGTTCTTGTTTCCGTGACCGCTTCCGGTTCCAATATGATTTTTCCTTCCTCATCAAGTTCTGGCAATATTGTTTGAACTGGAAGATTTTCACCTATAACCTTCTTTAAGCAAGAAACATGGAAAACTGGATGTACTCGCGAAGAAGCAGGAAGCTCCAATTTGTATGCCATAGTACCAATCTTTTGCAACACCTTGTAAGGACCATAGTACTTTGGCGATAATTTATTATCCTTCTTAGCTTGCTTAAGGGACATTTGTTTGTATGGTTGTAGCCGTAAAAATACCCAATCTCCTACATCAAAACTTCTCTCGCTGCGATGTTGATTTGCCTGTTGTTTCATTCGATTTTGTGCCAAATTCAGGTTATCCTTTAAGAGTTGGAGAACTTCTCGCTGATGCTTGATGTGATCTTCCACTGCTTGAACCTTCGAATTTTCCCTTAAAGATGATGTGATGGATGGTGGATGATATCCATAAAGTGCCATAAATGGTGTCATTTTTGCTGCAGTATGGAAGGAAGTGTTATACCACCATTCAGCGAGAGGTAACCACTTGACCCATTGTGTTTGTTTATCGGATACAAAACAACGAAGATATCCTTCCAAACATTTATTTACTATCTCTGTTTGACCATCAGATTGAGGATGATAAGATGAGCTATGAGCTAATTGAGTACCCAAACAAGAAAATAACTCCGTCCAAAAATTTCTCGTAAAAATGGGATCTCTGTCGCTTACAATAACCCTTGGGCTTCCATGTAGCTTTTGAATTCTGTCCACAAATGTAGTAGCAACTGTACTTGCTTTAAATGGATGAGATAATGCACAAAAGTGTGCATACTTGGTAAGTCTATCAACTACCACCATGATGACATTCTTTCCTTTGGACTTAGGTAAACCTGTGATAAAATCCATTGAAATCTCCTCCCAATGTTGAATTGGAGTGGATAAAGGTTGTATAAGTTTCGGGGTCTTAATTGTCTCCACTTTATTCTGCTGGCAAACCAAACATTCCGTCACAAACTTTTGAATATCAAATTTAAGGCCATCCCAAAAAAATTCTTTCTTCACCCTATGGTAAGTTTTTAAAAGTCCCGAGTGTCCTCCTAAAGGAGAAGTGTGCAATTCTAGAAGAATCTTTTGTTTTAGTTGGAAATTCTTACAAAGATATAAGCGATCTTTGTACCATAAGGAATCATTTTTCCAACTAAATGTATCAGATGTACTAGGATCTTGCTGCAACTTTTGAATGAGTGTCCATACATCTTTTCCCTTCTTCCATTCATCTCTTGCTTCAGTTATCCAATCTGGTTGGATAATAGAAATGGCACAAAGAAATGCTTCCACCTCTTCATTCTTTCTTGAGAGTGCATCTGCAACAACATTAAGCTTTCCTTTTTTCTAGATTATTTCAAAGTCATAACCCAACATCTTTGTGACCCATTTTTGCTGCTCTTCTGAAGATAGTCTTTGTTCCAAAAAGTGTTTAAGACTATCATGATCAGTTTTTACCTTGAAGTGTCTTCCCATTAGGTAAGTTCGCCATTTCTTTAGTGCATGCGGTATTGCTAACATTTCCTTCTCATAAATAGGTTTTTGTAAATACTTTCCTTTGATTGGACGACTTTCAAAAGCAATGGGTCTTCCTTCCTGCATTAAAACTGCACCAATTCCATTTTCTGAGGCATCACATTCCACAATAAAGGTTTTTGTGAAGTCTGGTGTAGCTAAGACCGGTGCTAGGCACATTGCCTCTTTAAGACGTTCAAAGGCCTTAGTTGCTTCAGGAGTCCATGAAAATGCATCTTTCTTCAAAAATGTTGTTAGAGGTGCTGCTATTCTCCCATAATTCTTAACAAACTTGCGATAATACCCTGTTAACCCGAGAAATCCTCGCAACTGCTTTATGGTTGTGGGAACTTTCCATTCCTTAATGACTTTAATTTTGTTAGGGTCTACTTTAACACCCTCGTGAGATACAATATGACCCAGATATTCCACCTCTTGTACTCCAAAGAAACATTTGGATGTTTTTGCATATAATTGTTTCTCCTGCAATAGTTTGAGCACCCTGTCAACATGTTCAACATGATCCTTCCAAGACCTGCCGTAGATTAGTATATCATCAAAAAATACTAGCACAAATTTTCTAAGGAAGGGTTTGAAAATGCAATTCATCAACCCTTGAAATGTAGAAGGTGCATTGGTAAGGCCAAAAGGCATGACCAAAAATTCATAATGACCCTCATGAGTTTGAAATGATATTTTTGGAATATCTTCAGTCTTCATTCTAATTTGATGATATCTTGAACGAAGATCCAACTTGGTAAAATAAATTGCTCCATGTAGTTCATCCAATAATTCATCAATCACAGGAATGGGAAATTTATCTTCAATGGTGATCTTATTGAGCACCCTATAATCTGGACACATTTGCCATGATCCATCCTTCTTGTGTACTAATACTACAGGAGTAGAGAAAGAACTTTGACTAGTTTGAATTATACCCCCCTCTAACATTTCTGCAATCATACATTCAATTTCGCTCTTTTGGACGTAAGGATATCTATAAGGCCTGATGTTTGGAGGAACACTTCCTGGAATCAAATGAATAGCATGATCATGATCACGAATAGGTGGGAGTCCTTTGGGAGTTTCAAACACCTTGGAATGATTGTCCAAAACTTGTTGGAGATCTACAGGAATAGATGATTTTGATGTTGGAACTTCTAGTGGGCATAATTGTGCAATTACGCCTCGTTGTTATTTCTTTAGAAGCTTTGTCATGACATTAGAGCTTATTATCCTTCCTGGCTTCCCTGCAATACGTCATAATTCAACTTCCTTTCCTTCTGAAAAAAATTCAAGAAAATTTCTTGAAAATTAAAAGCTACCGTCCCCAAAGATTGTAACCATTGTACTCCTAGTACAACATCAACACCTCCCATAGGAATGGAAAGCATTTGACTAGTCAATACATATTCCTCCATGGTTAGCTTGATATTATGGCATTTCCCAGAGCAATTTATAGTTCCTCCATTTGTAACCATCACTTGACATTCTGGTGCTGGGTATAGGAAACAATTTAATTCCTTGGCTAGCTTACAATGATTAAATTATGGGTGATACCTGAATGAATCAACACTATTACCTTTTTCTTCTTGATCTGTCCTTCTATCTTGAGAGTTTTAGGAGTGGTAATTCCTGCCAGTGCATTACATGATATGGTCGGATTCATTTCTTCCTCTTCTAGGGCCGGTTCCTGGTGTATATCCTCTTCTTGTTCATTTTCTTCTTCTTCTTCAAAATCTATGTAAAATAATTTCTTGTTAGCACACTTATGACCTTTAGTGTATTTTCTATCACAACTGTAGCAAAGCCCTTTTGCTCTTTTTTCTTCCATTTGTTGTGGTGTCAACCTTGTAGGTTGTGGAAATCTAGGCGTAGCAACACTTACTTCTTTATAGAATTGAGTGGTAGGCTTCCTTGTCGCCATAATTTTACATTCAATTTTTCTTGCCAACCCGAATGCCTTCTCCAATGAATCAGGTTCCAAAACGCGAACTTCATGTTGGATGTTATCCTTTAAAGTGCCTATGAAGAGATCAATCCTGTGTTCCTCTGGAATATCAGTTACCCTTATATTCAATTTGTGGAAGTCCTCAATGTGCTGCCCCACTAAACCCTTTTGTTTGAGATTTATCAATTGGATAAAGAAGGTGTTGCTCTTTGTATCCTCATAATGTGCTATCATTTCCTCCGTAAAAATTGACCAAGTGACAATTTTTTTATGGGAGCAAAGCCATCGATACCATACAAATGTATTTTGTTCTAATTGTAAAGTTGCAATGCGTACCTTTTGTGTGTTTTTCACGTTATGGAGATCAAAATATTGCTCCATCTGTAGTATCCATGTTACAGGATCCTTTCCATCAAACTTCCTCATATCCATCTTTGGAATATGGTGGTTCTTCCCGCCAACATTAGAGTTTGTGAAATCACAATTAACATTTATTTTGTTCTCATCATGAGGTTCTTCTACTATCTTTTCACCATTAGGAAACCTTTCTTGTATCAACTTTGTCAAACCTTCCATGTCTCCTTTTAGAAAATTCTTCATGTTTTCCATTTTCTCATCGATCTTAGCTTCCATGTCATCCATCTTAGATTCCATGCCAGCCTCCATGCCATCAATCTTAGATTCCATGCCATCTATCTTAGATTCCACACCTTTCTTCAAACCATCCATCTTAGTTTCTATGTCTTTCTTCAAAACTTCCATGTCATTTTTTGTTGCTCTTTGCGAGAGCGAAATTTGTTGCACTTGCTCTTGTAATTTTGATATGTCATGTTGCCATTCTTCGTCTTCATGAGTCATAGTAGAGATTTCCAAAGGATTAATGGGTGTTGAATTCTTTTTAGGGGTCATTTTATAATCCAATACTGATAGCTATTCTACAATATGCCCTTGCAATCAATTCAACTTGATTCTTCAAACAAGACTTATGCAATTCGAAAAAAAAAATACACACCTTTTACTTGCTTTTGAGGAGCTCGATATTGAAATTGTATTAGCTCTGTGATTGTGGCTCTTCAATATATGAAATTCAGCACTAAATTATCCCTCTGAATTCTCTTTTGAATTCCATAGTTCTGACTTGATTTGGATTCCCCAATACAAATTTATGTCCAATCTCCCACAATGACCTAATTATGGACTGGTTCAGTATAGCGAAATTGTACGACTTTCCACGTGTCATTGTTTGATCCTTCACCTCTGAAATTGATATCCAAGAAACTAAAGTCGATGTACTTGCGACCAATTTTTACGGCACTCCAATCCGATGCTCAGAGAGAGAGTTATTGAAATTTTCCCACGATCACCTATTTTAGATGAAATTCAGGAGCCTGAAAAAGAACTACCTTCCACAGATCATATCTCCAAAAATATTGTGAACCAAGCTCTAAAATTTTTTGACGAGTTTCCTTAGGCTTTTAGCTTCGCACCATAAAAAATTCAGATTCTGAACCTCAGTAGAAAAAAAATTATAGCGCAAATTCCACGATGACCTGTTTAGGATCCTAAAAAAAGACCTAAATTCCACAGATCATATCTCCGAAAATATTACGAACCAAGCTCTGAAATTTTTAGAAAATCTTTCTCTAGATTTCAGCTTCGCACCCTAAAAATTTCAGCTTCTGAAACTTCGTAGAAAAAAATTTATAGTGAAAATGACACGATGACCTGTTTGGAGCAGCGAAACCCTAGAATCCAAAGCTCTGATACCAAATGTTGAGAAACCAGCCCCAAAAATAGAAGAAAAGAGATATCAACGCCTTAGAAATAAGCCACTTTGAGGGGGCAACCTCCAATACATTACATGAATGAAAATTTCTTGGATGATACAATTTACAAAACCTCCTTTTCTATATATTAGGAGTCCATGGGGCCATAATGTAATCCTAAAGGCCACAATGTAATCCTAGCCGACCTAACAATAATAATTTAAGGGCACAATAATAAAAAAATGGGGGTTTACAAGGGTACAATAATAACAATAAGGGGTTTACACTAACAATAATAAGGGACTATACTAGTGATATAGGGACCTAACATTCCTCCTAAGATGAGGCTCCTTAGAACTGTTCTAGGGTCTACAGTTAAGCCCAAGATTGAAGTGTCAAGTTTTGCAGAAGGACTGAATCCATAAGAGCTGGTGGACTGGATTAATGAAATGAACAAGTGCTTTGACTATGAAGAAATAAGCGAAGATAAGAAGGTCAAGTTTGCAGTAACAAATCTGAAGGGACATGCTGCACTTTGGTGGGATGGAGTGCAAGCAGAAAGAAGGAGAGTTGGAAAACAACCTATCAAAAGCTGGACTAGAATGATGGATAAGCTAAAAGGTAAATTATTGCCCAGTGATTATCAACTAACATTGTTTAGGCAAATGCAGAACCTGAGACAGAGGTTGCTGATAGTAAGGGAATACACAGAAGAATTCTATAGAGTAAGTATAAGAGCTGGGCAGTTTCAGGACACACCAGAGAAGATTGCTAGATATGTGAATGGTCTCAAGCTGGAGATCCAAGATGAAATTGGTCTTCTATCTCCTAAGACAGTTGAAGAGGCCTATCAGATGGCCTTGAAAGTAGAGGAGAATCTATTGAGAAAGCAGTCTGCCAAAGGGAGAGGTACTTTCTATGGAAAGGGAAGTCAAGGTGGTAGAGGAAAGCCTACTACACCTAAAGATGGAGCTAACAGTAGCTCACCTCAGAATGCATCTACAGAGGGTGATGCAAGAGGTAGAAGGGGTTCTTACAGAGGAAGAGGAGGCAGAGGTAGAGGTAGTGAATTAAGGTGCTATATATGTCATCAAGTGGGACACAAGCATTATGAGTGCCCAGAGAATATGGGTGTTGGTCCAAGAAATGCTATTGTTGCTCAGGCTGGAGAAGAGGCAACAATTGAAGAGGCAATTTTACCAGAAAAGGGAGAATCCTTGGTGGTTAATAAGGTCCTGTTGAAACAAGCCAAAGAGGTCACTGAGCCTGCACAAAGGAAGACTTTGTTTAGGATCATATGCAAAGTCCAGGGGAAGTGCTGCCAGCTAGTCATTGATAGTGGCAGCACAGACAATCTAGTTTCCACTGAGGTGATAGAGAAGTTGAAGCTGAAGACAAGGGAGCATCCAACTCCCTATAGGGTGTCCTGGCTGCATAAAGGGCACCAACTGATTGTAAAGGAATAGTGTGAGATATAGCTGCAAATGGGAAACTACAAAGACAAAGTCATGTGTGATGTGATGCCCATGGATGTGTGTCACATACTGCTGGGTAGACCTTGGCAGTTTGACAGAGCAGCATAGCATGATGGCAAGAAGAACACTTACAAGTTCTTCAAAGATGGGGTACATCATACATTGATACCCATGGAAGAAGGAGAACCATCGAGCAGAGTGGCTAATCGAAAGACCTTGTTGCTGAGTGGGAAGGAGTATCTACATTAGATTGAAGAAGAAGAGGTAAGCTTTGCTTTAGTCTGCAAACCTAAGGTAGTTCTTACTTCTACAAAGATTTTTGATTTGCCAATAGAAATCCAAGAGATGTTAGACAGTTATTGTGACATTGTTGTGGATGATTTACCTGATGAGCTGCCCCCTATGAGAAAGATTAGCCATCAAATAGATTTTATCCTAGGTTCAAATCTACCAAATAAGGCAGCCTACAGAATGACTCCCACAGAAAATGAGGAAATCAGGAAGCAAGTACAGGAATTGGTGGACAAGGGACTGATCAGAGAAAGTTTGAGTCCATGTGTAGTACCAGCAGTATTGAGCCCAAAGAAAGATGGAGGCTAGAGGATGTGTATATATTCTAAAGTAATCAATAAGATAACAATCAGGTACATATTCCCTTTACCTAGAGTTGAGGATTTAATGGACTGCTTGAGTGGTGCCAAACATTTTTCAAAGTTAGACTTAAAAAGTGGATATCATCAGATTAGAATAAAGGAGGGTGATGAGTGGAAAACTGACTTTAAAATGAATGAAGGACTGTATGGATGGATGGTAATGCCTTTTGGGTTGTCAAATGCACCTAGAAATGTTATGAGACTTATGAATGAAGTGTTGAAATAATTCATTGGTAAATTTGTGATAGTGCATCTGGATGATATATTGGTTTTCAGCAGAACTAAATAAGAACATCTAAGGCATATTAATTATGTCTTGAAGAAGCTGCACCAAGAGAAACTGCTGATAAAATTAAAGAAATGCTCATTCTTGAAGGACGAGTTGGTGTATTTGGGCTTTGTTGTCTCTGCAGAAGGATTGAAGATGGACCCAGAAAAGGTTAAGGCAATTGTGGAGTGGCCTTCACCCAGAAATGTTTTTGAGGTAAGAAGTTTCCATGGAATTTCCAGTTTTTACAGGAAATTTATAAGAAAATTCAGTAAGATTAATGCACCCATCATTGAGACAATAAAATAGAGCAAAAAACCATTTAAATGGACTGCTGAAGCAGAAAGAAAATTTAACCTTTTGAAGCAAAAGATAACTGAAAAGACTGTTTTAATTCTGCCTAATTTTACTAAACCATTTCAAGTGAAGTGTGATGCCAGTGGAGAAGCCATTGGAGCTGTGCTGAGTCAGGATGATAGGCCTATAGCTTACTTCAGTGAGAAGCTGAATGACACCAGAAGGAAGTATTCCTCTTATGTGAAGGAATTCTATGCAATTGTTTAGGCATTGAAAAAATGGAGGCATTATTTAATGTCGAAAGAATCTGTATTATACTATGATAATCATGCTTTGCAGTACATTGTACAGCATCCCAAGTTAAATCATAAGCATGCCAAATGGGTTGAGTATCTCCAAAGTTTTAACTTTGTTTTGAAACATATAAGTGGCCAAGAAAATACAATAGTTGATGCTTTGAGTAGGAGGCACATGCTTGTTCAAGAAACCAATTTTGAAGTTGTAGGATTTGATTTTCTCAAAGAATTGTATAAAACAGATTCAGATTTTAAGGAAGAATTTGAAGCATGTTGTAACCCTGTTCTAACAGATAGGAGCCAGTGGCTGGATTATTTCTTGTAGGAGGACTTACTATTCAGGAGAAACCAACTGTGTGTACCAAAATGTTCCATGAGAGAAAATTTGATCAAGGAGAAGCATAGTGGTGGACTTGCTGGACACTTTGGTACTGATAAAACTTATGAACAGTTGAGCCACTTATATTATTGGCCCAAGATGAGAGCAGAAGTGGACAAGTTTGTGAAAAATTGCAAAATCTATCAATATGCCAAAGGAAGGAGCGAAAATGCAGGATTGTACACTCCCTTGCCTATTCGAAATAGGCATTGGGACATGGTGAGTATGGACTTTGTTTTAGGATTTCCCAAGATTCAGAGAGGGAATCATGCAGTCTTTGTTGTAGTGGACATATTTTCCAAAATGGCACATTTTATCCCATGTTATAAAACTAGTGATGCCACCCATGTTTCTAACTTGTTTTTCAAAGAAGTTGTTAGGTTGCATGGATTTCCCAAGAGTATTGTTTCAGACAGAGACACCAGATTTGTGGGCCATTTTTGGAGGACCTTGTGGAGGAAACTTGGTACCAAGCTGAATTTCAACTCAGCTTATCATCCTCAGACTGATGGACAAACTGAGGTAGTGAATAGAAAGTCTTGCAGGAGAACATCCCAAGCAGTGGGATCATATTTTTCCCCATGCAGAATATGCATATAATGAATCACCAAACAGAAGCACAGGGCAGAGTCCATTCCATATTTTTTATGGAATGCACCCTAGAGGAATATCAAAGTTAAGAAATCTGGGAAAGGTAGAGCTGAGGAGTGCTGATGGTGAGGAATTTGCTTCAGAAATCCAAGCCATACATGAACAAGTGAAACAACAGCTACAAGGCAGCAACATCAAATACAAAGGCAGAGCAGACTTGAGTAGAAGAGAAATCCATTTTGAAGTAGGAGATCTGGTTTTGGCACACTTGAGAAAGGAGAGATTCCCAAAGAAGCAGTATAACAAACTGAAGTTTAAAAAGACTGGGCCATGCAAGACACTTAGAAAGTTTTCTGCTAATGCTTATGAGATTGAATTGCCTCCTGATGTTGGAATATCTCCCATTTTTAATGTTGCAGATTTGTACAAGTATGAAGATGATGGTGTAGAAGAAGGACTAGCAGACAAGGAACAGATTGAGTGGACAAAGCAGCTACCTCCAGCACAACCATTACAACCAGAGAAGATATTGGAAAAAAGAGTGTCCAAGAAGACCAAAGGACAAGAGTAATTTCAGTACTTAATCAAGTGGAAGGACCAACCAGAGGAAGATGCCACTTGGATGACTGAAGGAATGTTACAGAAAATAGGCAGATCAATGGAAGAACTCATGGATAGGAGTCCATGAAGGAAAATTTCCCTTAGGAGTCTGATGCATGGGCATTAGACACTAGCCAACAATGTAGGAGTTTTGTCCACATGTTGTGGCTAGGAGGGATCAAAATAATTTGAATTTGTAACAGCAAGGTGTCAATACCTTAGCTGTCTATTGCATTTAGATCAGTTAGAGTCAATAGAAGTCAAATTGTTTTAGGTTCAGTCCATCTGTCCTATTCAGTTTTTCAAATGAATGTAATTAGGCCTTTTGTTAGAGTAGAAACGGTCCTCACAGAGGAACCGAAGAGACATATGATGGTGTATAAAATGTAACCCCTGGATACATTAGAAGGGGGGGATTTCCATAGTAAAGATTGTGTGTGTTAAGCATTTTTTCTCTGCTTGAATATGTTTCAATTTTTATTGATCATCAGTGTGGAATATAGATATACTGTCTCTGTGTGTGCACTTGCTTGATTCCGAGGTGTTTGAGCCTCCAGCTTTGTGTTAATTCGATGAATAATTTGCTGTGTTGAACCTCTGAAAGTCTCTCTCTGTCCATGGTTGAGCGTGGTCCATATTGAGTCTCTTGAGCGTGTCTTATTTATATGCACCCCTGTGAGAAACCGAGGTGATTATAGTGACCTTGATACCCGGGCGTAGAATTGTGTCCTTGGAAGAGTGTGACCTGTAGTGTTGGATTTCCCATAGCATAGTGAGCTCAATTGGTAGTGAAAACCTCGCTTACAAAGAAATAAGCTCATTTTTTTGTGAACTGAGAGTGTTGTCCCAAGCTTCGAACCTAGAGTCAACCCGTCAGAACAAATAATGAGATTTGTGTTAACCTTGGTGGTACCTCGGTCAAACACTGTTCATAATCTGGAGCGGGTTTGTGAAACCAAACCCACCCATATCACACCGCCTTTGTACAGAAGTGAAACCACTCAAACATCATGCGATCCTATGAAAAGCTGCCACGTCGACGGGGCAATACCGCCTCATCGCACGATAACTATTGAAGGTGAAATCAACGTGATATCGACGTACGCTGTCTGATCTGGAGGCTGGCTCATCGAACGATGATCGCACTCAAAGCAACACGAAGGATAAACTAAGGTATAAGGCAGGTCAATCTATTCTCTCATGGTATCGTTGGTTAAGGAAGTTGGTGTATCGGCCTTAATACATTAAATTTATCGTTGGTTGGGACTTAGGACTGTCGTAGATTTATATTGTGAGGGATTAAAGTCCAGAGATATATTTAAAATTATCCAAAGTCTTAACATGGGAAAGGATAAAATATGAAATGCGTACATATGATTTAAGCACGCAGAAATAAAGAAACATAAGAAGCTATGTATATAAGTGGCCATAACTAAAGATGGGTTAAAGCATTCATTTGTCAATTTATACGAAATTGACAAATAAATTTGACAAGAATTAAAGGGAATTATGGACAGAAATTAGAGACCATCTCTCCTTGGGCTCGGATTCAATTTTGTTGTTGTCACTTCCCTTCAAATTTTGGAATGTACGAAGGGAGCTTCGTGGGCATGGGGGGCCAATTGGGGTTGTGCACAATGGGATAATTTTTTAGCTTTGATAGATGATGGAGGTTTAATGATGCTAGGAAAGGTAACTAAGTATTGAGTGCCATTGTGAGCTGTGGAAACACAAGAATCTAGTTGTGCGTGGGGGGTGTCTGTGGGATATTTACGTACCCTGCTGTGTGTTATGCTGACTCCCTAAAGGGGTGGTGCTCCTCTTCCCTTTGGGGGTTGTGGGAGGATTTGTGTGTGGTGAACCTGTGGGGGTTTACATAGGTGCGATGTTGGGTGACCCTTGGGCATTTCCAACTAAATATGCCCCGATAAAAGATGAACCAATAAGGGTGGTTGTGTGTCATCTTTGATGCCTAAATGGCGAAAGACCTGGCATTCCTCTGTCTAATGGGGGAAGGTCCAAAAAATGTTTAGATCGACGAGGTCCTGTTGGGTCCATTATGATGTCGACTCAGTTTAATTTTGGAAATATCTTTTAGTTTTCTGAGAGGAGAGATATTATTATCAAAGAAAAATGTGATCACATACATAAAAGAAAGTGAAAAATAAAAGGTATTTTTCGCCTTTAGATTAATACTATGTGATTAATAAATTAAAAAATATGGTTTTGGTTGTTTTGTGTATGATAGTCAAAAATCCTAGAGGACCTAATCATTCTCACACTCTCAAATGTAACGGGGCCTTATGAAGATATCTTTTGATGGGTACTGGGGCTAATGTCTCGAAAGAACTGGTGATGCCTTCCAGCAACCGAATAATTGACCAAGGTAAAGGCATGAGGATCTAGTGCTGCCTGCACTATCACCGATAGGGAAGGATGCCCTAGATTTGGCCACTAAAGTACCGTTGTCCCACTTCAGCATTCCAGTCTTGAGATTCTTGGTATTCAGCTACCAGCACCGAGCACTAGATGGGTCTGGTAGCCCCAAATTGTACAACACGCACCGGGCCTAATCTTAACCCCCTCTGAATTGGGTCTCTGTAGTGCTCAGGAATTCTATTTCGTGGGTGGATAGACATATTTTAAGCTCCCCAAACAGTCAACTTCTATGTTTCAAGAATGTAGCATGACCATGGCAGCTTATAGGATTCCTACCCCCAATGGTCCCAACCTGAACTATAATTTCTTTTGTGGCCCCTATAGGGAGAATTTAGTGAGTTCAATTAATGGTTAGTTTTAAGGAGTCTTAATTTTCTTAAGGAGTGCCTTGGTGAAGCGACCGTAAGAAGAGGAACAAGGTCCTAAATTACTGAAGCTTTGTGTGTGTAATTAAGTGTACAATCAAAATGTTATAATATGTGGACATGCGATGATCCTTTACACTCCTTTCCTAATTACACTATGTGTGATTGTTCCTTTCAAAAAGTAAACAATGTGCAGATAATGGGCCATGTTAGTGTCAGTATTTGCATACTTCCACCAGGGATCAAAACACATTTTTCATGTGCATCTTAGGTGTCCCACTCTAAAGAATTTTCAATCATCCCATTAGGTCATGATATAAAATTGTTCTGCTGGCGGTTTTCCTTGTCAAATGTCCCATTTTCCTTCACAACTATATGCTTGCTGACCCTCTTCCATGTCTTCATCATGCTGAAAACAAGTATGCTTCCATTTCAATTTTAGTCAAAATCACTCATTGAGTAAGTTTCTTTCATTAATAGGTCACTCGGGTTTCATTAGGTCAGATCATTACATTGTCTCATTTTCAATAAAGGGTAGCAGAAGGTGTGAAGGTGACCTAGAATAAACTCATGATTTGCTTCAGCCAGGTTTTCCATGTAAAAAAAGAGATATTTTTGTGTTCTAATTTTATATAATTTTAAAGTCACTATATGTAATAAACTAAAAAAAAGCTGCCTATTCCTAGCTAAAGACAATTTCATGAAGAGATACAAAGATCATGTCAAAGCATTCAAAGCATCAAAAGCATCAAAAAGTGTTGTGGAAGGTTAATGAGAAAAAAGACAAATGGGGGTCCCAATCATTCAAAAGTCAAAGTCATGCAAGGTATAAAATCCCATTTGCCCAAAATAAAACCTCATTTATTCATTGCCAAGAGAAAAAAATATGTTTTGGAGCAAGAGGGTCGAGAAATAGGAGAAAATTTTCAGAAGTTACCAGGTGTTGCGCATAGGACAGTTTAGGCAATGTTAATTTGTTTAGCGCTGCGCATAGGAGAAGGGCGCTGTGCACCAGGGTTAGGCGCTGAGCATAGGCCAATAACCTCTCAAACTCTTCCAAAATCTTCCAAATTGTTCCTTCTTCTCTAAATCAAGTAAGTAAATCTGTTTTTACCCTTCTTTCTACATTTTATGCTTGTGGATAAAGTTTTAAATGGGAAAAAAATCACAAGCAAACCCTAGTTTTCCTAAAATCCCCATCCCCATGGAAACATTTCCCAAAACCCCCTTGTCCCAAAATTATTATCCCTAGACCCTATTACTTCACCCCATTTTCCCAAAAAACACTAAAACTACCCATCCCTAAGTCCCTTTATTCTTTTCCATTAAAACCCCAATTTCTAGGATTTTCACTATTTTGCCTAGATTTCCCCATACCCTTGACCTATAATTAAATTTTCATTTTCATCCCTCTTCATATTTTCACTTCCCATCACCTCAAAAAGTTTCTTAACCCTTTTCCCCATCTCCCTTAATTTTTGTGACTCTATCCCTATCCCCTAAAGCCCTCATTTCATCATTTCCTTCCCTGCTCCCATTCCCTTCATTCCCTCACTCATTTTCCCTTTTATTTTCTTTTCCCTAGGGTTTCTGGCCAAAGAAAAAAGCATGGAGAGAGATGAGAGAGATTACATAGAGGAGGAACACAGTGATTATGAGTTTGAGGAGGCTGAAAACATCAGGAAAAGGACAAAGACAAGAGGCCTCAAAAGAGCAATGGAGAAGGAAAAGCGAGAAGCCCAAAGTTTGAGTTTTGACCAACAGTTGGCCAAGGAGATTGAAGATGACAAAGAAGTGTGGCTTGAGAGATTCAAAATTCACTTGGAGGAGTTGCTAGTGAAAGCCAAAAAAGACAATCAGATGCTTAGGCACATGGCCCATCACTATCAGACCCAAAACAAAATTTGCAATATCAAGGTCAAACAGATGAAAGATAAATTGAGGAAGATCGGGAAGGGAAAGAAAGGAGGTGATAAACTCAAGATGCTTGCTGATGCCTCCTTAGAACAAAATTGACAGCTGGTTGTGGGCCCATCCCACAAATTTTGAGAAATTTTGAAAATTTTGAAGATTTTTGGGTTTTTTGGCAATTTTGGAAAAACACAGGAAATTCTGCCCTATGCACACTACCTTGGCGCTGTGCACTTTTTTGGGGCACCCAATGAGAAAAAGGAAGACATAATTGGGTTCATAATGATGAGGAAATGCCCCCTATACTTTTTCTAAGCATTTGGAGCAAAACTGGTCAGACAAAAGGGCCAAAAACACCTAAAAAATCATGTTTCTGCCTCTTTTTTAGGGTGGTGCTGCACATAGAGGCAATATTGGGAGATTGCAATTTTGGAGGGTCAAAACAGCTCCAAATCAGAAACCACAAGAAGATCGAGAAAGTAGACAGGACAATATTTCCAATGAGATATCATGAGATCCATTTGGACACCGGGAAGTCAGTCAAACATGACCTGCAAGAAGACCTATTGTTTTCCTCCTTGGCGTTGCACATAGGACAAATTTTCTCTGTTTTAGGTTTTTCTTTGTTTTTCACATAATTTTTGAGTTTTACCTCACTATTTGGGTTTTTCACTGATTTAATTGGTAAATACGAATGTAATTATGATGAGGATTAGTTTACTATGGGTAAATTCATTAGTTTGAGTCCTCTAGAGGTCAAATGAATCAGTTTCCTCTCTTTTAGAGGCAAGTTGTTGGGTCTTCCTAGTCTTCAGATTCTTGTTCAACATTTGGTGGAACTGATCCTCATCTCATGGATTCAACTTCATGAGGCTAAGGGGAGATGTTTTTAGGTCTATATCTTCTTCTTATTTCTCATTTGTAAGGGTTGGACTCAGTTGGATGCTTGGCCTTTGAAGAGACACACTTTGTATGAGTTTTTGAGCATGAATATTAATCAAATTTGCAGCTATTTTTATGGGATCCCTATGGTATGGTGTTTAGTTCGGTTTCTCCTTTTTTTTTCATGTGTTGAAATGTATTTTTAAGTTTATTCATCATTTCATAACTTCTAAGTGAATGTATGCAAGTTAGATAAACAAAATCCATTCTCATATGCTCTGTTTTGGGTAGACATTCACA
Source organism: Pinus albicaulis (assembly GCA_034641835.2). Taxonomy (NCBI): domain Eukaryota; kingdom Viridiplantae; phylum Streptophyta; class Pinopsida; order Pinales; family Pinaceae; genus Pinus; species Pinus albicaulis. The sequence continues at coordinate 347,206,922 of CM076572.1, forward strand.
GTCTGTTAATTTTATTTAGTTTAGAAATAACCCATGATTTAACCATGCTCTTTCTAGCTCCTCACCTGTGTTGATCATCCCACCCATTGAAATCCTGAAGTGCTAAATCACTATGCCTATCTTGCCCCATAGAAGACCCTGCAATTTTTGACCTAATTTTCCTTGCCTTGACTGTTTGACTCCTTCTAATCCATCACAACCCTATACAATCAAATCAAAACCCTGAGCTACTATACCTAGCCTAATATTTTCTTTACTCAACCATCTGGGCTGTGATATTTTTAGAGAGAGCCCTCTCCTTGCCTAGTAGGGCTAGCTACTTGGCTAAGCATGGTTTGTGGTTACCTCGAAATTGCCTTGTTTGGCCCGAGGTTCAATCCGATTGATAACAGGTTGCTTACACTTTTTCCTAGTTAGACTAAATGTTTCACTATAGGGAGATGAAAAAATATAGAAATAAAGCTTTCACATGCATGCCCAAGCTCACCAAGAGGTGCAAGGGTGGCATATATTACTTTCCTTCTTTGATACTTTGATCCTAGTCTCAAATCCTAATGCAAAAATTTAAACTAAACTAATGCAAACTTTAAAAAAATGAAAAATAGCTAAAGATTCATGGATATATGAGCCACTTAATTTCTACTAATTAATCCTATGTGTTTTGGTTTCTATTATTTGCAACGAGTTCATTCAGATAGCATGTGTGGATTTAAAAGCCACTTACTTGTCCCCTAATTAAACTATGTGAGATTTGTGATAATAAACTAAAATTAAAACAATGTAATAGCTAAGCTAAATTTCAGCCAAAAACATGTCCTAATCAGTCAAGAAAAACCAAAACACATTGATGGTAGATTTATTATGGGTTGCCAATCACTTCACAATTTCTAAAAATGAAGAAAATCAGTGAAAAAAGTGCTCATTGGTTTCCACACGGCTTATTTTCGCACAGGCGCGCGATTTGCATGTATGTATGGGTTGAACGCATGTAGATTTGTCATGTGTAAAATTTTTTCCTTCTTTGAACCAAATCTCTTCACAAAGGGTGAATGAGAGAAGTTGATGGAAAGAAGTAATGGTCCCACAGGAAGCTTGGGCAGGAGAGAGGTCCTGCAAAACAACAACCACTTAGCTTAAGAAGAAAAATAAGTGGATTTTCCAATCTTGTTGTAGTGCATTTGGTGCGTGGGTGTGCGAAATGCACTGTGATTGTTACGGGATGTTTCTTTCTTACAAGCAATGTAAAAGGGAAAAATGAGTTGTTAGATGGTTAGTGAAACATCATAACATGTAGAAAACTAGTTATAAAACATAACATGCTACAATAGAGGATGAAACAAGAAACAAAAAATACAAGTACAATACAAGCATAATATCGAGTTTAAACAAACTAATAATACCAACAGAGAACTTATCCCATTTTATTAGCTGTTGGTGGTAAAAACAGGTAGGACGCTAAAAAAATTGCAATGAATCCTTAGAGCTATGGAGCTATAATATTCAAAGAAATGAGGGCTCTTCCCTTAAGCTTCTTGCAAGCCTCTCTCTCTCCTCGATAAGTGGTAGGATAACATATAAATTATGCACTTATCCTCTTAGATTGAGATGTTGGATGGCCAACAACTGAATCCATCCACTCCTTACTGCTTGGAAAACATAATGCTAATTTTCTCTTGGGAAATTTGGCCAGCAGAACAATGTGTTCTAATTTGATCTTCCTATGGTGTTATTTTATAGGAAAAATTCAAATTTCCCTCCCTCTCTTGGTACAACTGTGGATGGCCACGCAAGAGTGGGAGGTTGATTCCATTGTGTGCTACACTTGAGGCCTCAAGGTGGCTCAAGGTGATTGTACTTGGCGGCCTTGAGTGTAGAATCTTCTTCCTTAAGTGTGCCAAGTGGTCCCGGATGGTGACATTTCGCCATACCCAGGATCACATGACTATTTGAGGGATATCCGCGAAGATCTTCGCTACTAAAGAAGAAAAATCCGTGCTGATCGCTTAGGGTCAATGTTTTCTGTGCGCTAGTTGATAAATTTTCCTGCTTGACCTTAGGAAAAGTTAAATTTCCCAGATTCTGAAATTTCTTTCCTCCCTATAAATCCTTCTGCTTGAAATTTCATGATGTATTTTTCCTGTCCAATTTTCTAGTGATAACAACCTTCATTTAAAATTTCTTCTCGATTTGAGGATGATTCAATAGTTTTTCATGTATCTCTTTGTTCCAAAGAATCTATGTAGTCGTATATCTCTTGCTAGACAAGATATATGATCTAGGTGGATATTGGTGGCCACCCACCTATTCCACTTGGCGCACCACCATTGTCTCTTTCAATTTTTCAGTTTCGGCACAACTTACTATTTTTGGAAGTTTTTCGGGTCCTGAACTTTCGGAGCCGTTTTGAGGCCCTAAACGACGTTCTTTGGGAAAATCGAGAGCGACATGGACTATATTTATTACATCAAAATTTTTAGTCCTCAGACAGATCTTTCTAATGAGGTATGGTGCACGTCAAACGAAGATCGTATGCCAAAGTTATGTCCCCGGGAAGTTGAAACACCAAGTTACCCAAATGGGGCCCATAGTTTTGGCGCTTCATCTCCTAGGGTTATGGTTTTGAATGTTTAGGGTTTTCCATTGTTTCTAAATAATAAATAGGCCGTCGAGCCTCATTCTGACTCAGTTCAGAGGCCTGTAGCTGCCACATCTCTTCTCAGAGATAAGCTACTAGTGCCCTAGCTAGTTTATTTCTATTTTGTCTGTAAGAAAATTTCAGTTCTTTGATATTAATAAAATGAAGTATTATTTTCGTTGCATATTTGTATTTATGGTTACATGTGTATTTTGTTGCGTTCTTGCATAAATTTGGAGCAGTGGTATCAGAGCGGTCTGCTTTTTCTAGATCCTTCTTTGCATGTCCCCAACGAGGTTGAGGTATAAGGAGTCGGGGCTCGATCTGGTTGAACCTTTGCAAGGTCAGCCTCATAAACCCCGATGGCCGCCCATGGGGGATGAAAAGAAAGATGAGGGAGCAGGATATCCTATCAAAATATTGCTCGAGGAGGCCCTCAAATAGCAAAGGAACGTGATGATGGATAAATTTTCCCAGATCCTTCAACAACTGCCCACCGACGACGCATCTACATCCAAAAACCACTCTGGAGGCGTGACTCCCTTTAAGGTACAAGTAAAATTTGACATTCCAATATTTGAGGGTCAAATAGATGCAGATGTTGTAGATAGATGGTTGAATATATTAGAATGATATTTCTCGGTTCATGACTTTTTCGACCAGGAGAAGATTATTTTTGCACTCCTCAAAGCTACCCCCCATGTCAAGGACTAGTGGGAAACCTACTGTGAGAAAAAGGATGAGACTAACCCCCCTCTATTATTAGCTGTACCCACTTGGAATTCTTTCTGAGATGCCATCAAGGAACAATACTATCCCGTGGGGAGTTATGAGGACAAGTACATACAATGGACCACATTGCGATAACAAAGGGATCAAGATGTGCATGAGCTGATGAATCTATTCCATACCCTGCGTAAAAAGTTGGGTATTAAAGATTCAGAGAGATATTTCGTGCTAAATTATCACAGTTTTCTACACAGATACATTTAGGAGGAAATGGAGTTCCTAGACATCTCCTCACTTGGTACGACATACCGATATGCTGCCAAGATTGAGAAAAAATTCAAGTAGAAGAAGCGAGACTTTGGATCTGCGAATCAAAAGCAAGTGAAAGGTGCCCCCAAACCATATAACAAAGGAAAAATCCTAGGCATGGTGGCCTAAGACAACCTACCAAAGCCACAAGCAAATAACAACACCGCGAAGCCAAAGAAGGACACGGGAAATTGGTGTGAGTTCCATAAGAGCTCCACTCACAACAAAAGTGAGTGTCGGGCCAAGTAGTTTCTCGTGGCCGAGATGAGGGCTTATGAATTAGATGCATGCTCCAATTCTAAATTAGAACTTGACAAGGGGAATGACAAAGGGAAACAGATTATTGATGCAGAGCCCAACGCCACTGTTGCCACTGCAAATATCCAAAAGGAGGAATCAGAAGATCCAGAGGAGGCATAATGCCTCTTCCACTCCCAGATGTTGGTAAAGGGTTCCCTGCTACAGTTCATTTTCGACAATGGGAGCCAAAAGAACCTCATTTCAGCAGATGTTGTGAAGCGGTTGGGCTTGCCGACCACAGTGCACCCATAGCCATACACCATCGAGTGGCTTCACCAAGGACGGGATCTCCGTGTCAGCCAACAGTGCCACCTTCCCTCTAGCATTAAGCCCTTCATGGATGAGGTATTATGTGACATTACTCCTATTGATGTTTCTGATGTATTATTAGTCCAACCATACTTGTGGAAGTGACATGCTGTGTATGAGTCACGACCTTGTGCTGTTATGATTACCTTGGGAAATAAGCTGTACTGGATACCAGAGGTACCACCGCCTACCACTATCTCTTTGGTTACTGCAAAACAATGCAGTAAGCTCATTTCTCAAACCAGGAATTTTTTTTTCCTGATGAGATCCCCAGGGCAAGAAGAAGACTATGGCCACGACCTCTAGACATAGCTCCTCTACACGACAACAACAAATGGACAAGGTTGTGGAGGAGTACGGGGAAATTTTCACCTCACCCATAGGGGTGCCTCTGCACTATTGAATCAAGCACCCCATTGATCTGACCCTAGGTGCGCCGCTACCCAACATACCGATCTTTCAGTGCTCTGTTATGGAGAATGATGAAATCAAGAGGAAAATTTAGGAGCTCCTAGAGAAAGGTCACATTCGACCAAGTTCATCGCCCTGTGGGAGCCTGATCGTGTTAGTACAGAAGAAGGATGGGACTTGGAGACTCTATATTGACTATCGAGCGCTGAAAAAGATCACTGTTCGGAATAGGTACTCGATCCCACGGATTGATGACCTTCTAGACCAAATCAAAGGGGAAAAATATTTCAGCAAGATTGACTTGAATTCTGGGTATCACTAGGTACCCATCGAACCCTCCGATGTGTGGAAGACTGCTTTCAAATCCAAGGAGGGCCTTTTTGCATGGTTGGTCATGCCTTTCGGGTTGATGAATGCTCCCGCAACCTTCATGATGTTGATGGAAGACATCTTGAGGCCATTCACCAACTCATTTGTAGTAGCATACTTGGATGACATTCTGATATTCAACCAAAGTTAGGAAGAGCACCTCCATGACATCCGAAAAGTCCTCCAAACACTACGACAACACAAGTTGTATGCCAATTTGGAGAAGTGCACTTTTGGCATGACCCAGGTTCAATATATGGGATACATTATTGATGAAAGGGGGGTGCATGTGGATCCAACCAAGATCCAAGTCATTCAACAGTGGCCAACCCCAACCACTCTAACAGAGCTTCACAGCTTTCTGGGTCTTGCTAATTTATACCGCAGGTTCGTGTTGGGATTCTCTCATATCACTTGGCCCTTGAGTCAAGTCACCAAGGGATTAGCGAGAGCAAACTTATTTTGGTCGGAATCTCAACAAAATGCATTCATAGAATTGAAACATTGCCTCTGTTCTGCCCCAGTGTTCACATTACCATATTTGCAACAACCATGTGAGATTGAGATAGATGCCTCTAAGTATGCTATTGGGTAGTTCTTACTCATCAGGGACATCTAGTGGCATATGACAGTGAGACATTGTCCGACATAGTTTGCAAGTATCCCACTTATGAAAAAGAAATGTATTCCATTGTGCAAGCTTGTAGGCAATAAAAGCATTACATTTTGGGGAAGGAAACAATCATCCACATAGACCACCGACCCCTGCAGTTCATATAGACACAAGGGAAATTGTAGAATGATCACCATCAGAAGTGGTCCACATATCTGCAACAGTTTCATTTGAACATCAAGTACAAGAAGGGTAGCACCAATAATGTTGCAGACTACCTCTGCCGACCACCGATCGTGGCACTAACCACCGTTCTCAACTCTTGTGGGCACAATACTTATGATTGGCTGCTTCTCTACAAGAGTGATCCAAAATTCGGCCACACATACAAGGCACTCTTGGGGGGTACACAAGTTCCAAATTTTCACCTCCAAAATGTAGTGTTATGTCACCTGGGACACCTTTGTGTTCCTTCAAGCGAGCGTGCGAAGATGATATGGGAAGCACACTACAGTCGAGTTGCTGGGCATTTCAAGATCAAGAAAATAGTGGCAGTACTGCAGAAGTATTTCTATTGGCCGAACCTTCGACAGGATGTCGGGAAGTACATCAGATCCTGCACTACTTGTGCCATTTCCAAACCGACCATCAAGAAGAAAGACCTCTATACTTCGCTACCTACCCCTAGTATACCTTGAGAATCCATCTCCATGGATTAAATGTTAGGCCTTCCTTCTACTAAGCATGGAAACGACTGTGTTTTCGTGGTCGTTGACAGATTCTCAAAGATGGCCATTATGGCGGCTTGCAAGAAGAATATCACAACAAAAGCCACTGCTAAACTCTTCTTTGAATGAGTGTGGGTGCACTTTGGGATCCCACAGTCTATCATATCAAATCATGACAGCAGGTTCCTCAACACACTTTGGTCCATCCTTTGGTCAATGTTGGACACCAAGCTCGCCAAGTCCACAACTTTCCATCCACAAAATGATGGCCAGATAGAGGTCATCAACAGGATGATTGTACACATTCTGTGCATTTACAATTCAAAGAATCCATGCACATGGGATGAGAGCCTCCCCTATGTACAAAAAATTTATAATCGGGCTCTCCTCATCTCAACCAGCCACAACCTGTTTCAGGTGGGCTTGGGATTCTAGCCACTATGTCCGATTGACGTAGCCATGCCATTTATGACTACTCAGGCTGATTCGGCTCATGTCTAGTTTGAAGCAAACAAAGAGAGCAACTTCATCGAGCGTATTCAGCACATCTGCCAATAGGTTCATGAAATATTGGACAGAGCCAATGCTAAGTAAAAGTAACGACATGATCAACATCGGGTACCACACAACTTCCAAGTGGGCGACAAAGTGTGGCTACATTTGCAGAAGGAGTGCCTCATTGGACCACACCGCAAGCTTCACCTACTCCAATATGGGTTGTACACCATCACCAATGTGGTAGGGAACAATGCCTTTGAGCTCATTATTCCACCATTCCTTGGTCTGCACCCATTATTCAATGTGGACTGCCTTTGTCCCTACTTCCCATCTCTACTGGACACCTCTAACATTGCAGAACAACTCACAACAACAGATTTAAACCCAGACTGCATGGAACAGGTCACCGAATATTGTATCATGAACATGCAAATCAAGAACACTCACCAATAGAAGATCCAACTGTATCGGGTTGTCAAAGCTAGCCAACTCCTGCACCAAGGCAAGTGGTTCACCAGGGACCAAGTTCAACATAAGTTTCCTCATCTCATGGAGGAACTCAATGCAATGGGGACCATTTATTCCTAAGGGGGGAGGAATGATCCAAGTGGATATTGGTGGCCACCCAACTATTCCACTCGGGTTCCCACCATTTTCTGTTTCAGTTTTTTAGTTTCGGCACAACTTACTATTTTTGGCAGTTTTTTGGGTCTTGAACTTCCAGAGCCGTTTTGAGGCCCTAAACGATGTTTTTTGGGAAAAATGAGAGCAACATGGATTATATTTCTTGCATCAAAATTTTTAGTCCTCGTATAGATATTTCTAACGAGGTATGGTGCATGTCAAACGAAGATCGTATGCCAAAGTTACGTCCCCGGGAAGTTGAAACCAATTTACCCAAACAGGGCCCATAGTTTTGGCGCTTCATCTCCTAGGTTTATGGTTTTAGATGTTTAGGGTTTTCCATTGTTTCTAAATAATAAATAGGCCCTCGAGCCTCATTGTAACTCAATTTAGAGGCCTGTAGCCACCACATCTCTTCTTAGAGATAAGCTACTAGTGCCATAGCTAGTTTATTTCTATTATGTCTGTAAGAAAATTTCAGTTCTTTGATATTAATGAAATGAAATGTTATTTCTACTGCATATTTGTATTTATGGTTACATGTGTATTCTATTGCATTCTTGCATAAATCTGGATCAATCTATTTCCAGAGTTTTTCTAGCTAGATTGGAAACTCGTGATGGAACTCTCGGTTCCTCATCTTCTTCTAAATTGATGAATCCTAGAGACTGTTGAGACTATTTATGTGTTGGTTTGTTAAGACTTGTACTTCTTCTTATAGTTTGCAATGATTTTTCAGTAGTACTAGAATGATTTTTAACCTTTTCTTGTTATGTTTTCCCTTTTGATGTACTTTCTCCTTTATTGTTGGCTATCTTTATTCTAACATTTTTCTATTTAAGAGTCTCCAACACACTTGTAAGAGGGGTTTCATCCTCTGAATAATTCTCTTGTTTTTTTCTTGTGCATGTGATTTTTCCTTAGGGTTTGAGGGAAATGTTCTTCTACTCTTTCTTTTTTTATCACTGGTCTCTCCTTGTTCTACTTCCTTGAAATGATTTCTAATTAGAAAATCTTTCTAGTTGTCTCCTTTGCTTTTCAGATGGGATTCAATTAAAATTTTCACCAATCTATGATGGTATAATGAATTATATATGGATTGTGTTTTCCTTTGTATGTTTCCTGCCATTTTTCTTAAACTATGAAGCATGAAGTATGGCAAGTTAATTTCATTACCATCAATAAAATCCATCATCGAGTGAGCATGGTAAAATAAAATTTTACCGAACCTACCCTCACAAGTTACAAATGTCTAAATAATTAATAGAAAATTTCTCCATTTAGTCTAAAAGGCTATGACTGGGATTCCCTTCTTGAAAAGAGAGATATCCATAGCTGGAATCTTAAGAAAGACTTTCCATTCTTTCTCCTAAATCTTTCGATTCTTGAACCAACTTTCCCTGATTCTCGACATTCCGGTAGCTTCTGCTAAAAATGAATTTCTAAACCAATTTAATGTCTCCAACTTTTGCTTTGATTCCATCATATGCTCGAGCAAAGGATTTTGTAACTTATTTCTCATGCCCATCAAATTTTTCCACAAATTCTAACCATTGCACTTGCTGCAATTGGTGTTTTGCCTTTGGGTATCCTTCAAGAAATCCCCCCCCCCCCCCCCCCATTTAGTTCTGAGCGTAAAATGTCTCCCACGCTGAAGAAGTATTAGTCCCTAATTGATATTTTAACAGGGTTGTGGAAGGAATTTGGTTATGAAGTAGGTTAGAGAGGTGGAATTTGGGTAATAGGTGAGATGTTTTCCGCAATGGAACATGGTCGGGTGAAATGGGTATGATGCAAGGACGATGATGGTATGTGCATGAAGTGGAGGGAAGGGAGTAGATTCAAAAGATAACAAGGTTTCATAATAGATTCATTTGATAAGACACATATTTTTGTTAAATCCAAAGTCATGTCATAATGAAAGTAATCATTATACAAAATGGCGGTAGCAACAATCATTCATCTTTTAATTTCACAATTCATTGTTTTTACCCTTATTATCTAACTGATATTTACATACCTTATATCTATGCCTTACTTATTTTGGATTTTTCCTTTTGTAGGTTGTACTCAAGTTTCTTTAGCTGTAACCTTCGTTTAATTTTCTTTTTCCATGATCTTCATTTGCCTTGGTCGCAATTTGTCAATCTAGTTGCATAATTCCATGAGAGATGCAGACTATTGGAAATTTTCTAGCTGCCTTATTTTCAAAAGAAAAAAGAGGAATAAAAAGAAAATGGGATAAAAATAGGGAATTAAAAAGAAAATTTATGTTGCCAAGAATTCTTGGTTTTCAACTTATATTCTCTGTATAAACATGCCAACAATGTTGGTTTCCATGTTTATACAAAATTTTTATTTTCATTATATATATATATATATATATATATATCTATTTATTTATTTATTTATTATTATTTTTAAAAATTAAGTAGAAGGATAAGTTGGAGAGGAAGAAGAATCTTCCTTGACCAACCTCAAATTAAGATTATCTTGCAGTTTTCTTATGAACTCTTCCTTTGTTAATGGTTTATGATATATTCCTAATCTATGACCATTTACAAGGAAGGTTACTTTTTCTTCATCAATGGCTCTGATTCTAACCGCCTCATTATCAAAGAAAATTTCAATCTCATAAGGACCAAGCCATTGAGTTTGAATTTTTCCTTGAAAATATTGAAACTTTGAATAAAAAAGAAATGCCCAATCACCAGGCTGGAATTTTCTTTCTTTGATAAACTTATCATGCCACTTGGATCTTTTTCTTGGACTATATTGGTTCTATTAATAACATCTTGTCGTATCTCATCAATTTCATTCAATTGCTCCATTCTTTTTCTTTGGGCTTCTGATAGATCAAGACCCAATTTAGTTGTTGTTTTAAAATTTTTTATCTAGAAATCAATAGGAAACAAGACTTGCATTCCATAAACAATTTTATAAGGAGTGAGTCCTATTATGTTTCTCCATGTGGTATGATATGCCCATAAAGCTTCCAAAATATTTTCTACCCAATCCCTTCTATGCAGATGCATAGTCTTGGTAATAATTGCTTCAATTACTTTACTGGTAGATTCAACTTGTCCATTGGCTTGTGGATGGTATGGAGTAGACTTTCGATGTTTGATTTTGTATTCCTCCATTATCTTCTGTACTAATTTGGATGTAAATTGAGTACCTCAATCTGTCACAATTTACCTTGGGACACAAAAACGAGTGAAAATATCCTAAAAAGGAAATGAAACTACAACATTTTTAGTAGAAAAAGGAAGTTCTTTAGCTTCTACCCATTTTGTGACATAATATGTACAAACAATAATGTACATTTTTTGTCTCAATGGTGGATTGATTGGACCAACAAAATCTAAAGCCCATTTTTCAAAATGTTCAATAATTACTTGAGGTTGTAGAGGCATTTCATTCGAAGGAACAATATTTCCCATTCTTTGACAACTATCACATCTCTTAACATATTATTTGGAATCCTTAAAAAGAGAAGGCCAATAGTATCCTAAGAGAAGAATTTTATGGCAGTTCTTTTATCAGTGAAATTTCCTCCACACGATTCATCGTGACAATTTTTTAATATATTTGGTACTTCATCCTCTCTAACCCATATTTGAATGATTAGGTCTAGTACTGTCTCATGCAATTCTTCATTTATCCATGAATAAGATGCATTAGTTTGAATAACCTTCCTTTTCTCTCGAGGAGAAAAGTATGATGGTAAATTCCATGTGGCTAAATAATTAGAAATATCCAGAAAACAAGGATATTTAATAGATACTGCAAAAAAATATTCATGAGGAAAATTATCTTCTACAAGAACATAATTATTATAATTTTGGATAGAAAATTAGCAACTTTGTTTTGCTTTCTAGATCTATCCAAAATAGTAATATTGAATTCTTGTAATAAAAATAACCATATCACAATTCTGTCATTAGTAATTGATTTATTCATTAAATATCTAAGAAGAATGATCTGTGTGAATGAAAATTTCATAACCAATGATATCATGTATGAATTTATTGATGACATGTACAACAGCTAAAAACGAATTTTTTGTTACAATGTAATTCAACTCTACAGGGGTCAAATTTTTTCTTGTATAGTAAATGGCATAAGGAGACAAATATTTCTGTCTTAATACAACCCCTAAAGTTGTATCTGAACCATTGGTTGAAATGTGAAAAGGTAGTTTCCAATTTCGTCCTCTTAAAATGGGTGCTTGTGAAATCTTTTCTTTCAATGTTTCAAAATATTTTTGGCAGTCATAATTCCAAATGAATTCACAATATTTTTTAAGAAATTTGAAAAGTGGAGAGGCCATCTTCGCAACGTTTTCTATAAATATTCTATAATAGCCAGTAAAAACAAGAAAAATTCTAACATCCCTTTGACAAGTAGTGTAATATTCCAAAAATTAGCACACAGCTAATTGGAATATTGAATTTTGATTTTGCTCTTAGTTAGAGGAATAAGAGGGTATGGAGACCCATAAATCTCCTTTGTAGGAATAAAAGACACTTTTAATGTGAAAGGAGGTCATCCAAAGGCTAGATTTAATACCCTTATGTGTGAAAAGGGGTTGGAGCATGAAGACTAGGTCAACCATGACCAAATCAAACAACGCTGGTATGGAAAAAGTGAAATTCATTGTGGGACAACGCAGTTTTGGAGGGAGAATCCATGCATGGAAGTAGTGGCTTTAATGAGTGGGGCCTAGTGTAGAAACTTGAATAATTTGCTGAATTATTCACCGAGATTATCCTGATTACACACTATTTAAGCTTCATGCATAATACATAACCTCTTCTACAATTGATCATCAATATGTGGAAATAGAAACAGTCGCATGTGCACATAAACACAATAGTCAAGCACACATAAACACAGGATGTACTGGGGAAAGAAATAGCTAAAAACCCCCAACTATCTGTATAATATAATGATAGAGAACATGTAACAATACATAGCACAAATCTCTCACAGTTCTCAGCACTATCTCACATGCTACACACAAACTAGCACAGAAGCTGAACAAGTCTAGGGTTCAAATCTCCTCCACAAGTCTGCCTGCCTCTACTGCGCAATCCAAGATGAATAATGGTGAGATCCAATTTCGAATCCACCTGGCTTGTACTGTGCAATCCTCATTGGCAATCTCAATCCATGTGTGTGCAAATCTCATGCACAGCCATAGTCACAACTGATAGTAGACTCACCCTTTCACTCACCTCTAACACTGGTCTCCACTGAACTGTCCATGCACTGCAGTTAAATGATGTGTTCATTAGTTGAATTATGAGTTAATAATTAGTGAATTAATTATTAATTAATTCACACCACTCATCACTAGTGTATTTTCCAGTTAGACTAAATACAACTAGTTCAACTAAGTTAAACCGAACACAACTCCACCAACTGTCTCATCAACTCCACCAAACTCTACCACATGAGTTCTAACTGAAGTCAACCATGCAATAGCTCAACTAACCCATAGGAAAAGCATATTTCCTTCTGTCAGCTGCATGTGCCACATCCAAGCATCAAACTGAAGTGCTCCAAGAGGATAAGATAATGTTTATAGTCTAAATATTATTAAGGGTTAATAATATTTAACTGTTCTATTTTTAGCCTGGCAGTCTAAAAATAGATTCCGCCCAATGTCTAAAAATAGAGGTCCATCTATTTTTACCAACTCAACCAATCATCCATAAATAGCATCCTGCAACTCATAGACCATGATCCATATGTCTAAAAATAGACATAGTCTAAAAATAGACTTTGCGCCAAAAATAGCCTGCGGGCCCACTTAGTGAAGGCGACTTCATTTCACTAAGCTCCATCATATTGTTTCATTTTCAACACTCCCTCTCAACAAGATATGGATTATCTGCAACCCCTATCCTGCCTCTGTGGTATTCGAATTTGCTCCTGGTGAGCGCCTTCGTCAAGATGTCAGCATCCTGATCCTCCGTGGGAATATATGAAAGTAACATGATTCTCCGCTGCACACAATCTCTAATATGATGGTACCTGATGTCGATGTGTTTGGATCTATCATGAAATACTGGATTAGCCGAGAGTTTAATGCAACTCTGGTTATCACAATAAATCACAGTAGGCTCCAAGTGTGACCCGAACAACCCGACCAGGATCTTCCTCATCCTTATAGCCTCGCATGCAGCCAAACTCGCTGCCATATACTCGGCCTGCGCGGAACCAGGTGCCAGTCTTTGCTTCTTTCTTTATGCCGAAGCTAGCTGTCGGCTGATCCACGAAGATCCTCCAGATGTGCTCTTTCTGTCCGTTGGGCTCCCTGCCCAATCTGCATCCGTGAAGCCACACAGCTTCACCTCATCCGACTGTCTGTACCATAATCCATATCTCGATGTGCCTCTAAGATAACGCAATACATGCTTGCCTTCGGAGAAGAGCTTGGTGAAGCAACAAGCCTGTAGTGGTTAATAGCATAGCATATGGTCATGTATTGACCGGATACATGAGGACCTTAGAGACCATCTCGATGGCATCCTACACCTCTATGCATAGCATCCTCCTTCCTCCAACCCCTCCGGAAGGAGTATCAGCAGGCTTGCGATCATGCATGTTGAACTTCTCCGGTATCTCCTCAGCATACCCTGAGAAACAAGTCCACCAGCTATGACTGCCGATTTCCAAATCCCAGGAAGTAATGAAGGATGCCCAAGTCCTTCATCTCAAACTCTTGTGCAAGATCCTCCTTGCATGAAAGTATCAGCTGCTCATCGCCAGTCAAAATCAGATCATCTACATACAGTACGATGATCAACAGCTTCCCCTCCACCACAATCTGGTACAGGTTTGGATCCGCCTCACTCTTGGAGAATCCAAGCCCGGTGAAGTAGCTGTCTATCCGAGTGTACCAAGCACGAGGTGCTTGCTTCAGCCCATACGGTGCTCTCTTGAGTCGGCACACATGCGACTCACTGCTGAAGATCTCAAAACCTTCAGGCTGCTCTATGTACACCTCTTCCTCAATAACTCCATTGAGGAACGCAGTCTTCACATCCATCTGATGAATGTGCCACCCCATCTGCGCTGAGAGAGCAAGGATCGTCGGTATGGAAGAGTACCTTGCGACAGGTGCAAAAGTCTCCTCATAGTCAATCCCCTCGATCTGTGAGAAGCCACGGGCGACAAATCTCGCCTTGTACTTCTCCACACTCCCGTCAGGTACTTTGCTTCACTTTGTAGATCCATCCGCAGCCTATCTTGATTTCCCCACAGGTCTTGGGACGATCTCCTTGCCATTACGACAATATAATCATACTCTTCCACCATGGCATCTACCCATGTGGGGTCCTCCAAGCTTCACTCAAATAGACTGGATGTCATATGACACATTTTCTCACAAGAGCCATGTATCCGATTAGCCACGATTAAGGTATTGTCTCTGTACTTGTCTTGTAGGTGGTCTGACCTTCTCTTGTCTTGGGCAGTCAGCTCGAAGCACTGCAAGGTGCGCTTGCGCCCTCTGATGGTTGGCGCTGCATGCGTGGTCTCTTCCACTCCATGAACTTCCTCTTGTGGCTGATCCACATCCAGAAGCTCATCCTTAGGAACTAATAGCTCCTCATCTACATGCAAGTGTGGCTCCCTCTCAAGCGAACACTGCATGGCTTTCTCCTCTAGTGATATCTTAATTTGCACAATAGTCTTGCGTAACCGGAAAATACACACGATAGTTGTGGGGCGTATCAGTGTACCCCACAAATATTCCAACCTCTGCAGTCAGATCCAGCTTCTTCCTGGCATCCTTCGTCACATCCATGTAGGAAGGTGAGCCAAAAATCCTCAAATGGGAAATATCAGGCCTCTTGCCAGAAAACGCCTCCTCCAGTGTACTCATGCCAAGTATCTTGTGAGGACAATGGTTCTGCACATATACTACAATATTGCATGCCTTCACCCACAAGTGAATGGGTAGGCCTTGATCATGCAAAATCTCCGTACGAGCATAGATTAGTTACCATTCTTACCTTTCAAGCAATACATTGTGGTTATGTGTAGGGCTATGAAACTTCTGTTGTCAGGAATCCCATACTGCTTTGAGAAAGTATTTGAATTTAGTAGAGATGAATTCGCCACCATTGTTGCTCCTAAGAGCCTTCACATGCTTCCTCGATTCCTTCTCAACCAGCGCCTTGAATTCACAGAACTTTGAAAATGGCTCGCTCTTCTTCTGCATGAAGAAGATCCAGCACTTCCGAGAGAAATCATCAACAAATATCACATAGTACTTGTGATTTCTTTGTCGAAACTCTTTTGAAATGTCCACCTGCGTTGTGTGGATTCTCTCCAGAGATGGAAATGACGGTATGACTATCCTTCTCGTGAAGAGTGGCTTTCTAGAATTTTCTAAAGTACCCCTTGCCAATCTGATTGTAGTGCCCTTAGGAAACGATGAAAATTAAATCTCTTCACGATGTCTTCAAAGCTCCATGAGTGGCGGTGTTTAATCTGCGGTGCCCACTGACTCACCATCATCCCGACTCACCACTCATACGCAGCACGCTGCCATTGCTGTCCAACCATCTACCACCTGTGACGATAAAGGTTCTTGACTGAACCCCTATCTTAAGGTTTCCTCGGTTGTCTTCTTTGAGAAAGCCTTTCCCTCGTTGAAGACCACATCATACCCCTTGTCTTCCAACATCGCCACAGAGATCAAATTCTTCATCAATCCTAGAACATGCAATACTTCCTTCAATACGAAGGGTTTACCAGACTCCCTCTCAAAGGAAATAGTACCGATACTGTTCGCACTGTATCTACCATCATCGCCCATCTCGATGTGCACTCCAAGATCTTTCTCCTCCAAAACTGAAAACAAATCCCGATCTCCGGTCATGTGAAATGACGCACCACTATCCAAGAACCATACTGATCCCATCACTTGACATGACATCACGATCGGTGAAAAAACCGAGATCAGGCGGGAGGCCAATGCCTCTCCCGTAAGATCAATGACCTTGTATTTTATTACTACAGGTTATTATGGCATAATGTCCACGTCTTGGTGACGATGAAAGCTTCCACCTTGGACATGTCTTGCTTCTTGCCTTTCGCACCAGACTGAGAAGCTTTCTTGCTCTTCCCATTCTTTGCTTTGGCAGCCAAAGCGCAATTTTCTTCATCAGATGCCTTTGATGAAGATCTGTCCCTAGTAGTCCACCTTATCTCCTCTTGCATGAGATCCGACCAAAGTCGCTCCCATCCCGGCAACTTCTCCTGACCATTGATAGAGTCCTGATAGGAATGCAAACTCTTCGAAAGACCAAGGAGAGCTAGGTCCACCAAGTCCTTATCATCGACAGTCACCCCCACACTTCCCAGCTCATCTCTGCATTGAGTGAACTTCGTGAGGTACTTGGCGATACTATCGCATTTCTCCATCTTAATGTTTCTGAGTTTATCCTTGAGCGCCAACTTCCTCTGGTCGCTCTTGCTCTGGAATAGATCTGTCAACGCTTTCCACATCAAGTATGGATAAGATTTTCCATGCAGGCTGGATACAATGTGATCCTTCATGCCCTCCAATAGAATCCTTCGACATTTTGCCATCTTCTTTTGCCAAGCCTCAACTTGAGCAGCATCAGTAGGCTTTGGGACCTCAACATCTATGAAATCCTTCAGCCTGTTATCATCTAATACCGCCTCCATTCTGTCCTTCCATGCAACATAATTCTAACTGCCCTTAAGGGCATATTCCAGTCGCAAAACATTGAAAGACATTTCAACTCTGGCACCAAGAAAACAAATTGCTGCAAAATTCGAATTCGAAGCTCAAAACTCAACTGCTTCTAGATCTGTGAGAACAAAGTATTTCTAGCATAGAGATCAACTGTAGGGGCATTTATTGGATATATCTCCTTTCAAAGAAAGGATGGATCCAGAGGCTACCTGGCCCACTTATAGACTCTGTCTACCGAAATAAATTGTAATCACTGTAATAGATCCGATGATCAATTCTCGCTCCGATACCATGTAGAAATTTGAATAATTTGTTGAATTATTCACCGATATTATCTTGATTACACACTATTTGAGCTTCATGCATAATACATAACCTCTTCTACAATTGATCATCAATATGCGGAAATAGAAACAGTCACATGCACACATAAACACAATAGTCAAGCACACATAAACACAGGATGTACTGGGGAAAGAAATAGCTGAAAACCCCCAACTATCTATATAATATAATGATAGAGAAAATGTAACAATACATAGCACAAAGCTTTCACAGCTCTCAGCACTATCTCACATGCTACACACAAACTAGCACGGAAGCTGAACAAGTCTAGGGTTCAAATCTCCTCCACAAGCCTGCCTGCCTCTACTGCGCAATCCAAGATGAATAATGGTGAGATCCAATTTTGAATCCACCTGGATTGTACTACGCAATCCTCATTGGCAATTTCAATCCATGTGTGTGCAAATCTCACGCACAGCCATAGTCACAACTGATAGTAGACTCACCCTTTCACCCACCTCTAACACTGGTCTCCACTGAACTGTCCATGCACTGCAGTTAACTAATGTGTTCATTAGTTGAATTATGAGTTAATAATTAGTGAATTAATTATTAATTAATTCAAACCACTCATCACTAGTGTATTTTCCAGTTAGAATAAATACAACTAGTTCAACTAAGTTAAACCGAACACAACTCCACCAACTGTCTCATCAACTCCACCAAACTCTGCCACATGAGTTCTAACTGAAGTCAACCATGCATTAGCTCAACTAACCCATAGGAAAAGCGTATTTCCTTCTGCCAGCTGCATGTGCCACATCTGTAGCTCAAACTGAAGTGCTCCAAGAGGAAAAGATAATGTTCATAGTCTAAATATTATTAAGGTTTAATAATATTTGACTGTTCTATTTTTAGCTCGACAGTCTAAAATTAGAAACCGCCCAATGTATAAAAATAGAGGTCCATATATTTTTACCAACTCAACAAATAATCCATAAATAACATCCTGCAACTCATAGACCATGATCCATATGTCTAAAAATAGACATAGTCTAAAAATATACTTTACGCCAAAAATAGCCTGCGAGCCCACTTAGTGAAGGCGACTTCATTTCACTAAGCTTCATCATCTTGTTGCATTTTCAACACCTAGGGTGAGGAAGCTCACCAAGAATATAAGGAAGGGGATGGCAGCCATTGTGGGCATGATTGGATTATTATTTTGTTGATGGTCTGTTTAGACTTGTTGCTCTCTTCAGTTGTTTAGCTAAGATTGTAGTGCTGTTTAGCACAGGGTGTTCCCGAGTGGGAATCCCACCTATTTCCTTGAGGAGCCTACAGGAAGAGTATTGCAATAAATTTCCACATTTAGGCTTTAGGCCAGACTTTATATTTATTTAACAACACAATTTATGCTTAGAGTTGTGCTGTGTTGCAGGGTGCAACAATGGAGGTTTGCATCCGGTGTTTTATGATCTAGTTTTGCAGTTGAGGAAGGTTTCCTTCCATTGGGAGGTGAGTAAAGAAGCCCCTTGAACTTTATTTACATATTTGGCATCCATCCAAGGTGATTTTATCCCCTACAATGCAGTTTCAGTTCAGATCTGTGTTATTTTAGGGAGGAGTTGCAGGGGTGGTTGCAATGTCTGATTCAGGAGGTGATTTCTTTAGTGAAGGGAACATCCTTTCATCTAGAGGATCCATTGGAGAAGAGATGTAGGATTATACATCAACTTCAGCCATATCTTCTCATTTGTGTTGTTGCAGCAAACCTTCAGCCCTAGGGCTGCAGCTTACATTTGCATATTGTATGCATTTTTCTGAAACCTTCTTAGGTTATCTTGGAAAGGTGATATGGGGCCTAGATCTGCTTGTATAGCATCTATTGAGGCATATATCATTATATTTGTGTCATTTTATGATCTACATATGTAGTTATGCATGTTATGACTGCGCTTTAGCAGCTCTCCGACATTTTTTATTGTAGCAACATCTCACTTTTGGGGATGATTGTTTATGGGATGCTTGTTTCTTCATATCATATGACTTGTGCCTCACTATTTTATATTGATTTTCTATTCTTATACATAATGTAATGGCTCCATATTGGTATCCATTTTTTATGTGTTTATTTACATTAATATTTCCATATTTATGCACTATATTCCTACTTTTCCCATTTGGGAATATTACAGTGGTATCAGAGCATAATCTTGGCTCAACCTGTGGATCTCAACCATTATGCTATCAAGAGAATAAGAAGAAGGAGAAAGAGATCAGAATGATGGAAGGAATGAGTTTTATCTTATCTCTTTTTAGATCTAAGAGGGACCTCACCAAGGAGTTCAAGCAAAGACAAGTGGAGAAAAGCAATGAAACCACACTAGGGTTTCAAGATGAGGAAGGACCATGCACTTCCTATCAGTAGAAGAGAAAACCGATATTGCATAGAGCTCAAAAGAAATACACTATGCCCTTTTCTTTTGAAAAAAGGCATGGAGATGGAGGACACTTAGATCATGAGATTCTAAGTGAGTATCTTGCAAATTACAAATCTTGATCAAGATCTTTCAAGGAGGATCTAACTCTCCCACAGTTCATTCAACTCAAAGAAGAAAGAAGACCTTGCAGCAATAAAAGAAGGAAGCACAATAGATTTATATTGTCTACATTTGATGGGCCATCCACATGCATAGCAAGGGCTTGGGGAATTAAGTTGGATGCATTCTTCCTGATACATAAAATAGTAGAAAGAGAAGCTGTTGATATTGCAACACTGCACCTTGAGGGTGAAGCAAACATTTGGTGGTTCAACCATTTGAGTCATGCAAGAGTGACTACATATGCAGATTTTTCTCAAAGGTTGAAATAGAAGTTTGACAAGAAGAAATTAGAGGAGAAGAGACCTTCACCACCACTTGTTATAGGAGTACTTGCATTAGGAGAAGGGACACTTGCACCTTTGCAAAGTGATCTTGATCTCTTGGCATTTAGAGCCCCATGCACTATTTAGGAGATGCATGAGGAGGAGGAGACTTATACTAGCACTGGTGCAACCATAGAGGAGCAACCATCATCATCAGTAGTTGGGGAAGTCATCACACTGGTGGGAGGAACCCTTGTAGCAGTACAAGATGTTCCCAAGAAAAACCAAGGTATGCAAATGTTTCCACTTTCTATTATTTCAGCACATCTTATGGAAGGTTATGGGAATATGCCATTGCATGACCTAGGGTCAAGATATACTACTGATTTGGAGCAACATAATATCACTGTGCAGAGGACCCTTGACTTGTTCAAGGAGGAGATATATAGTCATCCTAGTTATTCATTGATGAGCTGCAACAAGACTTTGGGTTAGAGTGTATATTTTTGGAGGATAGGATGAGTATTTCCCTAAACAATCAAATGAAGAACTATGTGTTCAGCATTGAGCATGATCATGAAACATCATATGCACCATTGTGGAGATCAATAGTGCTGTCATTGAGCAACAGTGATGAGTTGGGGGCCCAACCATTATTGGAGCATTCCAATGACCATTCTACATGTGTAGCAGGGGATAGGCTGATGGTTGATGAGAGACAAATTATATCCCATTATTATGATGGATCTTTCTTGATGAGCACTTCACTTCTCAATGAGAAGATTTTTCCTTTGGTATATTTGGATCCTTATGGGGTCAATTTGGTCATTGATGAGTGGTATTCATATGGAGATCTCCAGGAGGCTACACTTCAACATCCCATGAAGTGTAGAGATATTGATTTGATTTGGGAGGATGGTATTCTCCATTGGAGGAATACCCATTAGGAGCATGGCATTAGACACTTGCCATGAGTTGGATGGGTGATGTTGATAAGTAAGAGTCTGGTAAGCCACTTGTAGAACTATGACACAGGGCAACAGGAGGCAAGGCTGCGCTGGCTACTCTTGAAAGAGTTTGGTCAGCATGTGACATATACTACTTTGAAGGGTATGTTGTTGGTTTGGATTTGGCATGAAACTTGCATCATGGGGCAGCAAGGAGTCTGGGTGCATTGTGATGATGTGGCACTCTTCATGTCAATCATCATGTTTTCAACCTCATGGTTTGAATGATGGAGGTGTAAGGAGGAAACAAGATCTATTGTTGCTCTGGTTACTCTTGGGAGAGTATGGGATGATTTTCTCCCATAATTTGCATGATATTCTAGAAGAAGAGGAAGGCACATTCAGGGTGCAAAGGGGATACCCTTCAGCATTGGAGGATAAGGAGGTATTTACACATAGGAAGGAGTCTCCCACATATAGCAACATGATGGTGGATGACTTTGGCATGTGGCATGTCAAAGAATGGATTCATGAAGTGAAAAGAGCCTTATCACAAAGGCCAACAGTGCTAACACTTGGGAGTATGTATTTATTGATAGAGTGTTCCAATGGGAGTATGCATCCCTTAATTTTTCAGACCATTATGAGGAGATTCTCATGGAAGGGCTCCTCACTTTTAGCCTACTCACTATACATGGTAAGAAATGTATTTATGAAATTGTTGATTAATTCACAAATTATTTGCATTCTCTTTCCAAATATGTGCAGTGCATTGCTCTACAAGAGGGAAAATTTCTACTTTGGCATCATGGCCTTTCTAAGACCAATATCAGTGATGAAGGAAGCCATTTTGTAATATTCAAAAATTTTTCAACAATAATTTGGAATATTAATTTTCACTGATTTCACCTAGGAGGAGAATAAATGGGTAAGGAGGCCCATGCATAATAATAATCTCAATAAAATCCCTCATAGTATGAATGGGGATCATCATTGGAGCTAGTTTTCACACCCTCATGTGTGAATAGGGTTATTTACAACTGGACAAGGTCAAGTTTGACCAAGTCAACAACGCTGGGCCAAGAGGTGGAGAACACTTAGAGAAACAACACAGTATGAATGGAAGAGGGTTATTTGGTGAAGGAAACCCTAAAAGGAGTGGGACCCATGGAGAGGGGCTTTCACTTGTTTAAAAGGAGGGCAAGACAACCATTGTTTCTCATGCTTTGTATTATTCATCTCATTGTCTATTCAGATAATTATGCATTATTTTCTATTTAGCAAGAGTTGTTGGGGGAATTCATGTTTAGGATTCCTTCTCCTTCTTGAGAGGCCTCTTGAGGGATTGCACTAATTTTCCTCACATCCAGGCTTGAGGCCAGGCATCCTCCATCAAGAAAATGTTATTTCTGCAGCAGAATAATGTTGTGTTGCTGGGTGTTGCAGTGAGGGTTCACTACACCACCTCCATCAACTATTTTCAGAGGAGGAGTTTCTCTTCCCTTTGGGAGATCATATTGTAGGCATTCCAGAGCATATTGCAAAATTTTTCATCAAGTCCAACTCATTCCCTAGCCCTATAGTGCAGTTCCATCCAGTTACTGCGTTATTTTAGAGGAGTATTTGCAGTGGGGCTCTTGCAGATTGTTAGAAGGTGAGATCTTTGGTGAAGGGATCAGCCTTTCACTTGAAAGATCCATTGGAGAAGGCATATTAAGTTTGGGCATCATCTACAACCATCTCCATCCAATTCTATTTCTGAGTTGCTGCTGCTACCCAACAACTCTGGCATTTTGCAGTTTTTGTATTTTATTGCCAATCCTTCTAGGATTGACATGAGGTAGTCTTTGGGAGCTGATATATTCAGTCCCAATGTTGTATTGGGCCATATATCAATTTATCCATGTATTTGACATATGCAGCATGCAGTTGCTCTATAAAATTGTGATGTCATAGCTTGAGCATACATGTGTAGCAGTGGTTTTTTCATGATTCATGTACTTGTTCCTTGAGGCTGAGTATTGCCTATCTTGAGTAACCTTTTTCCTCAAGATCTTGTATTCTATTGTTGCTGCTATTATTTAATGAGATGGCTATGGATTTCTCTCACATTTATATGATTTGAGTGTTGCTGCTACTTCATTGTTGTGTTTGCATATTGCTGGGTCTCCAACATTAGAATATCTTGAGATATTCTCATTGTTGTAGCATTTTCCTAATTTGGAATATCACAGTGGTATCAAAGCATGATCTCTGGCTCAGCCAGTGGATCTCAGCCATCATGCTATCAAGGAGAGATAAGATGAAGACTCCACTATGTGGAGAGAAAAGGGAAGATAAGCTTACAAAGCTTCTTCCAAGATCTGTACAGAGCATTCATGAAGAATTCGAGAAGATAAGAAGGGAGATATGTACAGGATCTCCAAGAGGGTTTGAAACTGAGTCAAAATCTAGATTTCTTATAGGGAGTGTGAACATGCAGCCACACCCTATGATGCACAGTGCAGTCACATGGCCAATTTTTCCATGAGAGAAGGAGAAGAAGAAGGAATGCCAAAGAAAGGAACTCTTAGTGGTTTCTTACATGAGTATGAATCTCAAACTCAGAAGTTTAGAGATCATATTACTTTTCCAGAGTTTTGAAAGATCACGGTGAGGAGGAGAAAGCAACATAATGAGGATATATTTCTTCTATCTATCTTTGATGGTTCCCCTACTTGTTCAGCCAGGGCTTGGATAGAAGAGCTAGACACCTTTTTGCAGCATCATCAGATTTCCAAAGATGAAGCCATCATATTAGCAGCGCTGCACTTAGGAGGTAAGGTCTATGCATGGTGGTTATTTGAGTCTTTTAATTTGAATAATGCAAATACCTCTTCCTATGCAATGTTCATTAGAAATTTGATGAAGAGATTTGGTAGGAGGAATTTTGAAACACATGTGGAGGAAACAAACACATCCAAACAAAAAAAACCCTTGCATGTGATGGAGGAAACCATAGACTCAAAAACACTTTATAGAACCATGAAGGAGGTTGATATCTTGCATGATACTTTGTTGGAGGCAAGACCTTCATCTTGTATTTTGGCACAAGGAGGCAAAGAGATCCATTTTCCAAAAGAGGATCTAATCATTGGAGGGTTGCCCACTCATGTTGAGGAGGATGAGGGCAACAATGCTGTCATTTCTAGAGCTGATCTAGCACCTCATGCAAAGGAAGGAGGAGCTCTTTCTCCAACTAGAGGTATTCTTGCAGATTTGCAAGGAATTCCCCAGGATATCATACATGGAGGTCCAAGCACAATCAACGAGTAGCATGATTGTGCAGCACTGCAGCTGGAATAAGGAGGAAGGGAGGATGAGCAGCATCATGTGATGAGAGGCACACACCCTTCTCTATTTCAGAGAGCTAGTGCAAAGAGGAGGCAGACTGTATTGCACTATGAGAGCAAGGGCAAGGTTGTCGAACCATACATACAATCCACTCTTGACATTGATGTATCACTGCATAGAGGCATTCCACCAGGGAGGCCACCAGATCTGCAGTTGATGAGAGATATATTGTCTTTGGGTTCACCACTCTTGGATTATGGAGAGGTGAAGAGTTTAGAGAAGAAATTTTGCATGGGGGATGTCAAAGTAGCAGGCACTAGCATGAGGAGAGCTTCACATGCCAGATCACCAGCGTTGTCTCTTAGGAGGATTGATCCTTATTGGAGATCTTAGCTCTTAGTAGAGTACTCCAAGGATCTTAATGCATGCATGATTCTTGATGACTCGGATAGAGATGATGGATGTATGGAAGATGATATGGTCATCTATTCATAGGGTAGAGTCTTCTTGACTAGATATTCTAGTCTCAAGGAGAAGCTATTGCATGCAGCACAGGAGGACTTCTTTTTCATGCATTTTGATGCATACCTTACCTTGGCAGAGGAGTTCATTTGGGAGGGCATCCAATAGGACATACACCAGCATATGGAGAGATGTAGAGCCCAAATGATGATGGAGAAGATGTCACAACCACCTTCCTACTCATTGAGAGTAAGGGAGCTTCTTCAGTTGAGCCATTTCAGCTCAAGTCTTCGAGTACATAATGGAGAATGTACAATTTCACTTTATGTTTGGTACTTCTTGTTTTCTTATGAGCAACATATTGTCCCAAGGAGGATTATTTCTTATTTTCTATTATATTATGATGTACTTGAATCCATTTGTAGCATTGAGATTAGCTATCTCATTAGTGGTTTGTGGGAGACGCCACATGATTCTTGGTGTGCATCATTGGCACCAAATTGTACTTTCATATTTCTATCTTGTAAAATGATTGTGGCAGAAAACAAGTGGCTGGGGGAACACTTGTTTTTGTTTGACTTGATGCAGGTAAGGGGTGAACTGCGTTGGTTCCATGAGTGGAACTATGATTCACTCTCTAGTTGTCATTTGGCAACTTGTTCTTATTGTATTATGCTTCCATGTATTGCTGATATGTTTATGGGGAGCTTTATTTGGAGAGTGGGCTTGAGATTGAGGATGCCCATTGGGAGCATGATTCTCCTTACTATACATGTTGTACATATCAGGAGGGACCATGGGCCAACCATGATTGCCACATTACATTTCTTCCCTTCTTGTGGGAGGAACCACTTGAAGAACTTGAGGAGGCATTCCATGGATAATGAGGAGATGGAAGAGTTAGCACAGTCAACTCTTTTCCCTTTGAGGATGAGGGAAGACTCATCTATGAACCACTCCATTTATATGAGAAAAACATATGGTAAGAGTATTGTTGGATTTCATAGTGATTTTTTCTATATATATGCATCTCTTAACCATATATGTGCAGGGATTTACTCAAAAGGAGGATATTCTTCCTTCTAGATTTGGTGGTCTACATAAGGCCATTATGGGTGATCATTCCCTAAGTGGATATGGGGAGGAGATTTTTGATGGAGAACATACTCACATTTCACACTACATCATTCACTTTATCCAGGAGATTGGGGCAACAAGCAAATGGTGGGGAGGCCACTCATCATTTTATTTTCTATGGCAGTGGAGAGTCAAACTGCGTTGGATACATTTGAGGGACCATTGTCCTTATCCTTTACTTCACATGGAAGCCAACATGATTCTCCTTATGGTTCCCTTGATTGATATTGCTAGAGATTTTCTTGGGGGCATGATTGGAGGAGAGACACATTGGGTGGATGTGTCCTTTGAGGGAGAAATTCCTCACACTTTTTGCACTACATGTTCTAAGGGGAACATGGCACATGATATGGTTACCTTAACAACACATTTGCCACTTGTTGAGGTGAGCCATATGATGGAGGAGATGCCATATGATGATGACTTCCAACTCATCATATATGGAGATACTTGGGCCAGCATGATTTGCAGCGTTGGAGGAGAGATCCTTGGAGATCTAGTCTTCATCTTGCCACTTGAGGGGAAGTATTTTTCAGCCCAGGATCAACACTTTATCTACACTTATCATAAGTGGAGAGATGGACAGCATGGGGTAGGCTACATTGTCTACCATGAGCATATTTTCATCCCACCTAATTTTTCGGAGCCAAAGGTGGAAGACAGTTTCCAAGAGTTGCCTAGTTGGGAGGTAACTCATTTTGCATGGATGATTGCTTGGGGGATGGAGGATCCACATGAGGAAGATGTTCCTCAACACATCTTAGACTCCATGCCTTTAGAGGAGGCTTTCCAGTTCTGTTCTTGTAGTTTCTTGACGACAAGCAACATTTGGGAGGGGAGGACTGTAATATTCCAAAATTTTCCGACAATAATTTGGAATATTAATTTTCACTGATTTCACCTAGGAGGAGAATAAATGTGTAAGGAGGCCCATGCATAATGATAATCTCAATAAAATCCCTTATAGTATGAATGGGGATCATCATTGGAGCTGGTTTTCACACCCTTATGTGTGAACAGGGTTATTTGCAAGTGGACAAGGTCAAGTTTGACCAAGTCAACAACGTTGGGCCAAGAGGTGGAGAACACTTAGAGAAACAACGTAGTATGAATGGGAAGAGGGTTATTTGGTGAAGGAAACCCTAAAAGGAGTGGGACGCATGGAGAGGGGCTTTCACTTGTTTAAAAGGAGGGCAAGGCAACCATTGTTTCTCATGCTTTGTATTATTCATCTCATTGCCTATTCAGACAATTGTGCATTTTTTGCTGTTTAGAAAGAGTTGTCGGGAGAATTCCTGTTTAGGATTCCTTCTCCTTCTTGAGAGGCCTCTTGAGGGATTGCACTAATTGTCCTCACATCCAGGCTTGAGGCCAGGCATCCTCCATCGAGACAACATTATTTCTGCAGCAGAATAATGTTGTGTTGCTGGGTGTTGCAGTGGGGGTTCACTACACCACCTCTATCAGCTATTTTCAGAGGAGGAGTCTCTCTTCCCTTTGGGAGATCAGATTGGAGGCATTTCAGACTATATTTCAGAATTTGGCTTCAAGGTCAACTCATTCCCTAGCCCTACAGTTCAGTTCCATCCAGTTACTACGTTATTTTAGAGGAGCATTTGCAGTGGGGCTCTTGCAGATTGTTAGAGGGTGAGATATTTGGTGAAGGGATCAACCTTTCACTTGAAATATCCATTGGAGAAGGTGTTAGTATGAATTCTTTGTCGAAGCGTACGAAAAAGAACCACTTTAGCTACGCATAACTAATAGCCCTAACAACAATAATGGCTGCAAAACATCTTCAGATCTGCAATTAGTAGTTAAAGTGCTGCAACAAACAGATCTATCAATGGAAAGATATTAAGCAGTAAAGTAAAGAGTTTGCTCCATGCATCCAACAGACAAGACAAGAACACGATTTTTGAATGAATTTTTATATTACAGGGCACCTGTGAGGAAACAAGAAGGTGTATCCAGATCTCCTCAATGGGATGGGTTCTTTGTAGTCCTCAGCACTTCAGATCTAAGCTTTCTCTCTCTTGCAGATGTAGAAAACCCAATGTAGAAGGTAGAGCTCAATGGGAGCAACAATGGCAGAAAATGAGACCGAGTGTATAGATCCAGAGTGATCTAGTATGCAACAAAAGGTGAAGAATGAAGGGGAAAACCCTCCTATTTATAACAAAATGTTGGGTCATTCTAGATCTTGGTGCATGATTAAAATAATGTTAACCAAATCTAGATCCACCTCTATGGAATATTTTATTATTATTTGTTGGAGGGAAAGGGACTTTGACTTGGGTCAAAATCCCTCGATTAGTGAAGAATAAATAAATAAATGATTTATTTATCCTTTTAAGGAAGTGGTTGAGATATAATCAAATAAATAATGATTTATTTAATTAATAGTGGTTGATTTGGTCATATTTAACAAGGAATATTATTTAAATAATTATTCCTAGAAAATAACAAGATAACTATGGGTGTATCTCATTAATTTCTTTGTTTTTGGGTTAAACATGACTGGGAATAATAATTAAATTATGGTTTAATTAATTATTCCTTTTGGGGTTTCCCTAATTAACATAGTGAAAGCAGTTTTACTTGGGGTAAAACTGGTCTTACATGGTGTACTTGGGTCCATCTAATGATAAAAGGTTAGATGACCAAAAATGGTGTACGTATTGCCCCCTCAGTCATGAAAATGTGATAAAATCGTATGACCAAGTGGTCGTTGTAAGAATACAATCAATTGTGATAACAAAAGGGTATGTCAGAGAGAGAAATATGAGGTAGATAGTGTGCTGAAGGACTAGACCCTGAGGAGACGAGACTCGCAGGTGCAACAAGTCTCCGTTATGAGAGGGTACCTGTGCTGAAGGCGGCGGGGGAGGCATACCTATGCCCGCCGTGACAAAGTACAAAAGAATAGTGTGTCCAGTGGGACCGAACCATATAGTACAGCTGGCATAATCAAGAGCCAGATAAAAATACAATGAAGAGTCTCACATACATGCTGTGCCTGGGATAACAGCCAGGACTAGTACAATATCATCTGAGTACATGAGATAAATACAACCCAAATACCCCCTGTAAATGGGGAAGGGCTCACAAAATCTGACTGATACATGCAAATCATAGAGGTGCTGCAAGTGGCTAAGGCCAACATCATCAAAAGCTGGAGCGGCATCAAGGGCTGAAATGAAGAGGTCATCCGGGCATGTGGGGGGCTACCTGCAGGGCCACCCCCTCATGAGGGCTGAGACATCTCACACACGCCCGGGAATCATCAAGAGCTGCTGCTGGGTCACTGGACTGTCCAGTATACGAATCTCGATCATGCTGAAAGGAGCTGGAGAAGCAACCAAGTCAAAGGGAAGTGAGAAATCCCCCTGCCTGATCCGAGGCACCGAACAAAAGTGGAAGTTGGAACCAAGGTACACCGCCCTCTAGACCTTGCTTCTGGAATAAATGTGCTGAGGTCAACAGAAGGAGGTCCGCCGTAGGTGAGGCAATGAGAGAACCTCAACTAAGGCACGAGAGAAGAACAATAGAGCGACGGACAGACTGACACTAATGATGATGGTGGAAATGGGAAGGATGGAGTGGCGAACGGACGACTTCCCTTGTTAGAGCATAAAGGGCATGAATGACACGGCAGCGACTGACACAATATCGTAAGGGATAGGGGACAGTGGGACTGAAGGTCATAATATGCGACACAAGAGAGAGACCAAGCAATGAAGGATGGAGGGCTATAGTGGGGTACAAAGGGACGCGGGATAGACTCCATGAATGGATGATGACTCAACTTGGATGCTCTAAACAAGGGCGACTCGATGGTGCTGCCACACAGTAAAAGGCCCAATGGGGGACCATAAAAGCATGAGTACAAGGTGGGGACTCATGACGAAAATCGTCACAAACATGGACAAGTAAGGAGGCAAGATGGTGCCCCAAGTACAAGTGTTGTAAGTGAGGGAATTCGATTTTAAGGAGAGGTGAAGTGACCCTTCTTGGACAAAATAGGTCCTGGCGAAGGATAAAAATAAAAATATGCTGGCTATCTAACAGAAAATAAAACACGCATCTCAGAAGGGAAATGCTAAGGGTAATATTTCTTAAGATAGAGTGCATTGCGAAGAGTGCCTTTGAAGTCTTATAAAAGGTATGCCCCCTTACCAAGCTCCTTACTGATGATGTAAGGGCCTAGCCATAATGAGTCGAACTTCCTGTGACCAAGGACATCATGGGCCTGGTCATATACTAGAACAAGGTCGCCTTTGTGAAAAGGACGAGGCTGGACTTTTTGGTCATACCGAGCTTTGGTGCGTTTTTTGGCCGCTTCCATGGTTTGCAAGGCAATACGGCGGTCTTCGGAAGCACGCTCAAGCATGATAAGTCGTTGTTCTAGAGGTTGGGTGTCAGGGAGAAGTTCAACGGCCAGTTGCAGGGAAGGGATTTCACATTCGATTGGTAAGACAACCTCCTCTCCAAAAACGAGGTGAGGAGGGTTATGGTTGGGGGGAAGAGGTGCCCCCAAGCATGGTGTGGTCATGCCAAAATGTATTTAGAAAAATGGGAATCTAAACACATTTTAATGATGTGGTGTGCCATTTGTTCTGGTTATGGTTATGCAGTTTTTGAGAAAGGAAATGGAGGATTACCAATCTCTTTTGGGACTGCATATAGGGATCAAATGGACTTTAAGTTTCCGAATTGGCATACCTAGTATCACTATCCCAAAAGGAGGATTTGGAGATAATGAACTGATGCTCTCGTAGAAAAGCTATAGGTTGGTCAACAATAATGTCGAAGAGACTGGGTTGCTGATGTAAGATGAGGGAACGATAAGGGGTATTGTCCTGAGAGTGATCTGAAGTGATATGGGACTCTAGAGGTTCTTTTGAATGTGGAAGAATACTGGGTCTAGAGTCAACACGACCAGATACACTAGGAGAGTGGTGGAGAATGGCTTCTCTGGGTTGCTCAAATGTGGGTGCCCCCTTACCCAAACATTGGGTTTCGATGTAATGGCCACAAGGTGGATGTGGTGTGAACGCATGGGTTCGATGTAAGGGGGAATACATAAAGTCAGGGGTGGGAATTTCTTCCATAATGTCGTCATCGTGATAGAAGATGGGGTGACTGGTGGAAGAAGAACCACCTGACATGGTGAAGTGGCCTGAATCATCATCATGAGAAGAGAGGTTCACATACGCATCGTCACAAGGGGTGACCGAAGAGTAAGTAGATAAAGGATCTACCGATGTTGAGCCCAAGATGTCCGTGGAAGGAAGGTCAAGCGAAACAACAGGGGAGGATTCAGATGGAATGTTCCCCAAGGGTCTCATGGATGATGATAGGTAGAAAATGCTGGACGAAGGCTCTGTCATCTCGACATCCGGAGGGGGAATGTCAATGGGAGCAGTCATATCTGGTAGTTCTGCTGAAGCAGAATGCGCAAATAGGAGAGAGGTGGACTCATTGCGCTTGGCCTTGAATTGGTGGACCGCAGCGATAGAGGTGCGGAAGTCCGTGAGGCGGGGACAAAGATGGGTGGAATGGCCATGGAGATCACACAAAGCACAGGGGTGGTTGGTGTGAATAGTCTTGGGGTTCTTGGCCGCGGTCGCGGAAGGAACAGAGGCTTCTGGGACCGCGGACTCAGGGAACGTGACATTAACCATGGGCTTGAGATGAAGTAATTCAGGACAGGTATGGGAGGCGTGACCGACAACATCACACAAAGCACACTAGATGGTATGCTTTGGAGGCTGAGGAGGGCGAGGGTTGTCGGGGGCAGCGTCCTCTTCAATGCCCCCTTGCGAGCTTTGCCCTTCTTACCGAGAAGCGGTCGCAACGGGGAGTGGTTCTTGTTGAAGTAGTGACAACGAAATAACGGGAGAAGCCATGAAGTGCCGGACAGACTGGAGGTCAAGCGATTTCGGTTGGGGTTGACCGAAGACTGAGTGAGAGGCTGGAGGATCGAGAGTGCCAAGCGAATCCCAATGGCCATGACTAGGACCGTGTACACTCCTGGTGGGGGAGCTAAGAACGGTATCTGACCAGAGGGGTAATGGCCAGGTGGGACGGCTCCTAAATGGCTAAGGCCTGGAGGAACCGTGCCTGGGGGATAAAGGGGCTCATGACTACCAACTACAGGTGAAGGGCTAGGAGCAGGTTGCGGAGGGCAAGGTTGCTGACTAGCCGAAGCAGGTTGCTTGAGAGCAGCCCAAGACGATTGCATCATGCAAACATTCGATGAGCTGGGGTCAGAGATAGGAGGAGGGGGGAAACTAGGAAAAGTTCCAAGCAGGGAGGAATCCTTGTAAACGCCGGGGGAGACACTGGTCAAGGAGTCGACGGTTTGCTTGTTGGCTATAGAAGAGATGGTCGTCTCAGGTGAGGTCTGAGATTTTGGCTCATGATATGTCAACTGGTCAATGGTGACTATCTTCCCATTATGGGGGAAAGACATTTTGCGAAAGACCGCGGATGGGACAACAGACATAGCATAGGTGTAGCTTCGCCCCAAAAGAATGTTGTAGTCTAGTGGGGCGTCAATGACTTCGACGTCAACGCAAACAGTCTTACCGGCGAGTGTGATAGGGCAATTACGGAACAAGCCAATGGGCTGGGAGGCATGACCGCCCCACGCTCTAAGGGTGATCGTGGAAGGGGCCAGCTCAGGGGATCCGAGTTGCTTCCAAACCGAAGCGGACATCACGCAGGTGGATGCCCCCTCGTCAATGATACACCGGGAAACGATGGCGTTTCGTATTTTGACTGAGATTTGGAAAGCGACGGAAGGAGGGAGGGGAGGGTGGTCTGATTGAGTGGCGTCGAAAACAATCATCTGGTCGTCAGCAGGATCTACAGCGCCCACGGCAGATAGTAGAGTCGCCAGTGGAGTCGCCATTTGTTAGTATGAATTCTTTGTCGAAGCGTACGAAAAAGAACCACTTTAGCTACGCATAACTAATAGCCCTAACAACAATAATGGCTGCAAAACATCTTCAAATCTGCAATTAGTAGTTAAAGTGCTGCAACAAACAGATCTATAAATGGAAAGATATTAAGCAGTAAAGTAAAGAGTTTGCTCCATGCATCCAACAGACAAGACAAGAACACGATTTTTTGAATGAATTTTTTATATTACAGGGCACCTGGGAGGAAACAAGAAGGTGTATCCAGATCTCCTCAATGGGATGGGTTCTTTGTAGTCCTCAGCACTTCAGATCTAAGCTTTCTCTCTCTTGTAGATGTAGAAAACCCAATGCAGAAAATAGAGCTCAATGGGAGCAAAAATGGCAGAAAATGAGACCAAGTGTATAGATCCCGAGTGATCTAGTATGCAACAAAAGGTGAAGAATGAAGGGGAAAACCCTCCTATTTATAACAAAATATTGGGTCATTCTAGATCTTGGTGCATGATTAAAATAATGTTAACCAAATCTAGATTCACCTCTATGGAATATTTTATTATTATTTGTTGGAGGGAAAGGGTGTTTGACTTGGGTCAAATCCCTTGATTAGTGAAAAATAAATAAATAAATGATTTATTTATCTTTTTAAGGAAGTGGTTGGGATACAATCAAATAAATAATGATTTATTTGATTAATGGTGGTTGATTTGGTCATATTTAACAAGGAATATTATTTAAATAATTATTCCTAGAAAATAATAAGATAACTATGGGTTTCTCTCATTAATTTCTTTGTTTTTGGGTTAAACATGACTGGGAATAATAATTAAATTATGGTTTAATTAATTATTCCTTTTGGGGTTTCCTAATTAACATAGTGAAAGCAGTTTTACTTGGGGTAAAACTGGTCTTACATGGTGTACTTGGGTCCATCTAATGATAAAAGGTTAGATGACCAAAAAATGGTGTAACAGAAGGCATATTCAGTTTGGGCATCATCTACAGCCATCTCCATCCAGTTCTATTTCTAAGTTGCTGCTGCTACCCAACAACTCCGACATTTTGCAGTTTTTGTATTTTATTGCGAATCCTTTCAGGATTGACATGAGGTAGTCTTTGGGAGCTGATATCTTCACTCCCAATGTTGTATTGGGCCATATATTTATTTATCAATGTATTTGACATATGCAGCATGCAGTTGCTCTATAAAATTGTGATGTCATAGCTTGAGCATACATGTGTAGCAGTGGTTTTTTCATGATTCATGTACTTGTTCCTTGAGGCTGAGTATTGCCTATCTTGAGTAACCTTTTTCCTCAAGATCTTGTATTCTATTGTTGCTGCTATTATTTAATGAGATGGCTATGGATTTCTCTCACATTTATATGATTTGAGTGTTGCTGCTACTTCATTGTTGTGTTTGCATATTGCTGGGTCTCCAACATTAGAATATCTTGAGATATTCTCATTGTTGTAGCATTTTCCTAATTTGGAATATTACACATTTATTGGATGGCATTGGGAAAGTGTTATGTTATTATTTTTATGCTCAGCTGATATATAATTCCATTTACTACTTCCTAGTAGATAAGCAAACACACACAACTAGCAATTTGTTGAAAGAGAACTTGCCACATGATGATCTGAAACAACAGTTAGAAAAACTGCGCTGTATCCACTGGAGAAACCATTGGTACCATCCAGCATTACATATAACACTCAGTATCTTTATGATTTGGATGCCATATGGTTATGATGTGCTATTCACTTTGTATGGGATGGCTTGGGCTAGCAAGGTTCATGATACTAGAGAAGGGGTCTTTGAAGATCCATTTGTCCTTTTGTCTCTTGAGGGCGACATTATTGCAGCCCAAATTCAGCAAAAACTCTACACTTTCCATAATTGGAGAGAGAGACAACGTGGGGTAGGCAATTTGGTCTATCATGTTCAGATATGCAACCCACCTACATTGTAGGAGCCAAAGGCGGAGGAGCTTTTTCATGAGTTTCCATTTTGGAGGGTGACTCACTTTGTGTGGATGATAGCTTGGGGTTTGGAGCTTCACATGGGAATGAAGGTTCCCAATAATTTTCTAATTCCATGCCTCAATAAGGCCTCTAGACCACATATAGTTTCCTCCATGGATATTCCACTACTTCATGATGAAAGCCATTTGGATTTGCCACCAAAGGCTTACTTATACACTTGGGAGGAGCAACTAGGGGACATATTGATGAGAGGGCATCTTGTTCATTAGAGGAAATTTATCATATGAGGATGCTACAGGAGGAAGAGGAGAGGTCTTCAGTTCTATCCTTGTAGTTTCTTGGGTACAAGAAACATTTGGGATGGGAGGACTCTACTATTCTTAAAATTAGCACACATCTAATTCGGATATAAAATTTTTATTTTGCTCTTAGTTAGAGGAATAAGAGTGTATGGAGACCCATAAATATCCTTAGTAGGAATAAAAGACACTCCTAATGTGAAAGTAGGTCATCCGAAGGATGGATTGAAGACCCTTATGTGTGAAAATGGGTTGGAGCATGAAGATTAGGTCAACCTTGAACAAATCAAATAGCGCTGGTATGGAAGGAGTGGCATTCATTGTGGGACAACGCAGTTTTGGAGGGAGAATCTATGCATGGAAGTAGTGGCTTTAATGAGTGGGGCCCAGGGTGAGGAAGCTCACCAAGAATATAAGTAAGGGGATGGTAGCCATTATGGGCATGATTGGATTATTATTTTGTCGATGGTATGTTTAGACTTGTTGCTCTCTTTAGTTGTTTAGCTAAGATTGCAGTGCTGTTTAGCACAGGGTGTTCCCAAGCGGGAATCCCACCTATTTCCTTGAGGGTCCTATAGGAAGAATATTGCAATACATTTACACATTCATGCTTCAGGCCAAGCTTCAAATTTCTTCAACAACATAGTTTTTGCTTAGAGTTGTTCAGTGTTGTAGGGTGCAGCAGTGGAGGTTTGCATTGGGTGTTTTCTGAGCTAATTTTGTAGTGGAGGAAGGTTTTAATCCATTTGGAGGCTAGTAAAGAAGCCCCTTAAAATTTATTGACATATTTTGCCTCAGGACAAGGTGATTTTATCCCCTACAACACAGTTTCAGTCCAGATCTGCGTTATTTTAGGGAGGAGTTGCAGGGGTGGTTGTAGTGTTTGATTCAAGAGGTGATTTCTTCAGTGAAGGGGACATCCTTTCATCTTGAGGATCTATTGGAGAAGAGATGTAGGATTCTACATCAGATTCAACCATATCTTCTCAATTCTATTTTTGCAGCAAAACTTCAGCCCTAGGGCTACAACTTACATTTTCATATTGTATGCATTTTCCGGAAACCCTCTTGGGTTATCTTGGAAAGGTGATATAGGGCCCAGATATATTTGTATAACATATATTGAGGAATATATCATTATATTTGTATCATTGTATGATCTCCAGCTATATTTATTCATGTTATGATTGCACTGTAGCAGCTCTCCGACATTTTGTATTGTAGCAACATCTCACTTTTGGGGGTGATTGTTTATGGGAGGCTTGTTTCTTCATATCACATGACTTGTGCCTCACTATTTTGTATTGATTTTCTGTTCTTATACATAATTTAATGGCTCCATATTGGTCTCCATTGTTTATGTGTTGATTTACATTGCTATTTCCATATTTATGCACTATATTCTTGCTTTTCCCATTTGGGAATATTACAAGTAGGAACTGATAATTAGAAAGGACTTCTACTTTATATGCATCCAATTTGATTCCATCTCTTGAAATATGGTGGCCTAAAACAATTCCCTCAGTACACATCATAAAATATTTTCATGGCTTAATGAGAGATTTTCTTCTTTACACCTAATGAGAACATTTTCCAAATTTTTAAGATCTTCTTCAAAAGGGTTTCCATAGATAGTAAAATCATCCATGTAAACTTCAATACAATCATGAATTAGATTAGAAAATATTCTTGGAACTGTCCTTTGGAATGTTGCGGGTGCATTACATAACCCAAAAGGAAGTACTCGGTAAGCATAGGTTCCCCATGGATAGGTAAAGGTTGTTTTATCTTGATCTTCTAGAGCCACTTGGATTTGGTTATATCCTTTAAAAACATCCAAGAATGAAAAATACTTTTTCCCTTCCAATGTATTAAGTACTTGATCTACAAAAGGAAGTGGAAAATTATATTTTAAAGTAGATTTATTCAATTCCCTATAATCAATGCATACTCTCCATTTTCCATTCTTTTTCGGAAAAATTACCAATGGTGACATCCACTAGCCGTTTGATATTGAATAAATTAAATTCACATTTAACAAATTTTGAAGCTCTTATTTAACATTTTCTCTTAGGTTTGGATTCATCCTCCTATGGGGTTGTCAGATTGGTATGGAATTTTCTTCAATATAAATATGATGCATACAAGTTTTAGGATCAATTCCTTTCATATCAGTGTATTCCCATGCATAAGAAGAGGAATGTTCTTGTAACAGCCTCATCAATTCTTTCTTTTGAGATTCTTCTGGATTATCATTGATATTCAAAGTTTTCCCTGGAAAATTTTCTATTAAATAATTTCCAAATTTCTCCATAGAATGTAAAGCCATTTGACGAGATGATATATATTTAATATTATATTTTTCTTGAA
Organism: Pinus albicaulis; assembly: GCA_034641835.2. NCBI lineage: Eukaryota > Viridiplantae > Streptophyta > Pinopsida > Pinales > Pinaceae > Pinus > Pinus albicaulis. Next base: position 347,244,806 of record CM076572.1, read on the forward strand.
AACTTTGTTTTCATTCACAATATGAGGAAGATTCATTATTTTCCATTAAATTCAAAATTTGATCTTCTTCATTTATTTGTGAAGCAGCAAAAATTGGCCGTATATCAAAGTTTTTATTATCATCATCTATCCGTTATTCACTTTCTACTTCTATTTTTCTTTTTCTCAAGAGGATATAATGTGAATTTCTTTGTCGAACTTCCATAAAAGATAAACATATCACCATATCTACAACTCATAAAAGCATCAACTGTAGCTAACCATGGTCTACCTAGAATCAATGGATGTCCTCCTAGATTATTCCTGGGGGTTAAGATCATAAAGTCAGCATGATATTCCTAAGAATATAAGGATACACACACATATTATAACACACCATCAGGTTTGATAACAAATATGTCTACTAATTACAATAGAGTAGGTGTATACTGAATATTAGGAAGTTTCAATTGATCCATAGTTTGCTTACTCATGATATTGATAACTTCCCATAAATCAATCAATGTGTTTGGAATATCAGTACCATTAATATGTGTTTTCACAATGGGACTTCCTGGATCTAGATATTTCTAAACTGTTTTCTTTCCCATCATGAGAAATTCTATTTTCCCAACTAACTGGATTCTTTTAACTTCTTTTATTTTTCTTCCTGGTTTCTTAATACTTAACTCTCTGACTTTCTTTGCAAATATTGGTATTTATTTGATAGCTTGTAACAAAGGAATTTTTATGCAAACATTCTTCAGTTCATCTATCATGTCGTAACCATGCAACACAATCTATTTCTCTACCCCTTTGTCAATTTTCAATCTTTTAGAAAAGGTGGATTTTGAACAGAAACTGAAGGTTATTCTATAATGGGAGTTGAGTTTATTTGAGTATCATCGAAATGTACAGGGGTGGTTTGTTTTTTAGGATATTCCTCTTGATGAAGAGATTTCTCTTTCTTAGAGAGGTCATCCTTCTCATATTCTGGGATAACAATAGATGGTGACTTATTTTCCAATACTCTACCAGATCTAAGTTGAACATTGTTTAGATCTAATGGAGTTATTATGTAAGCTTGGAAATTCCACCCTTATACATTGTAAATAGGTTGTGAGTATTTATTATTTGGATTTGGAAGTGGTTAAGAAGGTAGTTGATTTGGCTTTTGTGGAGATGGTAATGAAAGTTGTGGGTTTAGATTTGAGGTTGAGAGGGTTGAACAGGTTGAGGAAAATATTTTGGTGGAAAAAAAAGGTAATGTGGTTAAAATTGACGATATTGAGCATACTTGCCATAAGGTTTTTTCCATCCTTGTGCCCAAGGTTGCCAAGGAATGGGTGCAGTCCTATTACTTTGTGGTGGTTGTGCATATGTTTGAGTGTTGAAACCTTGAGTCATACTTTATTGTAGATTTTTCCATGGTTTCTTATCAATAAAACAAAGAGGTTATATTTGATTTGGCATTACTTCCTCTTGATGAAAAAATTTAAGACCTGGTATTGAAGGACATTCCTTTGTATCATTATTTTCTGCACATATAACATAGGTTTCTACACTTTTTAAGTCAAGTGGGAATTCTCTCAAGGCATGCTTATTTCTAAATTTTGGACAAAGATAGTTAATGCAACATTTTTAGCCTTTTGCTTGTTTTGTATTTTAAGGGTATCTATTTATTCACTATGAATCCCCAAAATATATGTTTTGAAATTGTCAAGAAAATTGCCTATTTCAGCCCTACTTATTGTCCCAGCTGCAGATCTATTAATCCTAGACATAACAGGATCCCTTGGATTTTTCCCAGTTCTTGCCTTTCCTCTTGAAATGTGTATGCATAACTCACAAATATCTCCAAATGATAACTGAGAAATATCTCCTTTACCTATAAAATTGAGAAGATCTATCCACTCATCTCTAATATATTTCAGCAAGAGAGATTTCAAAGTTTGTTCATCTAGAGTATCCATTTTATCCCTTTTAACATTATAAGCAAATATTTCAGCAAAATCCTCAAGATTTTCATCCTCTTTTTTCATCATTTTAAGGACTTCATCTTTAAGGTTATGAGGCATACAATAGTCTTTGTAATTTTCTAAGAACACATTTTTCTTTTGTTCCCATGTTTTTATAGAATGTGCTCCTAAGCCCATAAACCATTTTAATGTTGCAACTTTAAGAGTGAATAGAAACAATTTCAACTTTTGAGTATCAAGAAAATAGTCATAGGATCTGCACATAACTTCAAACTCGAAGAGAAATGTTTTAGAATCCTCATTTCTTAATCCATGGAAATTAGGGAGGATAGAGGGTGAGATATTTTTCATTGTGGATGTGGTATCTTCATAAAAGATGGAAATCCAAAAGGTTATGGATCTCCTATACCACCTCCTATTCCTATTCCTCCGCCTCTTCCGCCTCTTCTTCCACCTCCAATCCTAGGTTGTTCACCATTCACATTATGTAATTCTCCTTCCCCTTCTCCTGCCAATGTAGATTCCTCAGAGCTAATATAAGGTTCCAAAATTGGATTTTCTAGTTCCTCTTTTGGTTCTTCTGTCAATGGAATGTTAAAATATGTTTCTTCTTCTGCTTCACTAGGGATTTCCAGTTCTTGTTGTAGACGTTTTTCTCTAGTTGAAGATAGAAAGATTACTCCTTCTGTTGGGGATGTAGGATATTATTATTATACTATGACTTCAGTAGAGGAAGTTGGTGAATATATAGGTTTGATTTTATATCTATGTAACTCAGGAAGTCTATGTCTGCATGCACTTGATTGAATATGAGTTTGGGTGGATGATGTCGCACTACAAGGTCATGGTGGGGTGAGTGACGATGTTGGAATCAAACTCCCACCTCTTACAAATCTACCTCTAGAATATATTATATATTTTAATGAAAATAAAAAGAATCCTATATACAGTTCCCCAAAAACATCACCAAAATTTTTGGTAATTTCATTTATGTTTAATTAGTACATAAATTATCGACCAAGACTTGTAAATTGACGAAATGTATGTGCACTGTATGTGCTAGAAGTCCTTATTATTCAAGTGATTCCTATATTAAATTGAGATATATTTATGCACATGTTTTCTTAATTACTATCACTCTTACATGAAAGTAAATATGCCATATCCTTAATAGAAATGAAATTATGCTTATCACACTTGCTTAAAATAAATATTTGCAAAATGAAACTAAAATTATCACATTTTCTCAAAAGAATAAAATTAGCACACTTGCTCAAAAGAATTATCACAGTTGCTTAAAATAATGAAATTAAATCTAAATGACGTTGACATAAAAAGATAAATGAACTTTATAATCACACCAATTGGAAATTGAAATCTTCTTCACCCAAATGTAATTCAACTCAGATTTAACTCGAACTATACTACAAATCCTAAATCAATCCACACTCTGTCATATTATTGTTCATGTGCATAAGAGATCTCAACTTCACTCATTCATCTTGCAACAAAATGATTGAACAAACCTGCTTTAAACTCAATCCTAAACATTCATTCCAAAATCGAAATTGAGTAGTTAGACAAACTAGTTAAACAATGTATAAAATGTAGTATTAAAATGCTAATTAAAAATGATAAAACCATACAACTCGAGGGGTCGCTTCTACGAGTTGTAGGTAACATCATGAATTATTCACATTATTATATACACATTGATATAATGCATAAGAAGAGCATCAAACAAAACAAATTTTATAATTTAAAAACAAAGTTTTCAAATAATATTCAGGTACGTGTTTATCATGATGGGAGGTAGATTTATAACCTCTATGAATAACTATTTTAGAGAATTACGAACATATCCTCCTTGAAAAATAATAAAAATAATATAAAGTGATAATATAACATTATTTCCCCATTATTTTCTATCAGGGAAGCAAATCATGAGGCTAAATATTTGCATTCATTAATTTCTTGCTCACCTGGTTCACTTTCTTTGCTGGTTGACTTCCGCATTGAATGGGTTGTTATGATGCTCTTATCATCGATCCAGTTCATGAAGATAGGTAAAAATAATTATGCCAACTATTTTCCACTTGCCCATATGTCTCATTCTTCAGCTGGAGTTCTGGAACCCATCAAACCTTCAACTATGCTACGGACTCAAACATTAGATGCATAATCACTATAATTTAGCAACTCATGTAAATATTGAGTTAAATAATAAATAAAAATTAAAATTATGAAAAAAAAGATGATTAATACCTACTATTTCCATGAACCTTTTAAACTGATGCTCAATTATAATTATTAGAGTAAAAAAGGAGGATGGAGTGTAGGAAGGTTGTAAAAAAGAGACAAATTTGGGGATCAACACCACTCTATTGAGCCCTCAAATTGTTCCTTTTGTTATCCATTTTCTCAAAGCTGAGACTACCTTAACTACTCCGTGTTATCCCTTTTGTGACAAGATCTTTCTGATTATCCCATTTTGATTAAGGAATGGAAACACTTATAAAACCATGTTATTGAAGTGATATTTTAGATTCTTAAGTAGTCTCTACCTAGTTTTGGGTTTCTTATGTGTTGGTCTGGTGAAGTATGTTTGATTGGTTGCATATTATAAAAGAAAGTAAGATACCCCTCCTAATTCCCATCAAGGCACAAGCTAGAAGGAGGTGGTTACTATTCTAACCCGATATCCATGGTAGTGTTATGGAAATGGGGTCTAAAATTTTTGATCTTTTTTCTACTAATTCAAAACCTTAAATAGATAACATAGTTGTGTTCATCTCATCAAGACTATTCTGGTGATATAAATTTTGTCCCAATCCGCTCTCTGGATTGAAAGATATGACCATTTAGAGTTTGGCTAATCAGTTTGCACCACATCATCAACCTGCCATGTGTAATCCACGTTGTCCCCAAGTGGCTATCCCATTTAGCCCTGTCATTGTGATTTGGTGTTAGTGAATTAGTTTCCCACCCATTCATGACTTGAGCTAATAACATATAATGTTTATGTATGTATGTGTGTGTGTATGTATATGTATAAGTTGCTGATCCACTCATCCTTCCACTCTAGTCATGCAATAACCATAAGCAGGTGCAAGTCCCACCCCCCTCACCTTGAAGCCAAGTCATCTAAGAGATAACCATATCAAAGGTAATACCTTGGGGGTTTCTCTTAGCTCACTGAGTAATTTCCTCCAAGAAGCATTCTCACTGAGAACCCTCTCTGCCAACAACCTTCACCACCAACCCCATTTCTTATTGGAAGAGTTCTCACCAAGAACCCTCCCATCCATGAACCTTTTATTGCTAATTCCATTTCTTCTGAGAAGAGTTCTCACCAAGAACCCTACCCACTGATAACCTTTTGTCATTGAATACATTTCCTCCAAGAAGAGTTCTCAATGATAACCCTCTCCGCCAAGAACCATTTAGATTTATACCTTGGGTTTCCGTGTGTATAATCTGATGGATCTTCACTGCACTACCCATCAGATGACTTATATATAGTAGCACTACCTTTGCGGTCACAGTTCCATTGGTGGTTTCGAGCGTTTAAAGAGTCCCCATTAATATCTTTGTTATTCATGCCTCATAAAACATCTGACGATCCAAGTTTAAGTGGGACCATCCCCCTCCCTTGTTTACGCCACTTGGAGGGAGACCTCGCGGTAATGTGGTTCATTTATTCTACCAACACTTCTAGACCATCCAACAAGAATTATTTCCACCCTCAATTATGGGCATGGTTACATGGAATAAAGGCTATAACCCTTGGGGCTTAACCTCCAGTTCCATTGAACCACCACGACACGATGTATTATGATAAAGGAACCAAGACCTCTGCTCTTACCAGACACAATCACAAGGAGCTATGGGCCTCGACTTTTGGGGTAATCCCCGACCATTCGACATGACAATTACCAACACATGCAACCATAGTAAATGAAATGGGCCTTACACCTAACACTTCAACATTTAACTCAATAAAACATATATACATATACCTATTTATGTTCATATGCTTTTTTATTTCTCGTTGAATTGAATGCATCCACTTTTAGAATTACAATGAATAAGTAAAATACTTTCATGCATTCATATGCTCATTTTAGTGAGGTTAAATATATACCCCATTGTACTAATTACGCCATGTGTCAGCACTCCTTCATTTTTGAGGTTGCAGAGAAAATCAGATAGGTAACCATAAAACCACTTTGGAAATCGGAAATCTAGCCCTTCCAGTTTTAGAGAGGGATCTCCCTTTATGATTTAGCTTTGTTTGATTTAAGATATTAGGTCGACTATCTAGTTCATGGTTTGTTTATTTTGATTTTTTTTGGTTGATTAATTCCAGGAGTTACCATTGGGATATGGAGTGAATTACTTAGATTTGGATTTGTTTCAGTGTTTTATAGATATATTTGACAAGGAAAGGTAGCCAGATTAATTGGATTCTTGTAAGCTAAATGAGATGGAAAAGAAGACAATTTGGAGTTTTCATTAAGTAAAGAGAAATTAAGAATTCATTACATAACTTCAGATGAAAACATTGAAACTATTCAAAAGAAATAAATAGAGTGTATCCAAACAAATTCTAAGTCTTTCTTTTATTTTGAATAAAACATAATAGAAATCAATGATGAATTACTTCAGAAACACATAAACATAAGTGAGAATCACTTCACCAACAATTTGACACGAGAATCCCGTGAAAGAGCTTTCTGTATTACTGAAATGTCCACTAGAACTTTGTGGAGAAAAATTACAATAGTACTCTTTGATGCAAAAACCAACATCTATTACTTCAAATTATGAAGTATTTATACAAAATTTTCACCAAATATCTTGATTGGAAATATCAAGATTTATTACAAATATCTCAAAACCATGTCACACAAATAGAACTAAAATATAGAACAACTACAACTGTTAAATCTTCTTGGCAGTATATTTGAGGATTTCTGGTGGTGAGGAACATCAATCTAGAACTTTGTGGAGAAAAATTACAATAGTACTCTTTGATGCAAAAACCAACATCTATTACTTCAAATTATGAAGTATTTATACAAAACTTTCACCAAATATCTTGATTGGAAATATCAAGATTTATTACAAATATCTCAAAACCATGTCACACAAATAGAACTAAAATATAGAACAACTACAACTGTTAAATCTTCTTGGCACTATATTTGAGGATTTCTGGTGGTGAGGAACATCAATTCAAATTTGTTAGCAAGTCTAATTTGATGAGGTGGCATCCAAGTCACTAGCTGTATATGAGCTTTTTCCTCACAAAATTATGAAATTAGGGCCCGATGATCCCTTTGAATATCTTAATCTGAGATAGATGTGTAAAAACTGAGATAGGTTTTTGTATATGATTATGTTACCAACAAAAACCTCTTTCAAGTTTTTAAAATTCATTTCCACCTGTTCTGAAACCATATTTGACAACTGTGACTAAAACATGAAACTTATGGAAAATGTGCCTTCAAAGATGCATTTGAATCTCCCAAACCATAATAGATGTTATAAAAACGAGAGAGATTATTTTAAATAGGTCCATTTTAGAATTTTTTTTTTTTTTTTTTTGAGAAATTCATTCTCATTTATTTGTAAATGAATTATTATTTTTTATAGGAAAATACGTAGTTTTAACAAGCCATTTTTCCAACTCGATGTTAGCTTTAATTTCCAATGTTCACTATTGATCTGGCAGGAGTGGGATGAAATGGATATATTATGTGGAGGTGAGAGGTGAAATGGAGGCGAGAGAAGAGTCATTGTGGCAGATGAGCATTGGTGCAGGAGTATGCAGTCAACAGGAAGGAGGAATTTTCAGAGGGGGGTGCGATGAGTGAAAAGGAAGTGGGGGGGCGAGGGGGGGGGGTGAAAAATGTTGTGGGGGAGACACATAGTGCAGTGGGTCCAACCCTTTTGGACAACCCCCCTCCTGCGGACAAAGTGTGAAGGAGCTGCGGGGGGGGGGGGGGGTGAAAAATGTTGTGGGGGAGACACATAGTGCAGTGGGTCCAACCCTTTTGGACAACCCCCCCCCTGCGGACAAAGTGTGAAGGAGCTGCGGGGGTAGGCGAAAATAATGCCCCACCGTTGATTCGGAAGGGGGTTGATCCTAGCCGTCAAATTTTATTCCAATGTTTAAAACATTACATAAAAACCATTATACACAAATTTTATTACATTGCGATAAATCACGATTAACTCCTATGATTAAAATAATCAAATACAAGCTTAATAACCTTCTAAAACTGCTTAATTATCCTCTAATACTGCAATTTGATTTGCAAGTAATTTTTTCTTTCTTGGAAATAATTTGCAGAATAGAAAATTATTTACATTATCATCATATGAAAATCAATAGTCATCAATTTATCGTATGAATCATAGGAACCTAACACCATGAATTCACCAGTGCTTGTTGGGTGCACAATTATGCACATTCAACCCCTCAAGAACCCATTTTAGTAGAAATATGCCTTTTCCATCACAATGATGATGAGAGAGGAGGAGACTGCAGTGAATATTAAGAAATAAGGGCTAGTATTGCACTTTATTTCAAAGGTAATATTATGGTGGTATGAAGCCACTGCAAAGTCACTCATACAAACTATGCTATCAAATATGAATATATAATACAATATCACTACAAAAATTTGAGATTAGTGTTAAAATGGAACTTCCTTTCGAGTCTCAAATTATTAACATCATTAACACCTTACATGTAATATTAGCTGTCTCTAACCAGGATAAATAATGTGCACTCTAGGTCAACCTTCTTGAGCATAATTCTACCAAGAGTAACAAAACCTATATTTTAATATTACCACAATAATCGAGACATATATAGTGAAGTATTGAACAATGGAAAAATGATTCTCATCATGCATATAACATAAATGTGATTTCATGTAAAATACAGGAAAAATGAAACCAAGTTATCCAAGCATATGAGACAATTTGATCAACAACAAAGAAATGTAAGGTTTATTTATGCCCGAGATTTGAGAAAGTGAAATTGCATATCAAGAGCCTAGGCATGCTTCACTGGAAGTCTTGAAAATGAAACCATACAAGGTAAACTAACCAATATGGCCACAGAGTGAGGAATCTCCATTATTCCTACTCATAAATGCAAACAATGCTTAAGAAGAGCTTGCAGTAAAATCAAGGTTATAATACTATAAATAATAAGGAGTTTCCAAGATGGTCACTACTAGAATGTAATGAATACAACCACACTATTCCAGTACCCTTGAAATAGTCCCAACAAAATATTAGTCAGTCATGTAAAATATACAATTACATATCATGTCACATATGACAACTATATAATTGATGCATGCAAAAACCAACACTCCTTAACATTGGCATGGTATTCAACTCATACAAACAACAATGACATTATAGTAATCACAAGCATAAACATAAGGTTATCTTATAAGGGTTCTAGCAACTGGGAGTAGGACTCCAAATCTCCACCCAAACATACACAAATTATAGACAATTCTCACTTGCAACTCTCACCCCCAAGCCAAATTCCAAAGCTTGAGGTAGAGTGTTTCTAAGGGTGTTTTTACCAATGAAATAACTGAAACAAGATGTCACCATGCCACACTACCTTCATCCACTAGAATCAAACCTTTTCTCTCTCTGTGATGCTCAACCCTAGCAAATTTTTAAGAGGGTTCTTTAGCTGGTATCAACACTCTCCAGTGCTTAGTAACACAACTCGAGAGGCAACCTTCTCTACCTATTCCACATCTTTCACATACTTAGAAAGCTCCTCCTCCCTGCATATGTTTGTGTGTCCTTATTCAAGAAAGAGAGGGCGAATGTATCACTCGGTGCTCCTCATATCTAAGTCCTCCCCATTTTTTCAACAACCTAACTAATCCTTCTTTTCCACGATTACAGAGTAGTCCATCTTGTGGACAACAAAACCAATGTCTCCTTAATGATTTTTTCATGTTATTTCTTCGGGTTAGAGTTAAAGGAAACTTGACTACGTCCTTATTCTTTTGGTTAATTTATGGCATAGTCAACCCACTCCACCAACCAGGACTAATATTTAAAACTGTAATTCCCTCAAGAAATCTCCTACCTCAAGCAATGGGATTTGTGTCCCTCTCTCATAAATATTGACTAACTAACTAATAATTAGTGTTTAAGAGTCATGTCTTTAAGGACATGACCATTTTTTGAAAATAACTCATACTAACATAAATAAAATATTTACCATAGGTTACTACCCACAATAATTTAAGAAAATACTTGCGTAAAATATGGCACAAGGAAAAAATATGTAAATAAATATACTTACCATGAGTTATTTCTAATGATTATTTATAGGTTCTTCAATACTTTAAAAAATATGGGTAAAAATGTAAATTTTCCAACTTAATAGAATTTAATTTACAAAGATATGTGATCCAATTTACAAAGAGACATGTCTCTTAGGTATCTTGAGTATAAAATTCACTTGAAACCTTTCATTTTACAACAATTCACTTATCATCTCATATCTTCTTGTACTTATTGTTGATGCTTTATCTACAATTATTGTCAATGATGATATAAAGTGAATGCTACTGAAGCTTTAATGCGATTTATATTGGAATACGAAGTAAAGTTGTTATTGTGCTAATAAAACATTGAAGTAATTGTTGCAAGCATATAACATACCATAAAATTTAATATGGCTTCAAAGCCTAGGTGAAGACAAGCCCAAGGAACAAGAGAAGCAATCAATGTTGAATAATTGTTGTTGTTGAACAAGGTCTATTGGAATAAGTATCCATGGCTACTCACTCTTATTTCAAGATAGAGGATAAGCTCAATAAAAAATCATATTATCATGCTTGGAATATGACTCTTGATATGACCTTGGAGGAATATGAAGTTGTGGATTATGTGCAAGGGAAAGTGGTGGAGCCTCCTTCAAATGCACTTGTTAATACATTAAGTCAATTTATGGTTGAACCTCATCATATATGTTGGGTTGTTACCAAGAATATTCTAATATATCTTCATGGTACTATCAACCATGGACTCAAGTACATTGTCGGGCGTTGAAGAATGTAACTAGGTTCGGTCTTCATAAACTGTACTTGAGTCAATACTTATTGTAATTGTCAAAATAATAAAGAAAATAATTTTATATTATTATTAAATGACTTATTAAATCATGGGTTTCATGCTTGGGTCATATTTAATTTAGGTCAAAGTCCCTATTTTGGACTTCTAGGTTTTATTATGAGTCTATAGGATTATTGAAAATTTAAATTGATCTTGATCCATATTGGGATTTTGAATCATGCAAATAGGTCAAGTATTGAGTAAAATATGATTTATGAAGCTTGCACACCAAGTCAACCTTAAGGTGATCAAGTCATCCTCAAGCCCAGGAATTCAAGCTCATCTCATGCCTATATATATAGTAGAATCGAACTCACTTGGAACCATCTCACTGCAACACAAAAATTTGATTTGGAAGTTGCAACAAAAGAAATTTTCGAAGTGAAGGAGAAGGAATTTCTGAATTTTGTTTTGGGTACACTTATAGAGTTGAATAAAATAAAAAAATTTGGCACCACTCTCTCTTCATTTCAAGCTATATTTTGGGAGATCAAAGTTCTCAAAGTTTTACTGCAACAGTTGCTACATCAGGTGCTGCTGCCAAGAGAAGAGGAAGTCAATTTTTTTTTCGTTGAATGTTGCTGCTTGGAGAAGTTGTATTTGGAAAAAATTGAAGTCTTTGAAGATAGATCAAAGTATATACCTCAATATCGATGTCTCAAGAAGAAAGGTCGAAGTTCCAGGTCAAAGAAACTACATCATAGTGATGCTATTGCTACCAGATTCAGGAAGGATCACAAGGAAGGCTGAATTTGTGTGGATGAAGTCCAGGTCAAGGTCTAGAGTCTCAATGAGGGCTGACATGATATCCTCTTGAATTATAGGTGTGAAAAAAGGAAGGTCAACTTCTGAGTAGCATAAATTTTGCATACGAACTTTGATTTCCGCACTTCTTATGCCATTGGAAAGATATTTGTGTGTAGAATAGAATGAATGGTGCTAGAATTCAATGGAAATCCCCCCAAAAAAACATTTTTTGATGCCTCAAAATTCTCCCAGAAGGTTTCAAACCTTGTTTTTCCAAATTGGGTCCCATTGGTAAAAACGTTCTCGTGAGCTGATTCCTCCACATTTTCCACTATGAATGCATCGAGTTGGATGAAAAAAATATAATGATCTAATCCAAATCACACTTCCCCATTTTGGGAGGATTTTGGTCCCCAAAATATTCTACTGAATGAGGTGAGGAAAGTTTTCCTCCACCTTCTCTCTGGTGTATCATTTAACTTTTCTTGGAAGTTGTTCCTTCAACCCATTTTTCCAAAGGTTATTTTACCCCTGTCTTGTAGTTATGGACCTCTTCTGCAAAACTATATCTTCTGTCAAATCTTCCTGAGCATCTAGTACCAAATCATCCACATAAGGGAGGACCTACTCCTCTTCTTGATCTAGCATGGAAGGCTCATATAATTTCAAATTCTCTACATTCATAGTTGAGTAAATGCGCATATATGGTGGTAAATTGAGTTGATAGAAATTATCAACCACTTTTTATAGTATCTCAAAGGGACCATACATTATATCCTTGATTTTATTACTAGGCCCCTGCAACCTCTCCTTGTTCAACTACAACCATACTCTGTCTCCCAGCTTGAACGATTTCTCTGTTATGTGATGATCATGCCTGGACTTATACTTCTCGTGTGACTTTTGAAATGTTTCTTGTACATGTAAATGGGTCTGATAGATCTTCTCTATACTTTTTTCAGCCCTAAAAGAATCTTCTGTCAGTTCTTCCCTCACTCCTCCTTGCTGCCCATATGCAATATTGAAAGGTGAAGGTGGAAAATATCCAAAAAAAGTTTCAAATGGGGACTTTCCTATAGAAGTGTGGACTGCTCTATTGTAATAATGTTGTATATATACCAGATTTTCATCCTAGGTTTTTGGAATGGCTGTATCCCCTCAGAAGCTGGACCATAGTATTGTTGAGTAGTTTTTTCTGCCCATATTTTTGTGGATGGAATGTTCTATATCTCTTAAAATTCATGTCCATCTTCTCCCACAATGTAGTCCAAAATGCACTAAGAAATTTTGTATCCCTGTCTGAAACAATGCTCCTTGGTATCCCAAAGTGCACTCAAACCTATCCAAAGAACAAGTTTGTTTCTTATTTCCTGCTGATGATCTTTTTACAGGGCATCAGAACACACATCTTGATGAACCTAACAACTACCATGAACAATTGTTCATGTCCCTTCCTAGTTTTTGGTAAACCTGTCACATATTCCATGGAAATGATTTCCCAAGGATGAGTAGGTATAGGTAAGGGGCGATATAGACCTTATTTCATGTTGTTGGTCTTGCTGGTACAACAAAGCATGCATCCTCTTATGTACTTAGCTACATTTTCTTTCATCTTGGGCCACTACACATACCTATTCAAGTTAGCCATGGTCTTCCCTACACCAAAGTACCCTGCAACCTTGGAGGTGTGAGCTTAAGTTGCGATCACTCACCCTTAGGAACACATAACATCATCTGTAGAGTAGCACGGTAGCCATCGGTAATTTTTTCTGATATCAAAAGATGACTAAATTATGATCCTATATTTTACACAAAAACAATATTTGAAAAATATTGCAAGTTTTAGAAATCTCTTGCCTTCATTATCCTAAGTCAAAATGCTTCCACTAATCTTCTCCCTCTGCGCACTCCTAGAAAATTCTACCCCCTTGCCCGCAGACTTCATTATTGGGCCAGCTTGCCTCATTTCATCACCTCACCTTCACTCTCATTCATGACCTTCTTCCTCTAAACACCCATTTCTTCCCTTCCTCAAAACCCTCATCAGAAGCCCTTCATTCATCATTTTTCCCTCTGACATAATAAACATTGGCTGCTTACTTCTTTACATAGCTCTTTGTTTTGAAGTCTCTCTCTGAGTACCATTCTTTAAAGTCTGCAAAGAGGTTTTGTTTTCGATCATACCCTTTGTACTTGCTTAACTAATTGTTTTAGAGATCTTCATAACTATAATCAAGGATTTTTAGGAGTTCCCTCTTCTCTGATTATAGTTATATGCGTATCTTAAGTGTTTTCTGTCCTTGAAGGTGAAATCACTAGAAGTTAAATGAGTTTTTCGCCTTCTATATTTCATTGGATAAGTTTGTCTTGAATTATTATTTGCTGAAGTGTGGATTGTAGAATTTATGGTTTGCCTGTCTATTGATTTCCTCTTCATGTTTTGTGATATTTAAGTCCCTTTGTTGAGAAGTACATATGATAAAGGATTCTTAATTTCCCTTTACCCTACTTTTCATTCTTACTATTGATGTCCATCTCATAACCCCTAAAAACTTGAAGATCCACTGGCCAAGTTAGATTTTCCCTATGATGCTCCCCGATATATTGATGAACTTATCATGACTTCCATTAGACTCCATTTCCCAATGACTTAGATATTTCCTCATTCTACCTATGCTTCTTGATCATTATACCCAACCAAAACAATCAAACAAACCTTGTACTTAATAACTAGCCTAAAATCAACCATATAAAGCAAACAAGTTCATATCCTTTACAAAAAAATAGAGATATCCCTCTCCGAGTCTAGGAAGGCTAGGTCCTAGGGCTCCAAAGTCTGGTTCCATGTTGCCTTGTCATTTGGTATACCAATTTTCCAAATCACGGGACTCCAACAACCCATCCTAGGATATGGTTGTCAGCTATGTTGTTGCCATCATACACATGAATTGACTACGCCTAGCTGCGATGCACCTTCTTGACATCCTCATCTTCTCGATATGACTACATGTATGTACCATGGGTGAATGGTTCCATGTGCATAAAGTCCCCAAAGTGTGATATTTGATGTGGGTGTCCTTGAAAGTGTGACAATGAGCAGCCAAATTGTTTTGAGCTACCTTTCTTATACTTGACCGTAAAATAAAACTTTTGTAAGAAACCCCATCCACTTGTAATGTCTAGTCTACTATAACTACTCACCGGGCTTGTAAGTATTGTAATGGCTAGTGATGTCTAATGATTAAGCCGCCTTTCCCATCAGATAGTGCTTCCACTTCTTCACAACTTGCACCATGGCATAGAACTCCTTATTGTAGGTAGGGTAGTTAAGAACTGCCCCATGAAAAAATTCATAAGGGTAGCATAAAGGTCTTCCTCCTTGCATCAAGACAACTCCCATAACATACCCACTCACATCTATCTCCACTTCGAAATTCCACTACAAGTTTGGTAATTCCAGAACTAGTGCTTGACTGATCTTCTTCTTTAGCTCCTCAAAAGCCTTTTGTTGACCTTTTCGCCACTGGAAACTCTTGCCACTTGTTTTCATGGCATGGAGCGGTGCTGCTACAATTGAAAACGAGGCTATGAATTTCCTTAGATATTTGTATTCCCCAATGAAACTCTTGACCTTAGAAACATTAGTAGGTACTAGCCATTTCATGATTACCTCCATCTTGGAAGGATCTATCTTCAACTCTCCTCCACCGATCACATACCCAAGATACACCAAAGACTGATGTGAAAACTCACACTTCTTGAGATTTTCTAGCAGTTGGTGCCTCTTCAATATTTCCTTCACCTGTGTCAAATGTGAAATATCCTCCTCCTAGGAAGCACTATATACCATTATATCATCCAAATAGACAATAAAAAATGAATCTATAAAAGGGTACAATACATCATTCATTAATCCCATAAATGTAGCTTGTGCATTACATAGGAAAATTGGGATTACTAACCACTCATACAAACCTTGCGTGGTTTTTAAGGAGGTCTTCCAAGTATCTTCTTCTTTGACTCAAACCTGGTAATATATATATTTCAAGTAAAACTTGGCGAAGAATTTTTCATGCTGCAACTGATCCAACATATCATCTATCATGGGCAAGAAGCATCTATTTTTTAGCATGATTTTGTTCAATGCCTTGTAATCTATACACCTCTACCAATTCCCACCCTTCTTTGGCATAATGATGATGGGTGAGCCACATGTTGATGTTCTCAGTCAAATGAAGGCATGTTCCAACAACTACTACGACTATTTCTTCACCTCACTTGATTCTATAACAGACTTCCTATACAACCCAATATTTGGCAATGGGGAGTCTGGAAATAGATGGATCTCATGCCCCACTTCTCTCTTAGGTGGTAACCCTTTAGGCTTTCATAACACATCCATGTATTCTTGTAACAACTCCAATTATTGTTTCTGTTTCTTAGAACACCCTTCTAGGGATGCCTTACCTCTTATTAACCCCTCTATAGACTGAATTTCTCTTAAAAACAATAAAACATACTTCTTACCGTAACTGATCAATTTCCTGGCTTGGTTGGCACTTACCAGTGAAATTTTCACCTTGCATTTGTGCGTATTGATGATGAATGATTTTTCATCCTTGACAAACCAGCAATATTTGTCTCTCATCATGAATATTGCATCTCACATGTACATGTATGGACTCCCAAACATGACTCCACATACATCAAGCGGAATCACATCTAGATATACTTCATCAATAAAATAAGCACTCATAGAAAATCTAATTTTCCATTGTTTTGTTACCTTCAAATCTACATCCTTATTTAGCCATCCTAATGGATATGGGTTTGGATGAACATGACATTACAGCCCAAAATTCTCGACCATCTCTGTTGCAATGATAGTCGCCTGTGATCTTGAGTAAAATACAACATCAATATTTGTCTTCTTGACCTATATATTTATATGGGAGAGTTTGGTCATTTATTTCTCCTCCTATTGCTAAAGGCTACTTAGATTCATATCCTTCTACACTAACATACAAATTATCTTCTAATCCATGTTCAAGTTGCTTTCAACTTGGTTGCTTGAATTAGTGGCCATGATATTTTCTTCTTATTATCTTTCTTCTTGTTCTTCAGGTTCAACTCTCAATGAAAATTCCATTACTTCTACTTTGTATGGCCATCAATGTTGTAGTGGTTGTGGTGGTTGCTGGAATCTTGTGTTATGGTTGCCGTGTTTTTAAATTTTCCTCCTTTTTGCTTCTTATTCCCCTCCTTAGAAGCATCATGTTTCTCCTTCTTCTTTGACCCACTTGATTGCTCTCTCTTCAGGCCTATTTTTCCAACGACTGTGCATGTACACAATCCTTGTCCATCGATTTGGGCTTGAAAAACATCACTTGCTCATGAAGATGGCAGTCTAGACCCCAAAAATAGTTTAGGATTACATATAGGTTATTTGGAAAGATACTTAACATTATAGTTATATTTTTGAACTTTGTGCTGTACCCCTACATGCTTTGGCCCTGCTTTTGTCTAAACTAGTGCCACAGGATCCACTGGTCCTCTACGTACCCAATGGGATAAAATTGGGACTTAATGAGGGTTTTGAATTCATCCCACTTAGCCACTAGAGGTTCTCCCTCCAACCTTAGGGTCTTCATGTGGATTTCCCACCAAGTCAATGCACGGCCCTTTAATTTCAACTGGGAAAATGAGATCTTCTGTGCTTCGTCAATTTGATGGATGCTGACATAAACTTCCAGTTGTTGCAACCAGTGATTCAACTTCAAAGCATTGATATTTCCATGGTAGGGTTTGATATTGAATTTTTCTTCCATTTTAAATAGGGATTTATTAATGAAACTTGAAGTGGGTTGATATTTTCTAGATTCTTTCTTAGACTGGTTCTTTGTTTCTTCCCGATCTCCTAATCCCCCTTATGATTTGTTCGTTGTATTTGAACCCCCATATTCTCCAAATATCCCAAGATTATTTCTCGACTGCCATGAGGAGGTTTACATTGTGATTTATATCTACAAATTGTTGTTCCAGTAGTGAAAACCTCACCTCTGCAGAATCACGAGGGTCATTTACAAATTCATTGTCCATGATTAGGGTTTTATGATTTTCAACCCTGCCGATCTAGATCCACTACAAATATCCACAAAATAACCAAAGAAAATTTATCTAATACCAATATGATTCATAAAATTCTATGGATATTCCACAAGACAATTCTTCACAACATATGTTATAATATTATATTAAAAATATGAGATTCGACACTATTACAATTTTATTAAATTTCTAGATCTATAGATTTTACTGTAAATAGTGCATGCACGCGAATATAAATTATGCAGAAAATAGAAAACATAAAAATAAAATCTCTCTCTCACACACACATAAGACACAATTTATCCTTTGGGAAACCGTTTCAGGAGAAAACCCAATTGGAAGGTGAGGTCTATCCGCTTTCTTTCTCTGTCTGGAAATATGGCTGCAGGTACAAAGAAGTATGGTCTATGGCCTATGGTATGATACAATGCATAAATAATCTCTATATTCTCTACCTCCTAACCCTCTTGGCTATTTTTTCTCAGCTATTGAATAAATTCACTGAAAAGAATGTAATGCCTCTTGCTCCTAGTGGCCTAGTTATAACACAGAACGATAGCCTACTAGTGGTTAAGTTTGACTACATTAACTCTTATCTAAAATTAAAATATAGACTCTTCTATAGTCATTTACATCAAATTCATGTGGCTAGCCCCTTTTTCCATGAATAATGGGGGTTGGCGTGACATCCTCCCAAATTATAAGTGTGAAAACATGAAGGTTAAGTTCTGAGTGGCATAAATTTTTCATACAAGCTCTGATTGATGCACTTCTTACGCCATTGGAAATATATGTCTGTGTAGAATATCATGAAGGGTGTTGCATAAAAGAGGTAAATTTTATCCCAAATAAACATTTTTTGATGCCTCAAAACACTTCGAGAAGGTTTTAGACCCCATTTTTCCAAACTGGGCCCTGCCAGTAAAAATGGTCTGGTGAGATGATTCCTCCACTTTTTCCACTCTAAATGCATCGAGATGGATGACAAACAATGTAATGATCCAATATGGATCAAGGTTTTTAACTCTTCCCTAACCACCTTCATTATAAGTTGATATCACTTCTACCCTCGAACCCTCTTCCCTAGGGCCTTACTCTCTATTATCCTCTCTTCCATAGGTCCCTCTTCCTATACTAGGTGTTGATATAGTTACACTAAAATTTAGGGAAAACCGTTACATCATTTCTCCTCCTAAAATTAATGAATAATAAACTTAAAAGAAATTACAATTTTAATATTAGTAGGTGGGGGCCCCAGGAGTAATAAAGCGTATAGGAATGACATCATTGTATAATCCATATTTATGTGTCAACATGTGGTGCTACAATAATTTTTATGTTGTCATATTTTGTTCGTGTTCACAAGTGCATGATGGAATTGACATACTTATGAATTCGACAATTACAACATTATTTCCAATATGTTATTTTCAACATATGGCGATATAAGAAGCTTTACATTATTACAATGTGCTCATGCATGTATATACATTTTGTTTCTATCATACTGACAGTGATGACGACTTCATGAAATTAATGGCTACAATATCATTATTCCAAAATTTGGACTCATTTTTTTACACAATATTTGGCATGCAACATTTGTAGTGCAAAGTGTATATATATGTCATTATCAGATTATATTATTTAAAAACTATGCCATAGCCCACAAAGGACATGGGCGTAGGATGATCCAAATGTATAAAGTTATTAAATTTCCTACTATACTAATAATCATAGTGTATATACATTGAAATTTGAGAAGGGGGCATAATGGTGCATGAGATGCACACAAATTTTGGGCATATTTAAAAAGAAGGATTAAAATGATTATTTAACTCATTGCTAACATTTCATATGCAAGTTTCCCAACCTTGGTCATTACAAGCACAATGTCATTGGGATTCATTTTTTTAACACTGAACATAGTTGGAAATTTATACCTTCATGCTTGTGTGTTCCTACATTCATAAAATTAATATGTCTCTTACTCAATATTTTTAACTCAAGATATGCTATCCACTACATGCATATAGAAAGAAGTATTATACATAATATCTATTTAGCCATGATACAATTCTGCCAAAGATTTCATGTATATGCAAAGGAAGTTAATGATCCAATCTACAAGATGGTGAAGGAATGGCAACAAACCATAGATAACATAAATGTGACCCACTCCTACCAATATTACTCACCATATATGCAAAATTAAGTTAATGTAGTCAATCACAACAATATTCATAACATAAATGCTAACTAGTTGTGATGTCATCTCCATCATAATTGTAATGGGTTTTGTGAATTTATGCTTGTAGGTGAAAATATATGGTGAATTGGCAAGTAAAGAGACTGGATGTGCATTTACTCCAAAATTAATCGAGGAACACATTGAGGTTCACAACTAAAGAAGAAAATTGAACCTATAAACCTTTCATTATGTGCCCTTACTCTTGAAGAGAGTTTTAGCTTTGAAAACCACTGGAAATACTAGTCTTGTGCCCATAAAAACCAAATAAAACTCTTGGTGACTGATGCGTAAGTGGATTAAGTTTGTGGTCACAGGTATGAATATTTTATCTCTAATATCTACTTCATCACATGACATGCAAATTTTATACTTGTTTATTATGTTCTACATTTATATGTTAGAGTTAAGGCCACCCATGGATTTCACTTTAC
The DNA here is from genome assembly GCA_034641835.2 of Pinus albicaulis. Lineage (NCBI taxonomy): Eukaryota > Viridiplantae > Streptophyta > Pinopsida > Pinales > Pinaceae > Pinus > Pinus albicaulis. Next base: position 347,265,475 of record CM076572.1, read on the forward strand.
ATTTTTCCCTATATCAATCTTCTTTGTCGTCTTGTAGCATAAGAGTTAGTGTTTGGTTTTCTTTAAAAGGTGCATGTAAATCCCTCATTCGCTTCTACTCCTCACTGTGTAAAGGTTACAACCTATATCAAACATTATTCTATAGCTCCATAACAGGCCATCTCAACTCAAAGTCAACTATATGAGAAACTCTCAACATAAAAGAAGCACTACATTTACCTTACATGCTAGTTCTTTTCTCTCTCACTACATACTTCGGAAAGGGATTTAACCAACACATCTTCAAAAAATTATAGTGAGTACAATTCTCATCAGTTGCGCCCTCCTTTGTATTTTCCCTACATGTTTTTGATAAATAACCACTGGATAGCTCAAATGATCAATTCCTTGGTTAAGGTAATGAATGACGTGAGTCAACGCAAGTCATACTCTCTTCCTTGTTTTATTATGTTTTATATGTTATGTTTGTCGGCCGTGAATAGCAAATAAAGCATGGCCCAATCCCAACCAACCTACTTGTGTTTCACTCACCCATTTTGAAGGCATTATAAGAATTGTGTTAGGTGATAAACCAAATTGCAGACCACAGATCACTTTTGTAGTCATATCAGGGTTGTCTAGAGTCAAATTGCGATGAAGGGTTTGTCATTTACTAGTAATGCCACCCCATCCTAGTTTCATTCTACAATACACTATAAGTTTTGATCTTGGGATGTATTTTCTTAGAGCTTTGATATACAATTGTAAAATGTGATCCTAAACCCACAAGAACATGGTTAATTATCTTGCACGATCATTCATATTTCATATGATATGTTGTAGATTCACATTTAAATTCACCCTACCCGCCATTATTATCAAGTAAGCAATAAAAAGGAGAGTTTTATTTTTCCTTATATAAACAATACTCTATTTATTGAGAAGTTAAACAATGATTGCACCTAATCTTTGCATAAACCTTAGTAAGGAAGATAGTAGAGAATGAGTAAATTTATGT